>CM032815.1:10789252-11251752 GCA_019155185.1 Beaufortia kweichowensis | reverse complement strand
TGGGCACATCTGTGAGAGAGAAGCCAAGAAAAGAAATCATTACCAAACAATCAAAACAACACGGTGCCATCTGTGGATGACAGATGACATATAAAGGGAATCCTGTAAAGAGCGTGTTTCTGAAGTCACGCTCATTCGTACAGATCTCTCCAACGGTGCGGAGGTGTTGTTGTTGGTTGCTGGGGTGTTTTTTAAAGAGCTCTGCTATGCAGTAACCAGGGTGTTCGGGGTGTTTGTTTGAAGGTTGATACATGGATACTGGCCCAAGTGAAAAGAGCCCAGACCAGAGTATTCTTTAGAGTATTCTTGATATCCTTTTTTATTCTAAATCTTATTCTAAAACATTTCACAATAAGGTTGTATTTGAACTGATACATATTTAACAAATACAACCTTATTGTAAAGTGTTACTGAAAACAGTTTGTAAATAAAACATCGCATGGAAAAAACTTTCCAAGTATGATCTCGGTGGACGGCCACAGATTCTCAAATGTGCCCATGTAAGCATACGTTTAGGCTTAGGAGATCATCTTTCCGTGTCGAAGCACAAACTGTTTCCCAGGTTCAATCATGCTAACAAACTGAAGCAGACTCCAGAGAGCTTAAGACGTTTGGAGCAGTTTAAAGCAGAGTTGCTAGGAAACAGGTTAAGACTTATTAATCTTTTCCCCCTCTGGATTCCATTGAGCCACCCATTTGTGATTTGCACAGTCCAACTCCCAGCAACACTGAAGTCTCAAAGGAAACAAACCAGTAACGTGAACAATCCTGACTGAAGGTACCAGCAGAGGAGGCTTGATGCTAGAGATGCATATTTAAACAGGTTTAAAAGTTCAAAATCTTTATGAAAAAGAGATTTATAATTCAAGAATATATATCCAACGACCCAAAACCAGTCAGAATAATTGATATTAATACATCATCTGAAATCTGAATAAATATGTTTTCCATTGACGTATGGTTTGTTAGGACAATATTTGGCCGAGATACAACTATTTAAAAATCTGAAACCTGAGGGTGCAAAAAATAAAAATATTAACGTTAATAATATTAATGTTAACCAAATGAAGTCCTTAGCACTGCATCCACAAAAATAAACGTTGGTTATATTTACAGTAGGAAATGATCTATTACATGATCTTTACATAATATCCTGAAGATTTTTTGCACAAAAGAAACATGATCATTTTGACCCATTGACCCCGTATTGACCCATTGTTGACTTTGCTACAAATATACCAGTGCTATTTACTGGTTTTGTGGTCCAGGGACACATATAACAATAACCCATTAAATATATAACAATAACCCATTAAATATAACAATAATACTAAATTATTGTTAAATGAAATTATTTTTTGCAACTTTACATCCTTAAAAAAACACTTTACATTGTAAATACATTGTAAAAACGTTTCAGAAAAGTTTCGAAAGTTTTTAGGGAGATGTAGATTATACAGGAATACTTACACTCCTCTGTTCTGCTCTGCTGAGGAAACATGTAGTTGGTGAGAACAGTCTTGTTCCTCTCTGGATCCTCCTCTTTCTGCAGGGGAATCAGTGGCTTTGACTGCAACAAAACAACACACATGGATCTGTAAACAGTTATAATTAAACAACTTTCTACATTCATTTCAGTTCATATATGACCTAAACATGGGTTAAAACAACCCGTGTTGCTTCTGTATATTGCTGTAGATCTCTCACACGCACATACTGATCTCATTACAGATTCTCTTCATGTAGCACTGGCTTCAAACCTCAAGAACGCATCTAATCTTTAATCGCAAGCAGCTTTATACACATCAAGATGAATAAGAAACTGAGCGCCGCCTCCATCTAAACACATCGTCTTCATCAGCTGTTCCAATTCGGCTGCTGATGTTCTCTAGCTGTTTATGAGACGTGGTTGATTCAACTGAGGACCTCTGAAGTCTCATGCCATATGGCACAGGGATGAAACGCACCGCAACTATTTTATTATTTCATAGCAGTGCGGTTCTCGTGTTTAGCTGGCTTGCTTTGCTGGTTCATTCGAGTGCAAATATCATAATGATATGTGGATATAATGTATGTGGTATTACACTTCTGGCTTTCTACTAGTCTCGCGCTGAGTAATACAATAAATTAAAGACAGTATGAAATGTCAACTCTATCCATTTTACCATTATTTCTGTAATAGGAGTTTGCAGTAGATTGTGGAGGACTGTCAAATTCGACAGAACATCACTACATATTCCAAAATGCATTAGTGCCTCAATCTTTATTGTATTTTATGTTAACCATTATCTCAACCGTAGAAAAGATTTAAAGAAATAGTTGACCTCTCTTATTATTTATGTATGATGACCAATGTTTTTAAAGCTGCACATCAATCCATCATAACCCTAAGAGGTTAATAAATGTCTTCTGAAGTGAAATGATACATTTGTGAGAGAAAACCATTAAAAGTTTGAGCCTTTTAGTAATTGTTAAGTCATGTATAAATGTAAGCAAAACACAGACAGCTCAGGAAACTAAATTCAAATATGACGACAAGTCAAATCTCAATGTTTTTCGCATGTCTTGTGACTACAAACTTACAAATGCACGTTTCATCACAACAACATGCAAGAACCATATCAGATTCAATGGTATTGATGTGCCGCCATATATAAACTTACCTTACTGGTTATTGTCGGATAATTTGTGACTTTGTCTATGAAATCCAGTCTAAAGTATCGAAATCTAATTATAAAAAGCATCAAAATAGCTCAAGTCTAAACAAAACAATAATGTAAATAATATATATTTATTGCTGTAAATGATAGATTATTTGTTAGCTTTTGAAATACAGAACTTAAATTTTTATTAATAATAATACAATTTATGATTTTAAATGCTAAATGTAATGATATTATTGACACCATGCTTTACTATTTTTATCTCGTATTTTACACAAAAATACCAGAAGTTGGCTTCCTAAACACTGATTTCAATCTTTGACATAGCCTTACTCAGTCAATATTAAAGATACCACTGTTATTTTTCACCTAAATGTTCTTTACATTATGTAAAATAATGATGTGGACGTAGAAATTATGATAATGCCACATATTCATACACAACTTTACGATAAATGAGCTTAAAATATTACTTGTTTTTTTCTAACAAACATATCGTTTCACTTCAGAAGACATTTATTATCTCAACTCAGTCCTATGAAATACTTTTATAATAGATGGATGTGCTTTTCGCAGCTAGTCTGCATCAACAACTATATTACTCTGTAGCTAATTGGCTATTGATGAACATAACCCAATAGTATTTGCTCTACAGATATATTTATGTATATGACATTATGTATATATATATGACAGCAGAGATTAAGATAACATGCACTGAAAAATTGTGAAAGATGTATCAATTGATCAAATTGATGTTGGATTAAAAATAAAGCAGTGTGCTATAGAGCTCAGAGGTGGGAAGATTCTGTGTGTGGGAGGGCAGGTGATTGTTATATCCTCTTACCATTAGTTACAGACTCGATGGCCACTTACGACATTAACACAGACAATCAGTTACACACCACCCACACACACACACCGTGAGCTCGGCTGATGGGAACATCAAATCACTCCACAAATAGCTCAGATCCTTTTAAAGGACGAGCATCTGAAGTGTATTTTTGGTAAGTGACTGCGTGAGATTACTTTGATATTGCGAATATGTAAATCTATTACGTCTATTCTTTACACAATTTTCATTTACTAGTGAGCTTCACAACCCCACACTCTCAATTGGTTGGATGTTAGATTTGTATCACTTCAGCATAATATGCGATTTCTTCTTAAGTTGGCTCAAGATATAAAACACGTTTCAGGATTCTTTTGTGACAATGACGGGCTGATTGAAAGTTTGATCTGACGAAGCTTCACCCACCTGGTTTTCAGATAGCCACATTGCAGTCATCTGGTTGAGCTTTGTGAAACTGTATGGAAGATATCTCAACCTGTGAATGAACAGAAATTAATACTTTAAGTTATGAAGCGCCAATTGAATGTGCTTTTGCCTTTTGATGTCATTAAGAATCAAACAATTACTTTTTTTAGAGTGTTAATGAATGTGCAACAATCACCGTTTAAGAGCAATAAGGTTCTGTCATATATAATTATAATCACAGGTTAAAGGTCATGACATCACAACACAGCATATCTCATCTAACTACTAAAGTAATTAATATCAACTACAATATTAGTATACTTATTCCAATTTTGATACCACAGCAAAAATCCCCAAAATGAGTTAAATATTTGTTAATTATGAGAAAAATTTAAATTATGGCAGACAGCGTTCACATATTCCAGAAATGTTACATTAAAGTATAAATTTGAATTTAAAACTTTCTTGTTTAGTGATCTAACAGTGTGGCACAGAGGTACATACTTGTTGTCGCTGAGATTGATAACCTTGAGCTTCAACATGTCGCCCATCTCCTCCGGCAGAAACTCCAGCTTGTTGGAGTGCAGAAAGAGCACGGTGACGTTCTTTAAACTGCCCATCTGTCAGACACACAAACACTTGTAAATGCTACACAGAGAGGATGAGCAGCCCAGTATCCATTGCGGAGGGTTCTTTGATCAAAACGCTGGATCGATGAGGTGGATATCTCTTCAAACGCTCAGCGACAGGGAGGTCAATACAGTTATCAGATAAGAACCGTACTGACAATAATACTGGGAATTGGTTTCAATAAACTAATTCAAATATTGATTAAGGAAGGAATGGGTAGCCTGAAAACTACACTTGGGTTGTATCATCCCTTGGTTAGTTCAAATATGGAAAAACCAAACCAATTTTCAAACCAACAGTCGAGTTTGTATATTTGACTTAACTATGGGTTGAAACAAGTGTTTGTTATTTGTGTGTATTTATAATTATTTATTATATATATATATATATATTCGGTCACTCCTCACTATGATTTTTATTCAATCAAATTAAGATAAAGAAAAAATATTGTAAAATGTTTTACATTTTTTGTCATTTCCTGATGTAACCAAAACCGTGTGGGTGGGGAAAAACAGTGCTAACCAATAATAATAATAATACAGCCTACTTGTCACAATTTAACCAATTACAAAACTAAAATAGAATTAAATAAATTACAAAACTGGAATTAAATAAATTCCACCCTACATCATTTTCTAATAATGTTTCTACCATTAGAGCAGTCAAATACATATTACGTTAGGGCCGAATGTGATGTTCGACTGACCTCTGAAGGCATGTGCGTAAGCAGGTTGTGGTCGGCTGCGAACGTTCGCATATTGACACACTGGCCGACGGAGGCGGGCAGCGCTTCAATCTCATTAAAGCTGCAGTCCAGTTCTTCCAGTGCCGTGAGACTAGATAGAGAGAATAAACACATGATTCTCATAGAACTGGTATTCTAAACAAATGTGTTATACTCATAAAAAACCTTTTGCCATCAATAAACTTAATCCATTTACTTTTCTGACTCCTAGCAATGTCAAATGTTTTTGCTGCTCCATCATGACTATTATGCAGGTGTGCTGAATAAATTACGGTGGAACGCAAAAAACATTCACGTTTTCCATCTGGTTTCCATTATTCTTGTATTTCACTTGCTGTGAAATATGTAGGTGAGAATATTCTGAATAGACTTTTCCAACACTAATCCCTACGCAGACATCTGATATTTTGACACGTGTCCAATTTTCTTTTGCCGCTGCTTAGATTCAAGCAGTACGTAGTTAACTGTGTTTACATTATCACCCCTCCAAGAAAGACATTTATGATTATTTTATTAAAAATTTGGATATTTTAGAGTTATTAACTCTGAACGCTTCTTGATTTTAGACCAAAAGACCATTCATGATTTCCCTGAAATTTTTAGGTTTTCCGTGTTGCTGGATAGACTGTATCAGAAATCAGATTCACTAACATATCCAAATTGGTCTGAAAAAATTCTCTCATATGCGCGTCTTACACTGAAGCAATAAGACAGCTGGATGGGATTCGAGGATAAATGCAGTCAAAATTATGACCAAATTTGCCACAGCAAAGTGTGTGAAAGCGCAAATGACATCAATCACTGTTAAACTGTAAACACACAACTCATTATGATGGTGGTAACAAATCATGTCTTAAGTGATGTATAATGGGCTAGTAATTATTTTGAATGTTTCTCAGATGATCAGAGCAGAAAAAAGAGAATCTTCTCATATATAAGGTGTTAGCGTGGGTGAAGAGCTACAGGATGTGGTTTATGTAATAGACCACTAGCTTGACATCAAAGGAAGGAAACGGATATAAATAACTTAGAAGCAGGCTACCGGTTTTAGCGTCACCTTTTAGGGGTTGTATTAGTAATGAGTAAATGTACAAGTAATGAGGAAGTGATCAGACCCCAAAGTCAACGCAATTCTCAGATCAGAACTGTATTTGACAATAACGTTGAGAAGTGAACCAATTCAAATGCACTTGCATTTCATTTGTGGAGCCGGCATTCCAATAATGCACTGTGACACGAAAGAAAATTATATCCGAGATGGCAGACAAGCGAAGGAGAAATGCTACGAATATATAAGATCGGTTGGCTAAAGGGATATGGGTTTGAGTCTAACCCGGATCATGTCCTGATCCCACAACCCTTTCCTGCCTGTACTTTACTATACATAAAGAAAAAAAATAAAATTAAATAAATATATATATATTTATTTAAATAAATACAATTTTAAATAAATAAAAATAAAAATTTAATTCAATACTGCTTAATGATATAATAGTATTTAATAATTACTTGTTTTACCCACATTACATCACAGTGCGTGCAATATATATTTTTTATAATTATAATTATTATAATATTTATTCTATATTATATTTATTTATTATAATTATTATATTATAAATTACAATTACTATAATTATTATAATTATAGTTTATTATAAGTCAACTATATATTTTATAATTTATTGCTAGTTGAGTCTCCCGCTGTATGCAGTTTGTGAGTTACTGCCTTTCTAGAGCTTCCTAAATCAGTCACTTCAATGATTCAATCAGTCACTTTTGGAGTTCAATGATGATTATAATGCAGTTGACAGCATGGCAGCTTACACGATTTTAAAACAGAGCAACTGAGACTGAAATGAAAGATTAACGGTGTTTAATCAGTGTGCTTTACGATCCTGGCTGGGATTAAAACCGAATCCTTGCAATCACATATTCATAATCCCTCCTGGCGTATTTTCTTAACCCCAGACTAGGAAATCTAATCTAACATAAGGGATAACTGGCATGTTTGAAAACAAGCTCGGAATAAGTGGTAGCGAGAATGATTTCTGATGGATAACGCAGTCTGTTTCTCACACACAGCAATGAGCCCATATGGACGAGTACTTTGAAAGCCTGCTGTTCTTCTGTCTGACAGCGGCTCATGGTTTTGCTCACTTTAAAGAGATGTTTCACCTTAAAAAGTAATGTGGGTCTGCTTGTCAAAAGTACGGCTTTAGAAAATTTAGCACCCAGAGGCACTACTTGAACTACTTTTGGTACATTTTGTCTTTCTTGGAGTTTGTTTCAGCCCCAGTCCCTATGCAATTTATTTATATTTTGGAAAAATGTGCACATTCAGCAAAATATCTCATTTTGTGTAACTGTAGAAAGCACTGTAAGTCATATGGGTTTGAAATGACATGAGGGTGAGTTGATTATGATATTCTGGATGATATGTTTTCGTAATACAGTTAGCTGTACTGATCTGAATCATATGCATGGCAGTGTTCATTGTAAAGTTCTTGCTAATATGTGCTATGTTCTTGCTGTATGTGACTGTATTAAATCTTAGTATCACGATAAATGTTGTTCTTAATGATATTTTGGGTCATTTTTAAAATAAAAAATAAATAAAAAACATTTAAAAACTAAAAAACATTGAAATGAATTCACAAAGAAATGATCATTTACATTAATTATAGACAGCTGATTATTTGAGAATTCACCGTACTAATGTCTACATAAAAAAATGTTATCTAGAAATATTCCCAGTATTTTGAATTGCCCACTATATCAATTTTATGCTAATTAATTATCACTATAAACTATATTATTGAATACCGGCACAAGTCTACTTGCTAGTAAATAGCCCTACACGACAATGCTTTCAGCTACCAAAGTAAATACTCGGATTAACACAATTTGCCATATTTAAACTAACTTTCCTCTAAAATCAGCACAGAAAATATATTAGTATGCAAATTCAGGTTTAGAGACTTAACTTCCCTTTTTGTTAGCTTAGCGACAAAATGTTAAATGTTCTCTCATTTATAAGTTGCTAAATGAATAAAGGTAAAGATAAATGTAACGTGATCGGGTAAATTAGGTTGTGATTTAATTGATTGTGCTCACTCACCCTCCTATCGTGTCAGGGAGATACATGAGCTGGTTATCGTCCACTTTTAGAGAAGACAGTCTCTTTAATGAGCCTGTGGATACAGAAAAAAAGAGAGAGAGTTTGTATTGCAATTTGCACGGCAAACTTAATTGTGCAAAGTTTGTATTGCACAATAAGTGGCTGTTCCTTTTCGAGACAGTATCTCCATATCCACTTTATTCCAGACAATAAGACCGTGCCAATCTTTAATCAAAAATTCTTAGAGGAAATTGATTCACAGACTGAACGCTCACATATTCATTGAAAAGCTCCTGCGATAAAAAGCACTTTTGCTGATGCCAAGCACCTCTGCGGCTAGAAAAAAAACACTCGGTGAGCTCTAAAATAGATTTCATTAAGCGGTGAGCAGGGAGGTGTGATTTCACAGCGAGTCTTATGTAAAGAGCCGTAAGGCTTGGCCACTTTAACATGCCTGCTCATTACCGGCTGTCCGACTGGGTCATTCATTGGGTAATGAGACCGTATTACTGCTTTACCCATAATCCACCTCTTTGTTGACACATCCAACTTGTTCATTTATTACAAAGTAGAATAAAATTGAGACTATTAGAGCTTAGGCTTTACATCCCACGGGACAAAAGAAAGACCAGGCTATCAGTTTTGGGTTTTCTTGTATAAGGGATGTTCTGAGTTTAATTTATTTCTTGGTATTTTATGCAAAAAAATACAAATACAGACCATAAGTAGATTTTCTGATTGTGATCACAATACTATGATGGCCTGGATGGCTGGGGTGTTTTGGGTCATAGCTAGGACAAAACAAGGCGGTTGCAACCACAAATCTCTATGGTCATGTGGTATCTGGATTTGGTTTCTCCTTTAATGGGATAAAAACTTTCTTGTAGAAAAGAAACCGTGCACCTTTCCTCAGCAAGCCAAAAAACATCAGTTACAATGTTGGCTTACCCTTATAATGAACTGTTTTGTCAATTCCATCGTTTCCATTAACAACAAATCTTAATGCTACACCACACAATGATATTCTATAGTATTCTGTGACTATGTGTATTAGCGAAAAAGGATACAACAATAATAGTAATACTTGTCTTGCATGGTTTTGGTGCTTCTTGCTATCGTACTGTTATCTCTGTGTTTGTGTGTTGGTTACCTATAGACCCCGGAAGCTGTGCCAGTGCATTGTTAGACAACAAAAGATCCTGCAGGTGTTCACAGCCAGATATCTGCTCATCCACCATCTCTATGCTGTTTTTGGAGACATCCAGGTAGCAGAGCTGTTTTAGTGCACCGATCATCTGAGAAAACAAAACCACAACTGCTCACAAAGATATACGTATCAAAAACCTCATCTTGTTTACGCTAAGAGTGTCACAAAGCAAGGTTTCTAGGTTTCACATACAATTTAGAATAGTGCACAAATCTTATTTACAAGTTTGGTTGTATTTTTGGAAGTCATTTTGGAAGTCAATGGCAACTGGTGGTTACTGTACACGTGAACGTTCTTCATTTTGTCCTCGAGTCCTATGCTGGATTATTAGTGTCAAAAACAAACCAAAAACTATAATTATAAAAGATAAGTACATAAGAAAATAATGCAACAACAAAACAATCAAATTTTAGAACTTTTATCTTTATGGTTATGAGGTCAACATACATAACTGGAAGCCAAATGCAAGGCATGAACCAGTCTGACCAGTCTCTCAGATTTAAGAGCAGACTGTGGTCGTGACCCTTTTTATTCCTCAACATCCTCTATTCATTATTAGCTCCTTTCCAAGAACGCAAATGTAGGAGCACTCCGAAATCGAACTAGGCCGGTAAAACGATCGCCAACAACGATACATTAGCACAGGTTTAAAACAAAATACGTTGCACAGTTGCAGTTGTGGTTATTGGCTTGCTTTTTGAAATGTAACCCTAACCCTTCTTTATACATTTGTTGACTGTTTTAATAAAAAATAGTTTACCATGTGCTACAAATATATAACTATTAAGTTAGAATTTTTGAGAGAAATTCAAAACAAGAGTTATTTTACAGAAGGAGAAAGTTATAGCACACACACACACACACACACACAAAAAACTTAAGCATGCATACATCATACGGTAAAGAACTTTGAGCGATGACCAATTACAAGTTATCTGCCTAAACCATATGAGCGTCTGCGTACGACTCTGTGACAAACCCTGCTGTTGATTCATCATCACGTGCTCGAACCGCTCTCCTGGGTACGGCTTAAGAAGCTTAATCAAAAGCGCTAATAACCGGGAGAAATTGAATTCTGCAAAAAGGGAAACGTATGGCCGCACGGCCTTGCACAAGGACACACTGTGAACGCAGTAAGCTGGTCTCTCAGGTCACAGGGAAGGAGGTTATGGTGCCACCCTGATATTCAGGCCGTTTGGAGCACATTTTGCAGCCTTGTTCAAGAGGGTTACCTGAATAGGCGCGCTAATCCGAATCCAGCCAGCAAAGTCCACAATTGCCATCAGTTTGTGCTCAGCGGTGGACTAATGCTTTAATTACGACCTATTTAAAAGAAGCTGACAGTCTGGAGAAGCTCAAGGTTTCTAGAGGAATGTTCAGGAGCTGGAGCTTTACCGGCGGTCATGTTTAGCACTGATCGCTTGTCGGGTTGTCTTAACTGTATTGGGTGATATACCTGCTTCTAAGAATAGCCATGTGGAAGACTTCCTTTATGAATCACAAGTAGAACAAACATCTACGTAACTTTCTAAAAAAAGCTCACTCATATGCAGAATGTTTTGGTTTGTTTCACATTTATGAAGTTTAGGCACTGTATACCAATAAAACACACCAATACCCAGCGCTCTGGAATACTTTATTCTGATTGGTCGGTCGTGACATTCCAAGGTATGTTATTCCCTAAAAACAACAGCTTAAAACTAATAACACAGGGTCACTAGATGACCCTTGACTTTGATAATAATTCACTTAGGAATAAAGTAGATAGAAATATGATTAATGAGTAATATGTATGAGAATAAATGATTAAACCAAACTGCGTGTTCGTCTTGTTTGAATGTCGTGTCTTGGATTAAAGCCGTGTCTAAAGCGGGTAGGAAACGGGTTCAACAAGTGTATCCCTTTCATTTATATATTGTAATTTTCTAATATTTAAACATGACAATTAATAGAAATGATTAATTAACCTGATAACGGTCACAGCAGAAATTGAGTATACACATAAAAACGCTGAACAAATGCTGAAACTAAACTACAATTTTTAGATATTAGATTTTTTAAAACATTTTTAATAAATGTTTTTTAATAAATAATAATGTATAATATTAATAATAATTATTAATAATTTAATAATAATTATATAATAAAAAAAATTCTATACATTTTTTGTGTATGTTTATTATAAAAAATTGTCAATTATTTCATCTTGAGTCATATTAGTTTGTCATGATTAGACTAAAATGTAACTATGAAATATTGAAGTGAATAGCAAAATAACATGGGTGTTCCTCCTGAGAAACGGTGACAGTTAACAGGTTATAGTGAAAAAAACGAACGTTTTACGAACCATTTACATAGATATGTAAAAATCCTTCTGGTTGTTTCATGAATGTTGCAAAATGAGTTGTGCAAAGAAAATGCGAGAAAAAGTGCATTTTAATCAATAAGGTGCAGTTGGTACTTTTCAGAAGAACGAAAATAAATCAATAAGAAAAGCACAAAACACAACAGAAGACTCACCCCGGGTAAAAATGTCAGTTTGTTTCCATCCATCCACAGCTCCTTGATTCCAGTGAGCTGCTCCAAAACCTCAGGCTAGAGAGAGAAGGTAAAATTCACACCACATTCTCAGTGAGAGGAAATCCACTATGCTTTAATGAATAGCATTAGGAGACAAATGCATATTAGATGCAGGCTCAATAGGAGCGTCTGTATCCATCAATCTGACACCTGGCTGCATTGAGAGCTGTGAAAAAGACGGCATGCGACACCTGAAAGAGGCAGGTGCGACTCACCACTTCAGTGAACTCATTGCTCCCCAGATCCAAGCGCTCCAGCTGCGTGAGCTTATGCATGCTCCTGCAAACACACGCAAACATACACGTTACTAACCCTGGATTAGACACATGTAAGCTTTTGGTGGTCATTGGTTTTATGGGACTAGATGCGGTTTTGACGGGCATCAGGCTGGGCAGTAACTGCAACTTCAAGTGCAAATGCAATGACTCCCTAGAGACACATGAATGGCGGACAAAGACGTTTATTGAACAGGTAGTAACTGCTAATCTACTTTTCATTGGCTGTTTTAAAACACCATTAGACTTCAAACCTCTATTTGACATGAAGCCAATGCCCACAAATCACTTTAGTAATATACTGTAATGCTGAAACGTATTCTCCAAGGTCACATTTACACCTCAAAAGAGTTAAATACTATGAATATGAAAACTTTGTGACGTCTGGAGAGCATATTTGTGCAATATTTGCTTTTAATGCCCCCTCACAATAGATTAAACAATGAGAATATGAGATTTATGGTAGAAAATAGACAAAAAAACTAAACTTTTAAGGTGTTTATTGGACAAAAGTCCAACTTTAGAATATCAGGAAAAATATTGGGTTTATTCTAATATGCAAAACATGCAAAACCTAAAAGCTCCCAGGAAATAAAGCATATACCGCCTACAATTTTGATTCTCTCCTGTGATAATATTTTGTAGTCATTCTCCTGTGCTTGTGTTGTGTGTATTTTTTGCCAAGTCTTTAATTATTCAATTTATACTCCAAACACACACCAATGCAACATGCATACAACATTTGATATACATCTAATAAAATATTTCAATAACAAGTGAAGATGTCAATTGCCCAAAGTTAGACATCAACTTTGGCCCCTAGTGTAAAAACGTACAAAAGATCCTTTTGGTTGGGCACTCCTCAAACATTGTTTTATATATTTGTTTTTAGCCTTTTTACTGCTATTGTTAACAAGACAATAGCAGTTGAAAAGACAGAAAATAATGAATGAGTGAACTCAGCAGGATCAGTTAATGATGCAAATCAAATGTAAACCTGTTTGGCCATCAGAGCGTCATAGCTCAACATGTCAAAACCTGCGTGTGCGGTGTGATGGCACTATTGTCTCATTGTGCTTCAGGAAAACGGAATTATTCGGTCACACGCTAAGAAAAACCTGACTGAAAATAGTCATTTAAAGCTGCAATTGGTAACTTTTTTGGTTAAAGCAAACAACAAAACGGTCTCTGTAACACACCGGTAAGATTATAATGATTTATAATTTGGGTATGATTTCATGGAAAAAGTTAGTTTGACATCAACTGACTTTAAAGCAAACAAAGACAAGCAAGTAAACATGCAATTTTTATGTTATAAACAAAGACACAGAGGCAAAAGTTACAATTTGCAGCTTTAACTTCAAACCAGTGAACGCACCGGTTCTGCCTAGTCCTCTTTATATATCCAACGTTTCATACTGTAATTTCATTGGATGTGCTGTCAAGTTCTCTTCGCCGTACACTTCTTGTTCCACATTGTTTCTAACAGCACATTAACACAGGTCCTAATCTCTGCGTCCAACCCTGGACTAACATTAACTCAGGTAGGCTTGGTTTAGGGTGGGGTGTAAACCACTGTATTGACATGGACTGGGGCATAGATCAACTCCAGCCGACAGTCACACCGCAAGCACGAAAATGGAGGAATTTCGTCCCAAATGGTCATTTAGACTTGACTGTATTTCTCTATGGGAGTTTTGTATGGCAAGGCAGCAAGACACAGAGATTAGTTGCGTTTTTGCTGTGGCTGTTGGCATGGAGGGCCGTATGAGAGGTTCATTCATCGAAAGAGCTGGAAGTAGGACTGGTTTAGTTGAAGCATGCCAACCCTGTGACTCCCAGAGTGCTGAGCAATCCACAGCTCATTAGTATGACTGACACACACATCGTGAACACAAGCCACACAATGAACGTCTGAGCAAGATCAGCTGAAACTTAAACACGATAAAGTTAAACAATAAAGTTGAATAATAAATGTGTTTTACACCTATCTTTCTCGCTCTGATTACAGAGTATGTTGTCCTGATACAGTGCAAAGTTCAAGAATGGGTTATTGGAGAGTTGCTAGAAGGTTGCTAGATGGTTGCAAGTCATACTTCATCAACTTCTCCTGCATAATTTGAGGTCTAATTAATGTCTGTATATAATCCACCCAACAGCATGCAAGTATGTTTGAAACGACAACAGGTTGGGTGAATTATTTTTGGGTGAACTGTTTCTCTAATATAATGAAACTGTTGGATCAAATGAATGAATTTTGTTGGTACTGGCAGCTTTGCTGTAAAAACCAAATGATCTTGACATCAAACACAAAGAGTCCTGTACTGTTCAATTGACGCAATATTAAAAAGTGGGCGGCACAGAGATTTCCCAACTGCCCAACCCATTTCTGTGGCTTTTTCATACACAAAAGCAAACAAATGAGCCCCCGTATGATGTAATATCTGCTCCCGAGCCAGAAATGCTTTTTAAACCTGTCGCAGCATGTCACTCGCATGCCTCTTACATAATGCTAAACAATACGATGCCACGAAGCGAGAGAGAAAGAGCCTCGTCTGGATTATAATGCGTTTATCATAAGGTCAGCAGCGGCGCGGAGAAAGGTTTTAATATTTCACGAATTCAAATCAATCCTAATGCAACACCTACTTTGGCAACATCTTCAGCTGGTTCTCTCGCAGCTCCAGGATCTGCAGTTTGGTCAGTCTGAGAAACAGAGAAAGTCAAACAGCACATTTAGTGAAAGTGTATACAGTATGCAACAAAAAAATCCTTCCGTGTCCTCAGGTGACTTAATGTAGTACATACTTCATCAGATCATGTATCGAGACACTGTCTGAAACAAAAGCTAGGATTATCTTGTGCTGAACAGGGTTCAAGCGGCGTGTTAATGAGTCTGTGTGTATGTCTGACCTGCCGAAGCTGGCCGGTAGGAACTCGAGGAAGGCATCGTTCAGGTAGAGCTGCGTCAGACTGAGAAGCTGTGTGAAACCTTCTGGGAGTCTGTGGAGACATGACAGTGGTTCCATGACATCATCGGAGACGAGCAGAGCAGACACAAAGTTCATCTTGTGTACTTACTTCGATATGGGGTTTACACTTGCTTCTACTATTGCCAGGACTTTACAGTTCTTGATATTTTCAGGAAACTCTTGGATGCCTAAAATGTCAAACAAAAAATTTATTAACTACTGCTTTAATCTGATAAATGCCACTGCACATATTGAGCACATACATGAAAATGCATCCGAAGTACCATTTTAGAAATTAGCTCTTTTAAAAGTTTTTATTTTGAGGTCTTTTTAAAATAACATTAAAACTTTTTATTCTTTTTTGTTTATGTTTATTGTTATGAAAATAGTCAAATATTTATTAAAGGTCTTTCCATCAATATATAGTTTGCCATGTTTAGTTTAAAATTCAACTATGAAATATTAAAGTGAACCAAAGTGAATAGCTTCCATTTAACATCTTACTATATAGCAATATTTAATACTTACAAGAAAGTCTTTAACAAAAAAAAAACACAAGACACTTAATGTGTAGATAACACATGCTTTTAGCACAAGCCTGCATATTTCCTGTCCTACCAACCACAAAAGGTGGAGAGGAAATTTTAGTTAAGATCTCCTTCCACTAACGCTCAGATGTGAACTCTATCTGCACGCACAGAAACCACGGGTGAGTCTGTACAAACCCCAGCGCAGCGGGACGATCACGCTCTGGAGTTTATTTTAAAGCTACTTTTGTTTTATAATTACACTTGTGGAAACGCTTAGTCAGGAGCTAAAACATAAAGACATGTTAACCTGTTCGTGTACCAGTGGTGGTTAAGTATGTACACAAATGAAATAAACGGAAGTACAAAACAAATAAAGTTATTTTAGGTTTTAGCTTCTCCGCTCTGTTTAGCGGGTTTATCATAAATCCTTTAAACAGAAATGACCAGATCACAATCGGAGCAGAAAATATAAATAGTTGTGAACATTATTATAATTATTGGGTGAGTGACAGATCTTTAATAATTCACAATTTCAATTGGTTCAAATTAGTTGTAAATCAGAAGGAACACCATGTCTAGGTATTCCTTTTTTACACAGTCCAAAATCACAATTCATAATTTTTAGTTATTATTTTATTTTTATTTTATTCTTGGGAGAGGCTGATTTTGTTAAGTATGAACATATTATGAACATTAATATTTTTAGAGAATGGTATGAACATTAATACAATTTGCAAATATATTTTGCTGTAGTGTCATTTTTAAAAGGTATATTTGCCCCATTAAAAAAAAACATCTTAAGATACATTTTCTGAATAGTTACTAGAAATGTTTTTAAAGCATTGCCACCTTAATTGCATATAAATCTGGTATTTGGGATATTTTGATGACATATGAACAAAATTTTCATCAACATTCTCTGCACAAATAAAACCAAGCCTAATTAAATTCATATAGTTTGAGTAGATTGAGGCTCTGTGAAGTACAGTTGTGCACCTGCGTATCCATCACTGCATGTACTTCCAGCTCAAATGCCAACACAGACTGTCCCATTAGATACAGTGTGTGAACGGCTCTGGCTGTCATTACATTACTAGCATGATGTGGAAGAAAGTGAGACTCATCGAGACTTCCTGTGCAGGTCTGAGCTTGTCAAAGTCTGCCGCTATATTAGCAGATGCTGCAACGTGTCAGTTTGTGTGCCACATTCTGTGATTCACAAGATTGTGTGTGTGTGAGATCGCTGATTTTTACAGCGGAAAATTGATTAAAGGGATAGTTCCTCCTAAAAATAAAATGATGTCATTATTTTATCACCCTCATGTCATTTAAACCCATTTAAATGACTCTTTCTTTTATGGAAAACAAAAGAATATATTTTGCAAAACGCTGGTTACCGGCACTCAATGACTTCTATTGTACCTTGTGTCACTATGAAAGTGAAAGGGTGCCGTAACCAGCGTTTCGCAAAATATCTTCCTCTGTGTTCTGCTGAAGCAAGAAAGTCATACAGGTTTGACATGACATGAGGGTGAGTAAATAATGAAATAATTGCTATTTTTGGGTGGACTATCCCTTTAAATGCCTCTGAACACATCAAGATCCAGATTTTTATCTGTTTATGAGCCACTTAACCTGACTATTAAAATCATGCTTTAAACATGAGAAACTGCATTAAAAACTTTAAAAGATACCTCACATGAGCTATCAGTATGGTAAAAACCTTTAGTTAAAACTTGTATTTTTTCATGGTAAAGTTTGCATGAAGTAGCTCAGCTTGAGCATCACACACAGGACTTGACTAATGCTCATTGCACAGAATGCAATCCAGTGTGAAGACAGTGTCTACACAGGAAGCCAGTGGTGTCTCACCATGACAGCTTGAGGTCGTCTGCACTGGAAGTGACAATGGACCAATCAGCTGTGAGCAAGATGCAAGATCTCAGAAACAGTAAAACGGGAGAATTTTCCCTTTATCAATGGGAATCCATTAGTACACCTGCTTTGCCTTGGTATTTGATAACAGCTAAAGTGCTAAATCTTCTACATAATGTTACATAAAGATAAAAAAACAAAAGGCAGAGATGAGAACAGCATGATCTGGCTATAAAGTGAAGGAAAGGTTTTTAAATAAATAATCAATAAAAATATTAAATAGGCTTAATGAACAGTAGTGAATAATTAATAGGCTTAACGTCAAATAACTCACACATGATATTTGTAAATAATTTACGCTGGTGTGCATTCTAAGGTTGTCTCATCTGGAAATGATGTCATCATATATAAGAATTTGGCCAAAATAAGGTATAAAGCCAGTCAACTATATACTTTCAATTAGGCAAACATGACATCTAGGCAGTTTTATGTTTTAGAAGTTGTCAATGAATGCAGATCTAAACCAACCCACAACAGATTAAAGGAATAGTTTACCCAAAAATAGACCTATTCACTTGGCCATAGTAATTTTTATTTCTACTATGGAATGGGGTCCAATTTTTGGGGGAACTATTTCTTGCAAATGATTTATAAACTACTATTCGCAAAAGCTGGAAATAACAGCATATTTGTGCTGCAGTGTGAAATCGGAAACGTCGAGCTTGCTGAGCTGAATTGAATTACGGTGGATAAGGGGTCAGCGAGTGCGTAGAGATATCAGGATGCCTCTGCTTGTGTTATGGGTGGACTGATAGTGTAACTGGACTCCAAAGAGGAAAAAGAAAGAGGAGATGAATCCGGCGTTTTGCTTACTGTTCTTGCTGATGTCCAGCTCCCTGAGATTAATGAGGTTTGCCACGCCCGGCGGCAGGACCGTCAGATCGTTGTCCGGTAGACTCAATCGATGAAGCAACTGGCAGTTGAACAGTTGCTGTGATTAACAGGAAAGAAAAACAGTATAAGGTAAAGAAGTGAGAGATATTTATGCGAATTCACACGATAATAAAACCTGTTAATTGTCACATGTTATTTCCCTATTCACTTGAAACTTTAATAGTTGAATTTTAATCTAATAATGTCAAAATTAATGGAAAGCTATAAGACTCAAGATGAAATATTTGACCAATTTTCATGACAATAAACATGAAAAAAAAAAATTTAAAAAAAATGTTAATGTAATTTTGTCAGGTTAATGGAATTCCCACTTTGCACAATATAATCAATTCCTGATTAAGATTCAAGCCATGTATAAATATTTTATGAAAAAATGTCATGGGTTTGTTTAAAAAAAAGTACACATTAAATGCTTTGTAAGTCACTTTTAAAGTTCTTTAAAATTATAATAAATATAATAAATAATATCTTGACAGCTTCAATAAACATGTATTATTAATTGGATTTCATTATGAATAAGGTTGGAAAATTGTGAAAAGCACTATAGAAAAAATTAGAAAATTTGAATTATATCCAATATTAATTATGTATTTGAAAATATTTTGTACATCAAGAATATTGAAATTCTAGCCAAGAAATTATACATTTCTACAAACTGAGATACGTTTAACTAATATAATTTAAACTTGGTCACATAAATGATGTGGGAGTTGGGTTAGAGTTTATGATTCATGTCTGTTTAATCTATCAATATGAAACCCTGATTCAATTTCAAGTGTTCTATGGAGACCCAGTGTAAGAATCTATTAAAAAGCTTTTGAACTAGATTAACTTAAAATGTTTGTGGTGCAGGAGCACGCTCGTACTTTGGGCAGCTCTTCAATCTGGTTGGCGTCGAGGTAGAGCTCCTCCAGGGTCTTCTCGAAGCTGAAGATCTCTTTAGGGACCTGCTCCAGGCTGCAGTGCGAGTAATCCAGCGAGGTGACGGCCTCTTCCTCGCCCCGCAGACAGCGGCACGGCACCAGCCGCACGAACAAGCTTCGTTTGCTGCTCATTCTCGTGACAGCTCAGGCACTGGAGGAGAGAAAGAGAACATGATCACGTCGCAAGATTGTTAATTATTTAAAAGAAGAAACACTGGGATACTTGATGATGCTGTCAAAACACCCTGTTTACAGCTTTGGTGCATGCACTCCGAGTAGGCATTGTTCGCCAAAACATACTGACAATTACTCGTCAGAGAGGACCGCGTAACATTTATTAAAACCAATTTATATTCATGATCTGGCTGAAAACGGTCATTATACAATGTCCTTTCATTCTGTTGGAGAATATCATGCACCTTCATTGGAGAAAAAGCCCTTGATGTTGCATAGAAAAGAACGAACCTCCGCCACAGATACAACTGTTCTCGTTGTGTGACACGTCATTAAGAGCCCTTCAATCTACATTTGGATGACAACTGTGGCCGGGTCTGTTGCCAACATTATTCAAGAGAAATGTATATTAAAGGGAACACGGCAATCACAGTAAATTTAGACAAAAGCAAACAGGGCCAATTTGCTTTTATTAAAGAAATAGACAAACCAAAAACACAATTTAATCTCGCAGTATCTTCATTTATTCACAGTCATGTCAGTCAAAATCTTTGTGACTTTTCGGAACACAAAAGAAGATACTTGTCTTAGTGTGTTTGTAATGAATGTCAATAGGGGAGTTGTTTGGCTTTGGTTACCAATTTTACAGGTTTGGAATGATACATGGGTGACCAATTCCTGAAAAAAAAATAATTTATGGGTGAACTATTTCTTTAAAATCACTCTAAAATGAACAGAAGACAGAAAAGAGAAGACAGTATCAAATTAAGTAATAAGGCACCCAGTTACATGGATCATTCCTCTTGAGAAACCCAGGATAAGGCGTCTTGGGTAAAGGACACCATGGTGATAGTTCAAGGATCGCATTTGTACAGTACGTTTCAGTTCTGTAACCTTTAGTTTATCAGTTTAACACTAAGCTAAAGCCAACCCTGAAGAGAGTAGCAGATGTTTCGATGAAGTTGGACCATTAATCTGACCGCAGTAAATCATAATACATAATGTCAAGAGGTAATGTATCACAAGGTAATGCGATATAAAAATTAGGGCTGCACGATATTGAAAAATATGCGATATGCGACAGCATGCTAAATAATGCGATACGATATTCCTTGTTCTAAAGCCTATTTTTAATGATATTAAAATATATTTTTAAAAATTATATAACCAATGTACGTTTCATATTTCACAGAAAAAAAGCATCAGCTGGCTATAAAAGCTTTGCGGCTTGACTGTCTTGCATCATAGCATGCGCACAGCACCCTATTATGCACAAGCACGCATATCCAAACTAACATCCATGTCCAGATACTACATTATCCACTTCCGCCTAAATCTTTGACCATACATTACTTTTTGAAGTATTCAAATTAAATCACTCATCTATTGCAAACCACTGCGATATGCATACTGCGATATGCGCATTTGTAACATTTCAATATATTGTGCAGCCCTGATGAAAATATCAGTGTCAAACTGCAGGTTAATAAATAAAGATCAGAGATAAATCAGACTGTATGAAAGTAAAAACACAGGCCTCGAGCTTAGTTCTTCTTGGAGTGAGTCCAAGAACACCATTGTGTTTCCACAAACCATGTCCTGATTACGTGGAGTCCCGCAGTATTGTGACTGGGCGTCTAGCGTATCCGTTTTTAGACATGAATTTCTGTAGACAAAAGCAGCGCAAGCGATACAAAAGGGAATAAACGTCTCAACCCGATCTGGCTTTGTTGTGAAAAGGTGTGGGAAAATGTGTAAAGGAGTTCCACCGTCTCTCAGGAGTTACATGTGCGGGTTCAGAAGTCATATGAGGAAGACGAAGAAGGGCTGGATTACATCATAGCTTCTGGAATGTGTTGGAATCAATAAGATCCTTGTGGAAAGAGTCTGGAGAATGTGACCTTTCCTCTCCTCCTCCTCGGCAGACAGACACAGCCCAACCCTTCACCGCCATGAGTGCGTAAATGTGTTTGGACTGAGGGCATCAAAGTACCATTCACATCCAAACAATTATTTCTTCAATGGCAAACACCAAGTCACACACTGTATTCTCGTTGGCCGGTTACTGTTATGAATGACTTAATGTTTTCTGCAGTTCTATTCACAAATGTTTAATGTTTGTTAAATTGTCAGTCGCAACAGATTTTTAGATTCTGTGCGTACAAATTTAATAAAATTTCTTTCTATGCTGGACTCTTATTGGTTGCTTTTTATTCATTACTTGGTCCAAGTAATCCATTCTAAAATTAGTTTTCTAATGAAAGAAATGAATATATTGGCACAATTACATTTGCGATTAAAAGATTTTTAAGATTATAAGAAACATTTTTGTCAATTGTGTCTAAACGTTTGACTGGTACTGCATATTGTAGTGTATTTCGTTACAGCGAAATAAAATGACTCTTATGGTGAAAGAGGTTTTTGGTCATAATGCTCCCAATGAAAACTGTGATAAGGGAAGGACGGAACATTGCAAAAGAAGATATTCTGCATTATTCAGAAACATTGTTCTTTTCCAAGAAGCTTTATTAAGAAAAGTGCTGGACAAAACGAAAGAAAAAAACGGAAAGAAAAAGATGCCGTGTTGCATTAAACGAAAACGTTTTAGTGTGGACAGGGTCTAAAACAACATTCAGGTAAAACTGTTGGGGTTATACCAAAGCCAGAGTTGTTCTACTTATCCAGCTGATAAATTTCAATGTTGCGGAAAGTTTGGACTGACAGCGATAGCGAGTAAGAACTGACTGCCCTCCGGAGGCCTCCCCTTATCAGTCAAAATAAATACACATGCCTAATGACATCGACTTACACACACGAGGGAAATGGGCGTGCTTGCCCTCCGAGCAAGAAGGTTCAGGGTGGAGGTTTAGTGTTTCCCTTTTAACACACTACTGGACAATGACAGCCAGATCCTGTTGGTACCAACACAGCTGCCATTACAAAGTCAACATAACGTGTAGGAGACTTCTAGCATGCGAGAGTATTTTTTCTACATATTTTGCTCTTGTCTTCTCAGTCATCTCCTGTCCTGAGGCTAAAGTCCAAGCTTGTATAATTTAACATTTTGCAGTGTTTGGGAAATTCCCATTTTACTTCCCATTGGTGCTGCTGACAGCATCATGTGATGCATGCCATGCCAAACAGACCTCAACTGAGGCTGCGAATGTGTATGGCTGTCTCCAAGGAGCAATGCAGAACACCAGGATAATAGTAATCGAAACCACATGGCCTTCATGCTAGGAAAACACATTCACTTACGCTCACTTATCGTATAGACACATGAATACACCACATGCGGTTGTCGTTCTGCAATTTCATCATGCATGAACAAGACATGCTGCGTTAAATAATGCTAACTGTTTAGGCAAACATTAGTATTATAATTGCTCATGCTTCGAACACACGCCTCAGCTTTAGTATTAAAGTTTGCTATTAGGATTCTAAGAGATCAATTCATTTTGCATTACTCAGAATACTTTAACAACCACATAGCAACATTCTGGCAACCACACAGTAATGTGCTCCAAACAACTTAGCAACTGCATAGCAACACCCTGGCAACCCACAATATATTAGCATCTTAAGAAAAAAACTAAATGTATATTAAGTAAAGATGATTATAGTCCGATTCCAGCATTATGGATGTGACATTTTCCGTCAAAACTTAAAATATGTTTTTTTTACAGAATGTATTTATTACCAACATATTGAACTATTTATATTTTACTAAACCCCAGATGAGTCCAGCCATCAGAAAAATATTAGTATCAATATCAGCATGAGTGATCTATTAAAAACAAAAGGAAGTATTTACGTGTTATGGGTGTGACAAAGAAGACGTTTTTGAGAGGCAACATACTTTGTAGGATTTTTCTGAATGAAAACAGACAAACTATAACAAATGATACCCAACAACTGGAGAAGAGATGACTCTTTAAAGACTATAAAATAGTTATTTTATTTCAATTTTCATGTGCTCATTTATGAGGAATATGGACTGTTATGGATGTGACAACTTTACCTGACTATAAAAAATTACTATAAATGTTTGCTTTAAACATAAAAACACTATATATATATATATATATATATATATATATATAAAAAAACCTTTGGAAAAACTTTACTTTCTCATGGTTATTTGAAGATGCTAATACGTTAAAATAATAAATGTAATATTTGTGTGTGAAGGAAAACGGATGTCCAAGAGAGATTTGCCACCTGGCAAAATATTCATAATAAAGATTCCTCCCGCAATCTGTGCGCTCGCTCCTGTGCCAGTCCACTCCGCTCTCTTCCGGAAAACTCTGTCCCATTGGACAGCCCTTAACCCCTTGGCTGACTGCTGTTGCTATAGTTACAGCCAACCTGACGGCGGGAGTACAGCTAAGGTAACCGTGGCACACAACGCTGCCGCTTACATTTCACAGAGCAGCTCAAGGTTACGGCCTCGTATGACATATTAAAAACAGGCCGGTATTGTTTCAGCTAAAAACACCTGTGGGGTAAAATCACACCTATTGAGTAACGTGGAAGAGGAAGTCTTGGCAGCGACAGGACTCGTTCACACACACACAGGCATGGTAAAGGCCACGCCACAGCGTTGGGGTTTCGCAGATCATTTCCTGTTGGATTTCTGTGTAATACAGTACAGACTTGCAGCCAATAAAACGAGAAATGCAAGATGACTTGAGAAGCTCAGGAAACAAGAAAGAGGATTGTTATGATGATGATAAATAGATGACCTGAGGTGAGATTTCATCACAGCTGTGATGCAAAGACGATAAGAAGGAAGATGATTTGGAGTGAATTAGCGACTCTTTACAGCTTGTGGGAACTCGCTGACCCATTTCCCGGAGCTCTGTGGACCAACGTCGAAGACCAATTAGGCAACGTTCACATTTTAGATACGATGAGGCCCTGCTCGCCTCTGTTCCTCCCCCAGCCTGCGGTTATCAGAGACTCACAACAGGAAGAGCCTGCCGTCGTCTTTCTGATGCAGAGCGCTGTCGTCGTCGCCAAGCCTGCGCTAGGCAAAACTGTGCACACAGGTCGCCAAAAAACTGTCTCCGCTAATATGCACAAGCCTTTTCGTGGGTGCTGACGTACACATTTCTCGGTTCCTGATGGTGAGAAGAGAACGCTTTCAGATCCTGTCAGACACACACGAGCGAGGCCGCTCAATGAACGGCTATTGAAAGACCGCGAGTGTAAGATCCAAACTGAAATGTACAGTTTCTGACAGGGTTGACGATATTTATAGATGAAACGGCAGAAGACTTTAGTAGAAGTAGGAATCAGATCTTGTTGTAGGAATGCTGAAGCCACGATTTCAAGAATTAGGATATGTTTGGAAGCTACAGAGACAGACTGAGAGAAAACATCAAGCGTAACCCTGAGAATGCAATCTGGGGAGAAGTACTGAAAATAGCTGGATGTAGTGCAAGCTGTCAATCTGAAGTTTAGTTACAGCACTGAAAACCCAACTGTTGTCTTTACTTAAAATAATCTTTTGTAGATCTACATCTACAAAATCCATAAAACTAAGAAAATTAAGTGTAATGAACTTAAAACAAGCAGTACAAATGCTGTGAGTTTTCTGTTCAGGTGATTAGCAGGTGTTTGCTTTGGCAAGGATGGACCCTGTTTAGCAAGTCATACTTTTCTCCACAATAATGAAAATGCATGCGGTTTCATGTGAATTTCCTTGGAGAAACAAGCTTATTCTACGACTGACTGACGTAGAATCAGTCACAAATTATAACTGTGTTATACACTAAATGAACTACGGAAACTCAGTTACCGTAAAGTGGAGTAGCTGGACAGAGCAACTTACATTACTAATTATTTTAAATCAAATCAACTTAAAATTTTTGTGCATTGAACTTAATAACTTGAGTGAATTTAACTTTCCATTACTTTTCCTTCATTTTTTTTTTTTAAGTAAACTCATCCGGGCTTAGAGTGAGCGCACAAGATATTTATAACATGTGACACAGTAGTGTAGGGCAGACTACACTGGAATAAAAAATATCACTTGAATCAAAACAAGGACAGAGTGCATTAAAACAGGACAAGATGGACTTTGCACGTCTTCATTTCAAACATAAACTACAGTTCAATCATGATCACTTTAAAGCAAGGATGGGTCAGGATTAATCATCAAGCAGGTCAATATAAGTTTGACTTTCTACTAGGGCTGGGCGATATGGCAAAAATGTAAACTCGATAATTTTTTCCCATATTGATCGATAACGATATATATTTCGATATATAAACTGTTAAAGCTGCCAGCTTTAAAAGAGTATCCCAACTATGACTGAAGCCATAAAAATTTGAGGGTTCATTAATTACATTTTAAAGTATAGTTTTTTGTCGACAATTTCATCATTTTTGGATAATAACTTGAGGTTAGTTTCACTTTGGTCGCTGCTTCCACTTATTTTTGTCATCCTCGTGCCGAGTTTGCTTTCCAAAGTGCCGTAGGAAATTGGCTTTGTTCTTTGACGTGAACGTTTAAAAGCTGCACGCTGATTGGCTCTTGTCGCATATTTCTGCTGTGTGATTGGCTCTTATATTAATCCATATCGAGTAAAAATGCCAAGAGCTTATCATCGTTATCGACATATATTTTATCGCGATTCGATATGATACCGTTTATTGGCACAGCCCTAACAGGTGGTCTCAGTATGCCAAGAAAAATGGATAAAAGAGGATTTGTCATGTCAGCTGAAACATAAGTTGTTTCAAAAGCAGAAAAAATGATTACAAAGACATTTTGTCTCACTGCCCAATCCCTCGCAGCAAGACCAGAAATCTGTTTACAAATGTGGAACATGTATAAGAAAGTTAATAAAGTAAATGTGTTTTTGTTCACTGAAATGCATCTCTTTGATGAACCGCGAAAGCAGCTTTGTTTTCTATTTTCAAAGCTAGATTTGTTATGCAGGAACAGTGTTGTGTTCATCTTGTTCTTATCTGGCCCTGTTCTTAGACCGACTCACACATGTCTGGGCGTACAGCGAGGTCATGTGTCAAGTTCACGAGTGTGTCCAGCTCGTGGGCGAGAGGTCGAGTGTGAGCGGCGTTAGAGCTGGGTGTGTGTTTCGATCCGTCACTCGCTGATAGAAACATCTCCTCCACCTTCAGCTGACACAGCAGGAGCCAGGCCCTCTCTCAATAATTTAGCACGAGAGATCGCTACAGCCGCAAAGCTTACAAGCGGATAGCAGGGAAGATCCCTAACAGAGGCACGATGCATAGAAGTTTCCCTAAAGTACAAAGCTAAACTTGGGGAGGGGTGAAGCAAAGATATAAGAGATTAGAGAAGGTAGAAAAAAACTGGTATCGGTGTCAAAAGCTGCAGAACCTGCTTGTCCAGTTCTGCTCCCCTCTTTTGGTTTTGGTTCTCACCGTTCTGTTCAATGCGCAGTGGTCTTGCGGCAGTCAGGCAAACAAAACCGCTATTGTCCTGGAGAATGTGTTATAAGGGCGGGTAATCTGATCTTGCCTAAATGCACGGAGGGCTTGTGCTGCATCTTCCTCCATTGCAACCTTGCCTCATTTAATGATAAGGATGGAGACCGCAAGACTCGTTATTCTATTTTCAAACTCTACAAAGTTGGACAAAAAAGTATGCAAAATGAATAAGTGTTTTTTACATTTCGACTCTAATATCAATGTCAAAGTGCCTGGCCACATCTTTTCAAATCATGCCTGAAAGTAAAACAAGAACCATCATTGGCTTAAAGTGTTGATTACAAGTCATTTTCTTGGCACGCGTTTTGATATCATAGTCTCCAAAGTCTATATTCTACTGCCAGCAATGCAAACTCAGGAAATGACACTGAAACTGGGTTACCCATTTTCAAAGGCTGTTGCTGAGACAAGTACAAACGAAAGCAATAAGCTGCAAGATGTTGTAGGTATCAGTGATTTTCACCACAGTTAAGTGGTGTTGTTAGGTATAACACAAAGCACGACTTAAGTTATTTAGCCTAATGGTTTGAAGCAATTTAACAGGCCCGGGCAGCATCTACTGACCTTTTCTCCACTGATTTGTGGATAAAATCATTCTGCAGACAGATTTTAACATGGTATAATGTGTCTAATCATGTGCCCAACCCACACTACACACTAGGATTTGGTAGTAATATTTTTTGAAGACATCAAGTAGCTACCCAGATACATTTTTTTAATATAATTGTGGTCTTCTGCAGACTATGACACATCCTTGTGTTCTCTGGCCCTAAGCTTGATTCAAGTCTCTGTGTCTGACTGTAAACTGACCATCACAGAACGCTCAAGGCCGAGTCAAAAGCCACAGAAATATGAGCTGACAGACAAGCAAATCACCACAAATCCCCTCTCAGTCTGTCCCTAAATGTCAAACAGAGTTTCAGTTACCACATTCTCACAATCCACACAGATTCATCCAATAGATTCAAACAGTAAAACTGCAAGTTTTTGATTCGGAAAACGATAAATCTGTGTTGTATCTGCTTGGTCTGTAGAAGAAACACTCTGCACCGCTTCTAGATCTCTTTTTCCCAATCCTAACATATTTGCATCTGGTTAGAGAACTAGGAAGCAAAGCGGCATAATTTGATCAAGGTATCATATCTGACATCTGTGTTGCTGCGGCATCTGCGCAGACGTGGCGTGTTGCTCCGCAGCCGGCCATATCGTTAACGCAGTCAATAAGGAGACAACTTTCAACAAAACATGAAGATGTTCTTTTCTTTTTATTAAAGAGTGAAACTATTTAAATATGCATACTACACACCACCTTGTGTGTTTATTTACTTCCTGTACATTATTTATAAAGCTTCTAAATACACAAAATTAAGGTGCTTCAAATATTATAATTTTTTCTCTTACAAATGGTTCTTTACGATCTTTAAATTTGATCTTTTAATTGGTAGAGCACCACAAACAAGACTCACAATGTTAGACTACCAGCAGCAGCATAAGTACACTTGCAGATATCTGACCATTACTCCACATCACCTTATGAATTATGAGTGAGCTGCTGTTTTTAGATGTGAGACGCTCTCACCTCGCTCTAAAACACTCTCTGCCAGCCAAGAGAAGCCCGAATTAAAGCCAGCATCAGCTGCTGAGCTTTTAATTAAATATGAGATAAGCCGATAATGTGGAAATATGTCGAAAAACAAATGCTGTTTACAGGGCACCTACTGACTTACGGGAGAAATGTTCGGTCATTTTACAACACGGCCGGATGCGATTAAGCAGTTAACGAGTTTGCATTGTGTGTAGGTGTTTTAGCTGGTAGATAAGACTGTGAGAGTGAAAGCTGCACCGTTTATAATCATGAGTGATGCTGTTTCACAGGCGTGAGAGATGTAGGCGGTAGGTTGTCCTCTATGCATATACAGTATGAGTCTGGGGTGCTTCCTTTCACAGCTAGCAGTTTTGAGTAGTTTGCATGACACTTGATTAACACGGCTGAGAAATGTTTGCACTCAGATAACCACGTATCAAGACCGCACACACTATGAAAAACATAATAGAATTAAACATAGATGACATCATGGCACAACTAAACAAAATGGTATCGTCTCTCCTCAAATAACTAATCCGGAAATCAGTAGTACAGTGTTTGCACTAGCACCTTAAATGTATTATATCTTTAAAGATAGAGCAGGAAAGTGAAAGAGTGTAAAGAACGAGAGATTTGACAATTTAACTGCCTTTTGTACATTAACTATGACAGACATATCCAGGTCAGCCTATCGTTTTCATGTAAACATGAACGACCGTCGAACCAGCAGATCAGCTGGCAGATAGTACCGCAGTCTTGCAGGTTCTAAAAATGAATGAAAAGGTCACAGTATTTTGCAGTGTACTGTATAAACTGACACTATCTGATCTTTAGGGTAAAGGTAGCTGTATCCTGATAATGCAACAATTTTTTGGAAAAAAATGCTGGCACAATGTTAGGGTGTTACTATATGGATGGTTAAGGTGTTAGTACAATGTTCTGGGTGGTTAGACTCAAAACTATATGATATTCTGTTCTTTAGATAAGGCTTATGTTTCCTCTTTTATAGGAAGTCAATATGATTTTTTTTGCCCATAATATTGCAATATGGCAGCACATCGATGACTTTGAATCTCATTGGTTCTTGCACATTGTGACACATTAAGTCATGTAAGTTATCGTCATGCTACCAAAACTACTAATACTTTTTTACTGAATTGTTTTTTACTGTAAACAACTGTATTGTTTCTTCAAAAGACATGACAGCAATTTAACAGAAAATGAAACATTTGTGACAACTGAAGAAAGGAAGTCTCATAAAGCTTGGATGGCATGAGTAGGAGTAAACTGTGAGAATTTTCATTTTTGGGTGAACCACACCTTTATCAAACCACATGACATAAAGGTATAATTAATGTCCATAGCATGTTGATACAAGATACATTAGCATTCTGAAACATCAAACCCAAGTATGAATGATTTAGTAGAGATCTTCTGGGCAGCAAAAGTTGCATGACCTGCAAAGATTTATGTGGACTGGCTCTGAACGTTTTAATACTAGGGGGGGCACAGATAACCAAGTCGTCCCTCATTAGATTCCATGTCTATTTAAATGGGCTCATTAGTACAGCCATCATGCCTCATTTCCACCCGCAGCACGTCTTAAGTGTGTGCGGGCAGTTTCTTTACCATCTTCAAGTGACCCTCAGGAATGGAGATGAAACCTCAGCCTTGTTTTTCAGTGTATTTGTTTTATAAATCAATGCACCCCGTTTTACACTCTGTGCTAAATATATCAGATACAGGCCTTATTGGATCATTCATTTGATTAGCGAAACATTTTGAAGTGGGTTATTCTGATAGTCATGTCAGGCCCAGTTGAAACTGCTGTTAGCCATCCAAAAATACAGTATGATAATATTATTTAGCAAATTTTGATTTATAAAAGCTAGTGCACCGATATGAAATGTGTAAAAAAATGGTCATTAAAACATACAATTAAAATGTTAGAATAATATAACCCTACTTAGTTTTTCTACACTTTGGTCTGCTCAAGAATTCTTTTAAATTGGTTAAGTTCATATCTGGAACAAAATTACAATAATGCTTTTAAACGATTAATCGCGACTAATCACATCCAGAATAAAAGTTTGTGTACTGTGCATATAAAATTTGTATTACATGTGGAAATATTTGGATGTATTTATTAATATTTACCAATAACCAAGATTATATATAAACGTTTATTATTTTCTTGAATATATGCATGCATGTGTAAGTGTTCATAAATACAAAATTAATATGTTCAATACACAGACATATATTGTACAAACATTTAATTCTGTATGCAATTAATCGCGATTAATCGTTTGACAGCCCTAGTTTCCATGCTTAGCAAGGTCGGAAATGAACTTTTTACTCTAACTGTTAGGGTGGCTGACAGATATAGAAAGCAAGCATTCTTGTTTGTGTAATATTGTTTTATAAAGATAAGTTTAAACATCAGTCTAACTAGCACATGAAAAGTAAATCACTGATATAATGAAAGACATCTACACTGGAAATGACTCTGTAAACTTAACAGTGGTTATGTAAGTTTTAGAAGCCACTTCAAGTAATGCCACATCAGCACCTGCATAACTGTGATGGAAAAAGGTAGTGATTTTTAAGTTCCAGTGATTTCTTGCACATACTTTATAAAACAATATATAATCCTGTAGCTTTAAGAGGTTAAGCCTAAAACTATGAGTCGTGTAAACATTTTTAGTCAGGCGGTGATGGTTTGTCTCAGCGTTAACTGATAAAAAACAGAGCAGAGCTTTAACACGGCGTGCTGAGTATTGAGGTGTAATCCAGTTCATTCCTCTATGACATTGACACATCCCAAAGACCGGTTAAAGAAGAGTGCCAGTTAACCGTTTATTGTACACAGATCTGGCTTTCTACAGTTAACAACTGACATGTGATCAAGCGTAAGTTACATATAGTCTTAAAGATCTAAAAGGAAAAACTCAACCCAAGTCAACTTTAAAGAGTTTACCCAAAAATAAAAATAATTTTATTATTTACTTACCCTCATGTCATGTCAAACCTGTCTAACTTTCTTGCTTCAGCAGAACACAGAAGAAGATATTTTGCGAAACGCTGGTTACCGGCACCCATTCACTTTCATAGCATGGACACAAGGTACAATAGAAGTCAATGGGCGCCAGTATTGTTTGGTTACCAGCGTTTTACAAAAGAAAGAGTCATATACAGAGTGTGAATGACATGAGGGTAAAAAATGATGAAATTACTTTTATTTTTGTGGTGAACTATTCCTTTAACACTGCAAACTGGATTTTACAGCCCTGTTTAGGATTTGCAATGTTTTCTCTTAGAAGCTTATGCGATACACTGAACATTATTACTGAAGACATAAAATGATAAAGGAGACGACAGGCCTCTTAGTAAGCACGGCTCAAGTGTGACAGGTGATAGATTCAAGACACCAGGCATTCGCTTCTCTAAACTGAAACCAAAGGTTAAGCGCCTAAGGCACTCAGACAAAAGCATGCAGGCTGATGGAGACAATAAACACGCACCTCTGGTGTAAGTCAATGTGAGATTGTCGCAGGTCCGAGATCTGTATACTGTAGCAGAACAGGTCGGGACGGGGCGATGAGCCAGAGAAAAAACAGAAGTAGCTACTGCCTGTGCTGACGATCCTTTCTGAAAACCGTAAAGTTTCATACCACATGCAGTGCCGCTTTCATCTCCACAGCTGGACGGCCATTTACTTCAACTATTTTCTTCAATACAAAACTGCAGAGACTATACTCAATGAGGTGATGAGCAAGAAGCAAGGCCTTTAGAGTTAACAGGAATAATTTACTATGAATTGAGGATAAAAATCAGTTTTTGGATTTGTGGATCACTAAAGCTAGTCTGCAAACATTAATGTTACAGTATTTGGCTGTAGTTTGGTTTAAACCACTGCAAGTAATCACACAGCAAACTACAAAACCTGTACACCAAAATTGTACAGTTCCAAATTTAAAATATCGGTACCGACTACCGCCAAAATATCGGTACATTGTTCGTTTTATTGTTATGTGTTAAAGCATTCAACCAACAAGCAAAAGGATCTCAATCACACATCATCTTTGTTGTCAGAGCCACAGCTCAGCAGACGTGAGCGAGCTCATGATGTTTAAAAATGTCTCTCGTTTTAATATTTTTCTTCTCTCTTTTTCATCATTTCCTGTTATTTTAACCGCCTTCTTCAATGCTAAAATAGCAATAACACATCTATCATATAACGTCAGCAAATATGCAGATATATCATTTAAACAAAACCCCTGATCTTTCCCTGCAGTGCACACTATATAAGCCTGAAGCAAAGCATGTATTTATGATTCGTGACTCTCCAACTGTGAGACTAAAAGCAGCAGATTCAGTGATAAAAGCAAATGGTCCTGATGAGTTTCTATCAAATGGTAAAGTACCAAAAATACAGCCATGACTCAAGTAAATGCCTCTAATGGGGAAATATTTTTGAAGCAAAACAACAGGTTTGTGAAAGAAAACGACTAATATTTTGAGCTAATTTAGTGAATTAAAACATGAACACAAAGATCTAAATGCTAAATTCAAATATGGCAGCACATGCATTATTTCAAATATCGTTCTATGATCTGTGCTAAAGTCTCAAAGTTTAATTATGAGATAAAAACATAAGTCATAGCCATAAAATTTATGAAAATAGGTCATGTTTGTTTATTGCTGTTAATGATAGATCATATGATAGATTTCAAGATACAGCACTTTTCATTTATAATACTAAAATTAATGATTTTATTGCCACTACATTTTATTATTTTGCACAGAATACAGGAAGTTGACATTTAAAAATTGCTTTAGACATTTTTTTTACATTGCTCAATATTACAGATATCAAGATTATATTTTCACAGAATGTTCTTTAGATTATGCGAAATGGTTTTAAGTAAAAAAAGTAAATCAAAAATGACTACTGCATTTGTTTTTCCTTGCAAGCTACCGGATCCGGTAAACGAAGTGAGAGGTGTGGCGATACTAATCTATCTGAAATGGGACAGCCTGCCGCTGCTCCAAACAACCCGACATCAAATCTGTCTGGTTAATATTCAACAGCACCAGCTGACCGGCTATGGAAAATAGTATCAGAGTGCAGCCTTAACTGTAACAGGGCTCCAAAACAGCCTGTAATTTATCATCCTGAACACAGCCGATAATGGCATCACCATACACACACTACATTAACAACAGTTTTTTTTTAAGTGGAATGCTGTGCTACTATCAATGAAGAATTCCTGCAAAACATAGAAATGTTATAAATCATTTAGTGTCATGGATTTCCTTCTCCTCCTTTTCACTAAAAAAACATTTTTAGTTCATGACATTACATTTACAAAGAGCAATTACTAACTGATGAAAAATTATAAAGATGAACATAACTATTCCTGTAAAAACTGCATGACAAACACAACTTAAGTATCAATGTTATTTTAGTTTTGTAATAAAGTGTGTGTGTGTGTGTGTGTGTGTGTCTCCTTTAGAGGATTCTAATCTAAGCCATCCACACCGACGGGAATGAGGAGGTTGACATCATCAGGCACACACTATCCCAAGATAAAATAGTCCATCTCCCACTTTCAGTAACATTCCGATCCTGAAAACAGGGAATATCACGTCCTGTACCCAGGCAGAAAAAAGCTGCTAGAGAGTAGCTAACAGTAGGCTCGTTTTAATTACAAATTTGCGCAAAACTTTTGCGATATTTTCTAAACGTCGATAAAAACGATTGCGAAAAGACAACGTTTCCATTTCAGTTTTGCGAATTGTTTCTTTTTCGCATTGCCCAAAAAACCCCCCACCTCATGCCAGCATAAAAAACATTTCTGTGAAATTGACGTGTTTCTATTCTTTCTTTCTTGAAGGGTAATGGAAACTCGCATAGACAGTCAAGACTTAACAAACATTAAAACAAAGCATACAAGTATACTATAAAACTTGAACTATTCTATCTAGAGTGTATTAAAAAGTAGTTGAACTATAAAACTGTAAGAATTAAGAAGAAATATGGCCCTAGTTTTCAAATTTAACAAAAGAACATATCAGGTTGGAAAAGCAGTGTCTGATCATAGGCATGTTGATTTCACCAACCATGTCCCTTTGCATTTGGGAAACACTGTGGTTGCCAGATCCGGGATGGTCTGAGACATGAAGGGTTTCCCTCAGCTGACTGTATGCGGTTTAAATGTCTACCATCTGCCTGGATCTGCCGTGTCAAGACCAACAGAAGGAGAGCGACGGATGCTATGTTCTACAAAATGGTGGCACGATCCAAAAAAAAAAAAAAACATGCGGCCATTGCCAACGGGGAGATTTTGGAAAAGACCAAATAACATATTGCTGTGCTAGCTGTTTAATCCAAGACTTTACATTCCCCAAAGATGTCAGGTCACAATACTTGTTGAATGAGATTATGTTTAATTTATTACAATTCTACAATTCTGTTCTGTATTCGAAAACAGATGCTGCTAATTTCCATTTCAACCAACTGTAATGGCAAAGATCAGATCTTGTTGTGTGTTTGTTTGTGTGAGATTTTTTGACATCCGATTTGGGCCACGTTCAAATGTGGTTCTGAATCTGATACGTATCTGACATCTGATCTTCTGACCTACATCTAAAAGCACTTGTATCCGATTCTTCTCTTATTTATGGATTTTTTTTATGACCAGCTCTGCAGGAAAAGTTACTAATTGGAATCCCAAAGTGTGACTCACACCACTGGCAAGCAATAAACGTAAGCTATTAATTTAAAAAATGTGGAAGTCCTCTGCATGTTAAATTACCTAAAAAGTTACGTTTAAAGTAAACGGCTAAAACAAAAAAGAAATACAGCCTGATCTGAAAAAAATTGATCTGTCAAACTATTAATCGTGACTAATAGCATCCAGAATAAAACGTTTTTGTTTGCATAATATGTCTGTGTACTGTGCATTTAGATTTTGTATTTATAAAAACACACATACATATTTAGATGCAGTTATTTATACCAATAATCCAAATTATATATAAACATTTATACATTTTATATTTCATTTTTTCCTACATATATGCATGTATGTGTTTATAAATACAAAATTAATATTTACAGTACACAGACATATACTATGTAAACTTTTATTCTGAATGCGATTAATCACGATTAATCATTTCACAGCCCTAAAACCCAACACATGCTCTGAATGCCCTCCACTAATATAAATATGAAAGCAAAAAAAACGATATCTAGGTGGTCAATGCTGACATACACAATTCAGTTTAATTATGTAAAATAAGGATATTAAGAACGTCTCTTTATATAGAAATACAATAAGTATCATTTATTGTAAAATGATTATAATTCGACAATTTGTACATGAGATTCCCATATATCTCTGGCATTTTGTAATCGATAACTCTGGTTAAGTTTACATGTAATAACCCAAATCTATTTAATCTGCCAAGCAGTGGGGTTATTGGCAGACGATGATCACCTTAAAACAGCTAAATATTGATAAATTCCACCACAACCACACATCTTAAATGCTGCGATATAAATTTTTTACCATGCTTGTTCTGAATATCGTCTCGCAAACTGATGCAAAGGAGGACTGCAACAACAGTAGAATCCAACTATGCTTTAGGCCCTAAAGCTCCAGGCCTGAGAACAACTTTTCTACTGGCACGACCTGATGCTTCACTTCGTTTCAGCTTTGTAATGTCTCATGTCAGACAATAGAGATATGCCTTATACTGATAGTGCTCCGGGGACACTTCCTGCAGCGTCCAAGCACAAACATTTCAAGACAACCTGAATGGAGGGAGGTTAAGAAATTAGGAAAAATCTGGAGCATTTGACTATTTTTTTAAATGTATCAGCATAAAAAAAGCCAAACTGCAGCCGTGCTATTTCCCTCATGCTTGAAAAAATTTATTCGTCATAAATCTGAACCTCTAATAATAGATATTTCATGCTGTTACGGTACATTTCATGTCACTTCCGGCTCTCCAGAATGACTTCTATTGATCCAAGAGCTGATCGATAACTATGCAATCAAAACATATTCAGAGTGCCATCACTATGTGGAGACTATCACTTTCCCTCAACTGGTGACCGAGTAATAGTGACTCATAACAGCTGCTATAAATAAATGACTAGGCTGTGAGTCGCTCTGTTAAAGGAACACAGCCTTACAACGTACTTACGATTAAAGCACAGCAGAAGCAAAAGATCATTATAAATCAATTCCTCTATTGTTTAGATTACAATGAGGAGTCAGACTGGTTATTGGTTAAACTATTTAAATTTTATAGATTATCAGTTTCCTCCATGTCCCCAAAAGAACCCAGTTATCTGAGTAACTGATTTAGTGTTCACTTTGAACCACAAGCATCCTGAAGTTAGCATGGACAGTGCATTCCCATTAACTAAACAATGGGAGGTACACGGTGTAACACAATTAGGGAATTACACTGATTTTCAAATGATTCAAAGCAGTTGTAGGGCATTTTAGTGTTGCAAAATGTTATGGGAAATTATGGGAACAATGTTTGTATTTTTAGTTTGTATAAATTGCTCCTAATTTCTAATAATTCTGCCAACTTGGAATATTTCCAAAATTCCCCAGCTTTGCAACCCTAGTGCATTTTCTGTACAGTCAAATTCAGATTAACATCTTAATGATGCTTTTCATCTGGACTTTGTACTGTCGGCTAAAGCTACATACAATGTTAGTGTGTAAACAGAGTATATGACACATAGTTGTTTCCTTATGGCATCTGTTAATGCTGGCTCTCTCCATCGAGTTCAGAAAACCTCAGGTAGTGTAACCGATGACTCAGAGCTAATGCTTTATGATTCAGACACTTACAGAATGACCACAAACTGTGCCTACTTCTTCCTTCTTCTTACGGATAATCATAATTAGTTAAAAATAATTCTAAATATTAGAATTAGTTATTCTAATAATTAGTTTATTAGAATAATAAACTGGGGGGTTTGAGTTTCTTTTGTAAAGCATATCTGCTTTCATGTTGTCTGTTTTGGGTGATAATCCTTAGTTGTTCCGAAAATTTTTTGGATCCAATGGCTTCATTTGGATGCAATGGCTTCATCATTTGTGAAAAGTTGCAAAAAACTGTGTCCGCAAAACTTCACAGGATTGAAGAAAAGTTTCATTCAGAAAGTTCTCGTCGCTTCTGAAGTTGTCGGCTAATTTGATCACTTTAACCAGGGGTCCCCAAACTACGGCCCGCCCCCACATTTTGACTGGCCCTCTGAACAATGCCAGAGACATACTTTGAAAATTTAATTTTAAAATTTTAATCATATCTGTATTTGATTATAAAGGTTGGCTTTCAAACTAAAATTTCCCTTAGTTGTTAACTATTACAATTTCCCTTAGTTATTAACTAAATATTAACATAGCCTAGCTTAATTATTTGCTAGATTCACCCACCAATAGAATCGCACATTCAATAAATGTTTCATCGTGATCGAGCAAGTATAATAAATACATTTAAAATCATAATAAAAACTCCACAATAATAGTCACTCTGGCCCATGTAATTTTCTGTGACCGGCCCGGCCGCCCATTAAAGAAAGGAACAATAATGTGGCCCTCACAGAAAAAAGTTTGGGGACCCCTGACTTTAACTATCAAATAAAGTGTTGGGGGAACACTACAACATGGTGCCGTTACTGAACTGAGTGACAGCTAAATATGTAAAACAGGAAATAGCACTTCTAAATGAGTCTGCATGCGGAAACCAGCATTAACAATATCATGGCTTAGACGCAGCGTGCTATACAACATACCTGTACATCTCTGATGCTTTACAAACCACAGCAGTAAAGGAGAAAGGCCCCAGACTGGAGCGATTGGTCTATCTGACAGACACTTACTTCTGCTCTAGTTCCTTTTATCAGTCTTCTGTGCGTTAAAGCTTTACTGACTGTACATACACACGCCCGGAGAAGACAGTGTAACTGGATTACGGCGCAAACCCCTTATATCTGCTGTCAAGTAACTGTGTGCCAAGAAACACAGTCTATCTGCCCTGCATCTTGCCATACTATCCTAAGCACTTTGAAAAGGAAGATCTAGTCACTCACTGTGCACTGGCACGCATTTGTGCATTTAAAGTGTGTGTGACGTTTTCAAAGCGTTATTTATTTAGGATTCATCAATAAGTTTACAAAAATCACAGACTAATAATTTCCTGCAAAACATTAAACGGTACAGTGAACCTACAAAAATAATGTGCAAAATAATGTACCGTCTAAACCCTATAAAAATGTATTGTATTTATTAGCAGGTATAGTTCACACATCTTTAAAATATAAAAATGACCCTTGCAATAATGCACTAATAATGACTGTACAGGAAAGGTTGGGCAGGATGTCCTTATATGGAGTTGAGTGCATATATTATGTTAATTATTAACTAAAGGCAGTCATTCCCTCATTCAGCATTAAAATGAGGGCAAAAACAAATGCATATGAATGCAGCTTTCAATGTGCGCACAAATAAACCTGTACGCAATAAACACATAGTATAGAGAACCTTACACCAGACTTAGAACAGGAACCTAGTGAAACGCTTTCACACGCTGCCGCTTTAGATCTGAAACCAAAGTTAGCACAAACCACAAACCCCCTTCATCACAAAGGCAAACAAACATGCCCGCTCTTAATCTTAAATCTGACACTCTTCAGTTTTACTTCGGTGTTTATGGTTTTAAAAACGAGATTGTCACATTAGTGTTTGTTTGCTTGCGTTTAACCGCATTGAAAGTGGTTTGGTGATAAGCAGGATTTGAGTGTGATGATAAAACAGACAGTACGGGACAAGAGAGGCAGATGTTCGGATAAGTGGGTCACAGAACCAGTCGTATAAGCGGGGAAAAGCTGGCAGCACAGATGTGAGATTTGCCGGACGGACACAAATGTCAAATGTTACACAAACTGACATCGCCCAGCCAATGCTACAGGCCTCTCTGTGATAAAAAAGCATCTATTTCAGTCAAAATGGGTCTGTTTTGCTTCACACAGTCACAATAACAAAAGAAACTATATTTTTTGCTAAATAAAATGTGAGTGACGCTTTTGCCAGTGCAAAACTCGCCACCACGATACAAGTGTTGAGTGCAGTAGTGATTCTTGCCTTTGCAATTAAATCAAATCTGTGCCCAAATCTTAGCAGAAAGTGATGACATAGGAAACATGAATGTTTGAGCTCAAATTTGTCAGTTCTTGGATATTAGCTTTCTTCACCGATCCAGATTAAACCCCATAAACACCTCTGACACTTTACAAACCGATCTACAAACATAAACTCACACTTACAGCAGTTGTGACCCCAAACAATCCTGATGAATACAAATTACACATCCGAGCTAAAAATTATACATCTTAGTGTTTCATCATCCCTCCTCTGATTTAATAATGATATGTTTTGTGTGGAAATGTGTTTCTAAGCATTTGCCACAATAAAATCTTGTGCGGGTACAATTTGTACACATACCGCACACAGAGTACATTTCTTATTCAAAAACAAACTTGCTTAAGGGATTGATAAAGTTACCTTCAGATGTCCACTAAACTGGGTATGTAATTATTCAGGTATCTAGATAAACATATGGCTTTAGGACCGTGTTGTATCAAACTAGTCACGGTTCATGCTATCGCCAACTATGTTGGGAATGCATACTTGACATTTCAGAATACAATTACATGCAAAATTAGGTAACTAGGTAACTAGAACAGGTATGTGCTCTGTGCATCTGACTGTATGTCTGTACAGACGATAGCAGATATTTACATTCATGCATTTGAGAGACGCATGTTACTCTACCAGTTAAGCTGTAGGAAGGCTATCATGAAGGATGCTGAGACAGAACAGTTAAAGAATGATGTCACAGCTCATGGCTCATTCGGTCCTACAAGCTTAGTTTTAACTATAGAACAGAAATGAGAACAGAAAAACATACGGCATCTTAAGAGAAAATCGGCAATAATCTCAAACCGAGCAATTCTGAGCAAACTCTTCTAAACAGTATATCGTATAATATGACCAACACAGATTTTTACAAACTGCAATCATACAGCATGTTTTAGATGCAAACACACCATCTAAAGAACCATTGTTCAGACAGTACAGTTACATGACAGTGGCCGAAAGGTGCTATGAAAATCAACTGTGTGGTTTTGCATATCACATTTTATGATGGATCTGTTTTGTAAACTCAGCTATTGTCTATAACAAAACTGGATCTCTGTACTTTAAAGATTGTGATGATTTAGTGCATCTTAAGCCCCCATTTCTTGTTACCCCAATGCCACTGTTTGTATAATTTCAATAAATCTATTTCCAGATTACGGTTATGATAATCTAAATAAGAAACGATGAGAAAACTCAGAATTACAAACAAACCATTTGCTGTTCTCAGTGACTAAACTTATTTTAATGATATACATTTACATTTACATTTTACATTTAGCCGACGCTTTTATCCAAAGCGACTTACAACTTATACAAAATATACATCCAGTCACACAGGCCTAACATGGAAGTATTTTTCAAATAAGCACTGTATAGGGACATGTCCACAGAATAACAAAAACGGCTCCTTGTAAAGTTATTCAAGACCCTGAAAAAAAAGTTTATCTCGCAGCATGATGGGAACCCGAACTAAACTACTCGGATCTCTCTATAGAGTGATTTATGTCGAAAAGCCGACATGCAATTCAGAAAGCAATCACGTGATGCCAAGTGTGAGAACAAAGTCTATGGTGCTGTACAAATGTCGGGGGTGTGAGGGGCTCCGTAAGGGCAGAATGTGCAGAAACACTCAGGAAAGATATTTTGTCTTCCTCTCCCTCCCAATTTTAATGGAAACATTCCAGAGAACTTACACATATCTATCACACACAGTCGCACACACAATGCATGGCCACGGTGTATCGTATCTGGAAGAACAGTCTAAATATTTTCTTTTCAGTGGAACTATCACAGTGAAGAAAATGGAAATAAATCGTTGAACATACAGTTGAGTGTGAGGAGAACGAGTTTATGTGATTAAATTGAGCTCAATAGTCGTATAAAAGCGATAGCAACAGTTGACTATTATGGCATTGTAGGTTACAAAAATTAGTTTTTAATGCTAGTTTTGTTTTATTTGCAGTTTACTTAACACTAAAAAAACAATGTGATAAACAGCAGCATTTTACTGCAAGCATAACTGCCAAAAATATCTAAATAGGCTTCTGGGAATATGTTTTGAGAGATGATTTAAAAGAATCAGCAAGTCATTTTGTTGACAGTAATATGAACAGCAGTGGATCTGTGAAGAGAATATTTCTTTTTGCTTCTCTGTACAGACTAGGGCTGGGCGATATATCACATGCGATTGTCACGCGCATTTCGTCAGTAAAGCCGGTTTCCCTGATTACCGCTAAATCGCCATCACCTGCTTTCAAATGGAGCGGCATTTAATAGACAGAGCCGTAGTTCACTGACAAGCTACGCAATATCGCGTTCATTATCGCAGATGAATCGCCTTCGATAATGAATGCGATATTGCGTAGCTTGTCAGTGAAATACAGCTCTGTCTATCAAATCCAGCTCCATTTGAAAGCGGTAATCAGGGAACCGGCTTTACTGACGAAATGCGCGTGATAATCGCATGCGATATATCGCCCAGCCCTAGTACAGACCGGAATCAGTGTGAACGTTCACAACATTTGCATTGCATATTCGAATGGTTTGGATCTTGGCAATGTTTTAAAACAAAGACATTGGCATCCACGTCACTACATTACAGTGGGCATCAATAAAGTCACTGGAGTCTCCTATCAGGTTCTGCTTTGGAGTGGTTTGTTTCGACAGAAGCTCTCGTCTGTCATAAAGCACCTTGTCAATACTTAAACAGGAAAAAAAACACTTAGGCTACATTCCCAAAAGCTAGTGTCCTTTTGGGAATGTAGCCTAAGTGTTTTTTTTTCCTGTTTAAGTGTTTTTTCACTTTATGTAATATACACTAAACATTTGTAGTATACACTAAACATACCTATTAAGTATGCTTGTATACTGTTCTAAGCTATACTGGTGAGGGTGATGGCATTTACTGCATTACAAACATGTAGGCCTGTATCCTAATTCTGTAGAATATAACTCAATACAAGAATATTTAATGCACTTAACTAAACAAATATTTGCAAAAGTTGCACAGGACATCACGGCCTTCCTTGGTGTGCATACAAAGTGCAATGGGAATTTTTATTATTGTTCTTTATTTAGACTGAGAATTCTGAAACAATTCCTGACCAAGCACCAAAATCTCTTTACGAGATCACAGCCGTTAAAAACCCCCACAGGGCCTTGCAAAGAAAACATGCAGTCTGTTAAATAACGATAAACAGAATAACTGTAAACATACAATATTTTGTGATTATCTTAAATTCAAAAGCTTAACATTACAGTATAACCTTGTGACAAACCAGCAGCATCTTTTCCTGGTTAAAGTTCACACGTGTGGGATCTGTTCCAATCTGTTTGTTGCAGGAAGCAGAAAACAGGGATTAGCCATAGGGGAGATGAGCCTAGCAAGTGGCAATAATCTTCCTGAAACCACCTTATCCTATTAACTCCATTTATCACCTGCTAAAACGATCCGCGAGACCAACTAACACTAATCATAAGCGAACCCTGTATCTATATGTATTCTGTGAAACAAACAAATGCCCTTCAGGGGTGAAAAATCTCAGTGGACAGCTTTATAATACCTTAACTGTTTCTCCTGGACAGAAAATAGATTCAATCGAAGTCTCCTGCTTCTCAGATTTTTCTCCTGAGACCCGTTATCTCACATGTGCACAGTTCCAACACCTTTCCACCAGTGATTTTCAATGACTTTTGTCATTTTTTTGATATTCTCTTTGTGGAGATTCCACTTACAAAGAACTTTGTCTATTCTATTAAATTATCTAAGATAAAGCATGTGTAGAAAATGTTTAATAACTAATCACGAGATGATAATTTCAATGAATATTTTCCTGGCTTTATCTGACAAAAATCTTAATTTATATGGGAACCCTTCATCTCAACAATCTCATTGATCTCAGAATATATGAGTATGCAAATATATTATTTTCCAGTATGAAACATAAAATTCATTAAATGAAATATTTTTTTAATTCTATACCCACTTCAATAACTCTCATGTCTCCTTTACTTCCTTTTCTTTGAAGAAGATTTAGGAGAAACATCTGAAACAGTAAAAATACTCTTTTATGTCGTCTTCACTGGGAAACATCCTCCAAGCAACTACGTTTTGTGTGATTTGAGATTGAGGCCATCAAGTAAACCCATTCATTCTTTTACAATGGGTTTAAATGGGCCCTGAAACGAAAACAAACACACAAGACTCTACGATGAGCCTCGGCCAGGCGATTGCGGTCATTGCGGAACTTGTGACGGATCTACATCAGGAATGATTTTCAATATTTCACATACCTCTCAAAGCCTTAATTATCACTGCTATAATAATCTGACCAATTAGAAAAATCGCTGGTTTACTCATAATAATGATCAGGTGTCATTATAATACTCCGGTTTCACCTACAGAACCTGTTCCGAGCAGGAAGTGATAATGGAACAAAAGAATGGCACGTTTATGTATCAACATGCGTGATGTTACAATGAACCATTCAAATGATACAACGGCAAAGCGAATGAAACACCGACAAAATACACGATTCATCGGAGCAGATCTCCCGCGTCCCGACTCGTCCTTTTAATAGGACACCGAAAACAGGATGTGTATTGGGGTTGTTGTCTATATATACTACACTTGAACATCAAACCTTGTGTTATTTAACAAATGTGTACAAGTAAGACCTATAACGTCGGTTCGAAAAGAATAAATCAATTAAAAAATAATTTGTCGCAACAGAGCACAACGAACAGTCTAGTCAATCATGTTTATGACTCGCGACGTTACATTGTAAAACCCATAATATCTGTTAAAAACATCCTAAAACGCCTTGTTGAAACGATAAATAAACACGATGTTTGACAGACCATGAGAGCAAGAACCCAAACAGATGTCTCCCCAGCGCTCTTAGCACGATACGGCTAACAGTGAGAAAAGAGATACATCGAGTCGGCTTGAAGGACAAATAAAAACGTCTCGTACTTACCTTAAACTAAACCGTTCCGATATTCTCCGTTCATTTACGAGACAAAATCCTTCAGCTAATCCATGAGGGTCAGTTCACGTTCGGAGGCACCAAAACCCAGGAATTACAGTGCTAGCTGACTCCAGTAGATGCTGGAAACCCAGAAGAAAGCTGCTGCTGCTGCTGGCGGAACGAGCTAACGCATTCTTCAATACAGCGAGCGCTCGACGGAAACTTAGCCACAGCTGCTTGGAAGTTTCCTTGGTGATACAAAAATGTTTCGACGACACAAGAGGTTTACATTAAAGTGTCTTTATAATGAATAAGGCGACCTAAAAGGTCGCCGACGTAGTTAATTTACATTGATACACGAAGGAGCAGTCAATGAAGTGATGGAGCAATGAAGCAGACGCAGTCAAGCACTGGGACGCTCTGCGCTACAGTTGTGCTAAACGACGGTGCTGTTCGATTCGCGAACCGTTTGTGTGAATCGGTTCTTTGTGGTGATTCAATCGAACCGAATTGTTTAACGTTTTTACATTCATTCGACTGTAAAATTGTGAATTCGTAAGTATGCGTGTTTATAGGTAAAACTGTATAGCGTGGTATGTTCATTGAACTTGAATCATTACAAACGTATACTTCAGAGCTATGTATTTTACTAATATTTCATATTTATTTACTAAGTATTAATGCCAAAAGCCAAAATGTAGGAGACTTCGTAGAGAGGACACACGCGAATCATTTTGACAGATTCGCTAAAATGAATCATCTTAACCGACTCGTTGAAATGAATCGATCTTCACAACCCTTGTGCTAAAGCTGAAAAATAACACCATCGTTCCTGGTGGCCTTCATCGGACCTCATCCCAGCTGATACCTGCCTTTTTTCTCCATAAAGATTTTGATTATCAGGGGATTTTAAGTGGAAAGGAATGAGCTCATTCCACATCTCATCAATTCCTCATAAAAAGATATTCTTGTTTTCTTTAAGCGTGAAAAGACGAACATCTAATGAAATATACTACAAACCAAAGGTGGACGCGCAAACATATCCAATGTTACACCGGCATATAAATGCAAATAGGGAGGGTGGCAATACACATGGGAAAGCGTTAAAAGGACTATATTTTAAGTTTAGATACCATATTTATAACAATATTTATTGTTTATAAACAAATTGTTAAAAAAAACTTAAACAATTGAAGTAGTTACAAACGCTGATTCATATCATTTGTCTAAAGTTGATGTTTGTCTCCACCAGGTGTTCGCCTGCTGTCACTGCCCCATTAAATCCTAATATGAGTCTCACACTGAGCTAAAATATTTGCGTAACAGCACCTATTTTACATGTATACACATTTATATTCAAATATACTAAAAAGCTTAGGTGACAACAAAAAAGGCACATTTTATACATTTTATTTAGCATATCACCATCTATGTAATTAAAATAAAAACTAAGAATATACATAGATCTCTTAATCGATCTCTATATAACCTGAAAATGTTACTTTGGGTGCTTTATAGTCCAAAGTCAATGAGAATTTTCTTCTGTGATTGTCTGAGCGAGTCCTTTACATTGAATAAATGCATCCTGGCATGGATCACGACCCAGAAATGTTCTCAACATCTCCATACCGTCCACTGAACCTCCAGCCTCCAGCACCACTCGCCTGTATTCCCTGCCAACCTGCATGTCAAAACACATATTGTTCATACTAGGTCATAAAAATGTATGTAAGCAAAAAGATATGAGAAGCTGTGCTGTATTAATCATTGCTAAAGTACTTAAATAGACCACGGATATTGACCAAGGACTAAAACTACAAATGCTGGATTCAACTTCCTCCTAATTTCTGAAGACTCATCTTTAAACAATACTATGACTAAGTATGACACAATGCATACAAACAACAGTTCTATTCCTGTAGTATCTATTATTAAATATGGTATGCATTTATTCTTGGCGGTTACTGTAATTACTCAGAATCATACGCCCACAGTATGTTGACTACAGCAGTTTTGCATTAGTAACTAAAATGTATGTGATTTCCTTAATGCCTTAGATGGATATATAATGTAGTAATGCAGATTTAAATGAGGTATGTGATAACTATCAATTAAAAGAATGACTGTTAAAATTTTATATCATGACAGAGTTTGAGCCAAACATGAATAATGTAACAACAAATAACAACACACACACACCTTTGGATTCATGATTCCTTCCTTTTTGAACCGACTGAAGAAGATGTCCATTGAGTAGACTTCACTCCAAAGATAGCTGTAGTACTGACCATCATATCCTCCTGCCAAATGACTGAAACTAGCTGTCATGTTTGTGCCTGTGGAAGGAGTTATAAATTAAATTGTCATTTACGAATATTCCCAGCCTATTATAATAATATAAATCTTCTGGCAAACAAAAATGTTTACTAAATACATATCACTTTTTTATTTAAAATGTTAGTTTCTTGTCAAAATGTAGTTTTTATGACCATCCTCCACATTCCACTTTGAGTGTGATTCATTTCAGAAAATGAGAACCATGAATGTAAATTTTGAGCTTAAAGGGATAGTTCACCCAAAAATAAAAACGATGTCATAATTTTTTCACCCTTATGTCATTCAAACCCTGTGTATGACTATTTTTTTGTGGAACACAAAAGAAGATATTTTGCAAGACACTGGTTACCGGCACCCATTCACTTCCATTGTACCTTGTGTCTATATTAAAGTGAATGGGTGCCGGCTACTAGCGTTTTGCCAAATATCTTGTTGTTCTGCTGAAGCAAAAACATCATACAGGTTTGACATGACATGAGGGTGAGTAAATAATAAAAGATTTTTTATTTTTGGGTGAACTATCCCTTTAATTTGGCCAATAAGTCATCATGAAAATGACTAGATACTAGATAGTACAAATTGTATACCGCTTTGGATTTTTCTTATAAAGCACTGATGTAGCCTTCAGATGAAATGAAAAGTATTTCTGATGCCTGCCCATTTCTTGTAAATGTTATATTTGTATGTATTTGTTATTAGTTTAATCATCTTTCTATTTACAAACCAACTACAAAAATCAGTTAATAATAATAACACACCACATCTCATGAAAACTGCTACACGGGAAGTTGACAAATCTCTATTTCCTATGGTGTGACATACAAAAAATTATAGGAAAAACCTCTAACAATTAAGATAATTCTTTCTCATCCTATTTGTAACTCCAGTAATGAAGATAAATCTCTCATGCTATTAGTGTATTTTTGAAGAGTTTTGTTCTACATTTCTGCTGTTACACCATAGGACACAGTCACATATTTATTTGTCAACTACCCACATGAATGTACATCTTATTGAGAAAAAATTATGGCTTATGATTGGCTAACCTTATCACATGTCAACATGACAAAAACATTGTGTAATACGTTGTGTAAACGTTTTGAATACTCTGGGGAATACGTTTCTTAACCATGTTCTTGCTGGACTGGGGAAAAGAGCCCTGCATTGTTAAGAAATTGTCTAGATGGTTCATTAAATTCTAAAATTAAATGTTTATAAAATTCTTTTAAACAAGTAAAACTTGATGCTGGTGAACTTCACAACAGCTCAGAACTCTATGACAGGTCTATATATTATTAGTGTCAGAAGTCTACTGTGTTGTATATTTAGCCGCGTTGACTACATCACAAGGCTGTTACATCTTTATTGGTCGGTTATATTGTGTTTATGACCTGGCGTAGCAGGGATCCCCAGGATCTCTTTACTGTGTTTGGCAAACTCAGCTGCAGTATCAGCACTGTCCTTAGTGTGGAGCGACTGGTCGGCTTTACTGAGAACAATCTGCCTGAGGTTCATCAGACCTGTGCACAAACACTGTGTTACACTGACACGTCTGTAAACCTACAAAATGTATTTGAATATTTTTGCATGAATTATACACAAATACAGTATGTACAGCACATCAGACAGATAGATCATCTGACCGGTATTGGCCACTCTGGAGGCAATGAGATTATTCAGGAGGCTGTCGGGAATCTTGCTGCCATCTTTGTAGTGGCGGGACATCCTTCTGAGCGGCTCTTTCTCCCAAACCCAGTTCTCCAACATCTGAGACGGTACCTCCACAAAATCGGTCTCCACCTGTGTCCCGCTGAACTCTGCGTAAATAGTCTGTAAAAAAAGATTTTGTACAAACCAGGTGTGATTTTCTATTCATAGAACTAAGGTGCATCATAGCTTAAAGGTGAAAAAAAATGAAAATTATTTAGTTAATTCTTCATCTTAATGTCATTAATGACTTTCTTTTTCTTCAGAACACAAAAGAAGATATTTTGTTCCCCAGTGACTTTAATTACATGGTGTCACAGTGTCATCACCCTGCACCTCCCTTCTGGACTTCATCTCCCATAATGCCTTGCGCTCACCACACCTGATCCGATCACCAGTCATCTTCCCGATTCACCCGCACCTGTCTTCAATCATCCTGGACTCTTTATATACTGTGTGTTTGTTCTGTTTCATTGTCAGGTCTACATTATGTTAATCTTTGGTTCCCAGTTGTGCTATGCCTTTTGATGCCTTATTCTAGTTCCTGTTCCACAGATGTTTATGGTTCCTAAGGATGTTTGTTTGTTTGTTTTTTTGAATGACCTACTAAGTAAAGAGTGTTAAAATACTTCTTGCCTGTTCGTCTTCCCTGGGAGCTTGTAACACATGGACACAACTGTGACATTTCTTTTTTGTTCCACAGAAGAAATAGTCAAATACAGGTTTTGTATGGCATGAGGGTGAATAAATGATGACAGATTTTGAATTTTTGGGTGAACCATCCCTTTAAATCAACTTAAGACAATGTGTAAAGTGTTATTTCATAATTTGTGGGGCCAAACAACATTTAAAACCGAAGGGTCAAAAAGCATTACTGATATAAATGTAACATCTGTTCTCCCAATTGGAGTACAGTGGCATGAGTTTGGGTCGTTTCCTAACTTCTCATTCTCTTTCTTTCTCTCAAAAAAAGTAAAAAAGTATTAAAAATAAATATCAGACTGTCATATTATTTAGTATGTACCCTCTTTGGCTTTAGCGACACCACAATGATCATACACTGATTGCTGGCACAGACTCCATGAACCCAATGATTCATGTTATCCCATCATGATTCGAGAACATTCGAAAGAACATCTTGTGCACTCAGCACAGAAATGTGACCTTTGAGTTAATATGGCCGGTAATTTGCTCACAGTTGCTTAGTGACCCAGAAGTACTGCAGGGTCTATGAGTTTAAAATCTATGAATTTAAATCAATGTGGTGCTTCAGACTTTTGGAGCGTGGTGGAAATGCTTGAAAATGCTGACATACCCTGGAGCAGATCTCATGCATGACGTGTCCAAACTCATGGAAGAAAGTCTCCACCTCATGGTGCTGCAGTAGAGAGGGCCAGTTACATGTAGGTTTTGTGAAGTTGGCCACCATGGCGGCGACTGGCATCCTACGCTTCCATCAGGCCCGAGACATCCAGGCTGTAGCCCAAAGCAAGCAGCGTGGCCATATTTACCCTCTCTGAAGAGTAAAACAGATAAAAAAACTAGATCAGCATCTGTGTCACTTCATAAGAACGATGTTGTTAAATGAATTTGATTTCTGGGGTTTACCTGGGATGCAGGTCCAGATAAAACTGTCCGATCTCATCTCCATTCACACAGTCCAGTACTGAGTAAAGTTTCACGCTATCATGCCAAACATGAGCGTTCCCCACCTGCTGGAACTTCAGACCCAACAAATCCTGATATATATCCAGCAAGCCCTCAGTCACCACCTCCAGAGGGAAGTACTCGATTAGTTTGTCCTTATCCACGGCAAACTTCACTTGTTCCACCTGGTTCATGTAGTAGGGCGTGTCCCACGCATGGATCTGTCCGTCATAAACTAAGCCCCGCCTCTTGCACTCAGCCTGTTTGAGTGACAGCAAATCAAGTCTCTCCTGCTCGCCAACTGGTTTTAACCTCGTATACAACTTATCTGGAGAGCATAAAAAACAGTTCAGTTACATCGATTTCAATATCTATACAACTCTAAGTGCCTAATCACACAGTTACCTTAAGATCAAGAGGCACAGAGAAATCTATCCATACAGCATTAGTAATTACTTTCTAACCCTAACCCAAAGAAAAGTTGGACTGGATTAGTATTTAAGATAGACCAGTTAAATGTTTGATTTTGGGATTACACCATTGATCAGTTCCATAAACTAGTTCCATAAAATACTAATGCTGATTTCTAAAGACCTGGAAGGCCGATATAATGCAAATTTATGAATTATACAATGTAATGATGACAAATGTCAAACACTTACAATTGCTGAAATGACAAGAACCCAATGTCTGTTTACTCAAGACATTGAAAATTTGATTTTGGAAGGAAAGAAACCACTTTTGTTAAAATGCCCATTTCAATAATTTAATAGCACATTTGCATTTTTAACTTCAAAAACATTTTATATCCGTTTCAAAGTTTTTATCAATAGTATTTTACATAGTAATTGGTATTATTACCTATATTATTGGACCTTCATCTGGTCATTTTCTTTAATTGGTACATAAAACGTATCTGTCCATTTTGCGCGGTCTGTTATATTGTAGTGTTGTCCAATGGTCACATGACATGCAGATTAAAAAAATAAAATATCTTTTTAGTTGGTGTTTATATTTTTTAATGTTTAATCAAAATATTTGTTTACATTGTATGATTTAATCATAATTAGCTGTTTTTTAACTCAACTTGGAACCCCTTGCAATTCCCTCGTGAACCACCAGGGGTTGGCGAATCCCAGTTTGGGAAACCCTGATCTAAAAGACTTTGCCTTAGGAAAATGATAGAGCAGAAAATGTTGAAAAAGAACATACCAAGAAATCGTTCCACATTCTCTGAGTTTTTGGCCATGGTCATTTCCAGCATATAATCGGCATGACTGCGAAAGCCCAGCAGTTTGGCCAGCTTTGCACGCAACTCAATCAGCTGCTCGAGAATAGCAGTGTTCACCTGAAAACATGATTCATTTAATTCTTCTGTCTCTCCAATTTGTGATTTTACAAAACTTGAAACCCACTAGAACCCTCAAAAGAAAATCATTGAAAAGAAAACATGCAATTAAAGACCCACTATTACTATTACTTAATATAAATGTATAAAACATTTTCTAGGCCTTATCGCCAAACTACTGACCGAGACATAATAAGGTTGTAGGAGAACCTACATCTTTGCACCTGCTGTGAAAGGCAGCTTCCATTTTTCTCCTGGTTTCTGGAACATGACATCTTTTCATCAGTGGAAAGTAATGCGGATAAGCCAGAGTGACTTTATACAGTCCATCTTCTGTTCTGTCAAGACCATTCACGTAACTTTCAGCAAGACCCGCAAAGAGAGAAAGAAACAAAGTCAATACTTTACTAAAACAGATGAGGTTATACTACAGGTGCACATGCTTACCAAGCTCCTCCGGAGACAATAAGAGCGACGTATTTTCCTCGTTCACGTTTTGGTTGAAATCTATGGAAAGTTTACTTATTTGTTTAGAGATTGACTTGATTTCCTGAGGAGACAAATAAACATTGATAAGAAAATCGAAAAGAATAACAAAATCAATCAACATAGATTTTACATTTTCCGGAAAAAAAGTGGTGTTTGTTAGAGATGCAGAGATGTATTCGTCGATATTTATCACCACTGCATAAGGGCAGATTCTCTCACAAATGTGTTTTCCAGCAAATAAAACCAAACCTACTTCTTGTATTTCCTTGGATAAGTGCAATCCATTCCGCTTCCCTAGTTTTATCAGTCGTCCCAGGAATCTCTTCGACTCAGGCAGTAAATCAATGGATTGTTTTTCCTATAAAGATAAAGTGGGAAGCGTTTAGGCATGCAGACCGAATGCCTGTAGTTAAGTTTATTGCATGCACACCACGCCGTTGACACCAGACCAAATCTACTAGTTGAGCAGTCACATGCTTTTCTGTCAATTAAGTTTTACGCAGGGTCACTAAGGACTCCATACCAGCCTTTACAAGAAATAGCTGGACTGTTTTATTACAACTCAATTAGAAAGGCAATAAAAACCCCGAAGAGTGGACAGTCTCATTAAATGAGTGTGTTGAACCAGACGGAGGACATTCTTCACTCCAAAAATATTTCTGACAGTGAAATTTTAATTAGTGAATCTGCGCTATGAAATTGTTTTGGAAAACGTCTCAGTGATCTGAGCTGACATTGCCAAATGTCTTATTTTATGGGTCACCCCTACGAAACTGGACCTGTCTTCCAATTTTCCAGATCTGTATTATTACCACTCAGTTCCAGTTCTCTTATTATGAACAGTGTCATATTAATACTCTCTAATTACTAAATCATAACAATTCTAGGAATGAAAATTTCCCCTAAATAATGGTGCAATAAATGAAATGTAGGACATTATATTATATTTAATTTAAAGCAAAGGGACGATAATTACATTTTTTTGGCATCCTATTTGTCGAAACGATAATGCAAAATGATAATGCAGACTACTTAACATATATAGTTTCACAGTTTACATGATTTCATTGTGATCCTTTAAATAAATCAGGCTGTATTTCTGACTGTACCTTTAAGAACAATGCATGTAAATGATCTCTGTTGTAATTTGCTATGAGTAAAAAGGGTAGTCACTTGGATGTTGATGTGAAATACACAAAAATCTGTGAACATTGAATATGTGATCATGCTCACGCATAAGGTATTTATTATTGCAAATGGTATTTTAATATTGCAATATTTCATTCATACAAAGACAAGGAAAAAAATACTCTCTAATAACTAAAAGGGAACAAACGTGTATTTTCCCCTATAATAATTGGGATAAAGAATACCTGTCTAGGTGGGTTTTGGATTGAAAAAGTCAGAACCCCGATTTAGCGCAAGTTGCTGAAAACCGAATAGACATCGGTGTGTAAATATGGTGGTCATGTTAATGACTTTAATGGTTGTGATGTAACCGTGATGATTTCTGAATGAAATTGCTGTGTTTGTAAATAAAGGCAGAAACTTATATGTCAACGATGCATTTTAAACTTTTATTTAAAAAAGCAGCAACAATTATTTATCCCACTAAAAAAAGTCAGTTTAACAACAAAATGGGTGAATCACAAAAACATATCAGAACATACTCACATCCCGCCCCCCCAATATCAAAAGTAAATTTTGCATCATTACATTTTCATGACAAATGTGCTTACATAAATAGTTTTTTTTTCTTCATTTCTACCAGGTTTATTTTACACTTAACTATGACCCACAAATGTTCTTCAAAGGCTTTTTAAGATTCACCTGCACATCTTATGTCGGTGTGTTACCTGCAGCACTAGAAGCCTCTGAAAAACGTCCCATCTCATGCTCATTTCCACATCGAATTCTGAGAGACGTTTATCAGCTTCAGTGCTCGCCAATCTGACCTCTTTACACGGAGAGACAAATTGAGGGAAGTCCAACACGTGACGTGAAGCTGAAAGCGGTGCAAGAACAAAGCAGAAGTTAATATTCCTCTGTTGCCTAGCTCGACTGAGACTTGGTTTGACTTTGACGGAAGCCAATAATACAATCTTGTTGTGTTTCAATCTGCTACATACAACAATGCAACATTAAGTATTTAACATGAATCAATTGCTGCTCACCTGCATAATCTGACTTTGCATCTGCCAGGACTTGCAACGTGTTCTCAGTGCACACCTTCCCCATGTCCACTGTCCCCACAGAGTCATAGGCTTGTTTTATCCGCTGGATCAATAGCCCAGTGTGGTGTCTGATCTCATTTGGGGTCAGATCCCAGCACAGGCTGTTCCTCTTGACATTTGTGCTGGAGCAGGTTTGGGCTGAAATGACTGATCCGTTTTGAAGGGTCATCTTCAGGTTTGATCTGGATAGAATAATCCTGTAAAGTATTACAGAAAGGAGTTTATCAAGCTGTGTCACTGATCTCTGTGCACTGACTCGTAGGTAGAATCTTGGCACTTCCAAAAAGGAAAAGGTCCACATTCATTCCTGCACATAATACTGAAACCCGAGCGCTCTGTGAGGTTGCGTGCTGGGAATGTTTTCCGTGCTAACGATGGACACTTTCACATGCCTGTTAAAAATGGGAATGCGAAACTGATCTTCTCTTGCCACACTTACACGAGCTCACATACGCCAAATGCATTGCCTGGTTTTATGGGGAGACGATAACATAACCTAATTAGATAACCTTGTAAAACAAGACACTGCCTCTGAGCATTTATAGCACACCTTGTATATGATATCACTCGCATTCGGTTAATAATAGTGCAAACGGGTATTAATGCGTAAAGCGTGTTAATAAAAGCACCGAAATCACAATACCTTCTACCCACTCGGACCAAAGAAATGCTGAAGACAAACATTGCATGCCTTTCTCATGCGTTTAATGTGCAAATGCCGCTTCCTGCTTACAGTTACACTGTCAGTCACACTCGTGTGTTACAATGCCAATACTACAAGTACGAGTACGGCTTGGCTTATGAATATTAATTACGTAAGTGACGTTATCCCAACGAGTCAATCTGATTGGCTGAAAGGTCACGTTGGTAGAGGCGACGCCAAACATCTTATGAAGGATTAATTTGAGGATTATAATATTTACTGTATTTCAATATTTGTCATGTGTTATTAAAACAGCGATTATAGTAATTTAATTTACATTTAATTTTATTAAACTAAATACCATGAAAAATATATTAATTTATGTAAAATAATACCGTAATAAAAATCACATATAAGTAAAAAACAAACCCAGCGGCCCTGGAGTACGGCTTGGCTTATGAGTATTAATTACGTAAGTGACGTTATCCCAACGAGTCAATCTGATTGGCTGAAAGGTCACGTTGGTAGGCGACGCCAAACATCGTATGAAGGATTAACTTGAGGATTATAATATTTACTGTATTTCAATATTTGTCATATGTTATTAAAACAGCTATTATAGTAATATAATTTACATTTAATTTTAATTTTAAATGAAATTAAATATCATGAAAAATATATTAATTTATGTAAAATAATACCGTAATAAAAATCACATATAAAAATCACATATAAGGCCCTGGTTTTATTATAGTAAAAGTGTAGTATTTTTTGGTACCAAAAAGTACCATGTATTTTTTGGCGGATTGATTAAGGTTTGTATTAACATACAAATACTTATTGTAGTAAAACATGGGTAGTTATAGTAAGGGCGTGGCTTCTCTTGCCCCAGGAATGGGATATATTGTGTGAGGATCATTATTTGGGGGAAATTGTTCCACTTTTTATTTCAAATCCAATAAAACGCCAATAATAACAGACAATATAATTGCACAAAATAATAAACATTTCACAGACAATATTAGGCGTCATAAATGCATTTCACGCTTCAGAAACGTTATAATTACTTAAGCTACGCGTATGCGCGAGACCGCGCATGCGCGGTGACTCCGGCAGTCAGAATCCCTCTCGAGCGTTCATGACGCTGTGCTTCAGACGGACGCTGCTCTACTGGCACTTTCTCCAGGTAGGTGGGCGGGCGTAGCATCCTCAACGTTATAATGTTATTGATGTTTTGCGGTGGATGTGGGACTCATGGAGAGTAAGAGTGTTCATAGATCTCCTCACAGTCCTTTACTTAAACTGCGAATGTTTTTAGCCATTGCACATCCGCCTGCAATCTCATCCATGTAAACATAAATCTGTGACGTATGAGCTGGTGCTGGTCTACAGTTTATTCTGTAGGCTGTTTTTACACATGCATTAGATCACATTTATATGTCACAACGCAGAATGACATTTGGATTTAATTGTCAGCATCATAACTGCATCATGTGTGTTAGCCTACAGCTTCTTTTATACTTGAACATGCGAGACATACTGTTATTAGCTACATGAAATTATTATAATAATTAATACGATCAAAACCATTTTATGAGTCATTTCATAGGTGGGCATATGACAGTGATGAATAAAAGTTTGTTACAAATTGTTTACAGAAGAATGTTATGTAATTAACCCTTACAGCATTATATATGTACATGTGTAAGTTATGTATGTAAATATTCATGGGATGGCAGTTTTCTAGTTTGGTTAGTGCATTTCTTTTCAATATAAATATTTTTTTCCTACAGAAATTAGTTCATGAATCTAATGACTAAGTATTAAATTATAATAGAAAAACATTACAAATATAAATGTATAAAAGTAAGATTATATCATAAAATACTTTATTATAAATAAATAATTTTTAATATAACAGACTCACTGTAGGTGGGGCCGGTCTAAACAGCATTCTGTTTCGATTCTCTTAAAAAACAAACTTTTTCAACCTATTTTAAACCTGTTTCCAGGTTTCTCCCTGACATAATGGCAGTAGAAAAGCGCTTGGCATATTCTATTGTGCAGTTCCTTAGAGATCAGACACACTGTGGCTCGCTGAATTCAGATGAACAGGAAAGCCTGGAAGGTAGGTCAGCCTAATGTTTAAAACATTTAAATTCACAGGCTTTTTTGCTGCTGGACTGACTGTTAGAGTTCCAGAATACTGTCAGATCAGAAGAACTTTATGAATGTCAATGCAGAAAGCCTTTATATTTAATAACTAAAATTATATGTGAAATAAGCTTGAGATAAGATCAAATTGCCAACATCAGCATATTAAGGTCATTGATAACCATGTTTGCTGTGTCAAATAATAAAAGTGTTAGATTCCTATTGTACTGTCAGTTTCATAATCCACCAGCAACCTTATTGTCTGAACTTAATTTTTTTTAATTACAGATATTTCAATTTTGTTCTTTAACATTACTTTTTTATTATTTTTTTAGTCTATGTTCATTCAGAAATTTGTCAAATGTTTATATTTGAGTCATAGACCTTTCCATTAATATATAGTTTGTCAGGATTAGATTAAAATTCAACTATGAAATAATAAAGTGTAACGGTGACAGTTAACAGGTTAATGATACACATAGATGTTTATAATATTTACTGTATTTCAATATTTGTCATATGTTATTAAAACAGCGACTATAGTAATATAATTTACATTTAATTTAAATTTTAAATTCAACTAAATATCATGAAAAATATATTAATTTATGTAAAATAATACAGTAATAAAAATCACATATAAGTAAAAAACAACCCCAGGGGCCCTGGTTTTATTATAGTAAAAGTGTAGTAACCATGTATTTTTTGGCGGATTGATTAAGGTTTGTATTAACATACAAATACTTATTGTAGTAAAACATGGGTAGTTATAGTAAGGGCGTGGCTTCTCTTGCCCCAGGAATGGGATATATTGTGTGAGGATCATTATTTGGGGGAAATTTTTCCACTTTTTATTTCAAATCCAATAAAATGCCAATAATATATTTATTATTGTGACAATTAACAGGTTAATGATACACATAGATGTTATTAAACATTTTTTACCTATTAGTTGCAAATTTTCCTTACTTGCATTCAAACACAATTGTAAACCATTAAAATGTGCATTCATTCTTCTCTCGTTTACAGTTGCAATACAATGTATGGAGACGACATTCAAGATCAGCTCCAGCGACTGTCATCTCGCCACACCACAGCCACTGAGAGAGATATTCCTCAACACTCTTCTCAAAGTAACCGTAGTACAATGTTACGTTTTTCTCATGTGATGTTAAGCCGCAGTTACAGTGTGCAATAAGCAAGATTTTCTAATAGACCCACTTTCCCAAAGGTTCTTGTCTGTTATTTACAGAATGATATTGTTGCGTTACCCGAGACGTTTCCATCTCCGGAGGACATTGAGACAGCTGAGCAGCTTAAAAATGAGGGCACGTCAAACTTTCCTATTATATTTAGACTCACTGGATATCACTGAGAACACTGACATTCACAAAGGAAATCATGTTATGTGTTATGCATAACTAAGTGTCACCTGTCATCACAGTATTACACTGTAATAATACAGCATAAATAATTAACACATCATCTGTTCAGGATGTTCTGTTGGTGCACTTAAATGTGTTTTTATTCTTCATTAGGGAACAATCACATGAAAGAGGAGAATTATAGCAGTGCTGTGGATTGTTATACAAAAGCCATTGAGTTGGACCAAAGAAACGCCGTTTATTACTGCAACAGGTACACGTTGTGATTTTACACTGTGGAAATGTGTAACGCAGATACGAAACGTTTTGTTGTTTATTGTTGACTGCTGGGATTGTTCTCGCAGGGCCGCGGCACATAGCAAACTTGGAAACTACACAGAGGCGATAGGCGATTGTGAGCGAGCGATTGCGATTGATCCCTCATACAGTAAAGCTTATGGGAGAATGGGGTAAGATGATATAATGTTATTATAGCTTATAGCCAAGGTGTGAATTACAGGTTTGGGTGGCCTAAGCAACTAGTTAAAGGGAGGCTTACTCAGTAATTAAGACTTGAATCCCAATGAAAGTCTGTAATGGCATTAGCTAACCTAAACCAATAATAAACCAGCTTTTAAAATATTTATTAATCTTAGTTATTTTAGTTAATCTTAATCTATGTTAATTCCAGCATTTAAATCAAAAGTTGTAACTGTTGACATTAGTTATTGCACAATGAACTAACATGAACAACTGTATTGGCATTAACTACAATGAACAAAAATTTATAAACGCTGAAAAACTATCCTGCTCATTGTTAGTTTATATAAGCTAATGCATTTACTGATATTAACAAATACAGTCGTATTGTAAAGTGTAAAGTCATCCTAACATTTAAATTTCATAAAAAAAAAATTTTTTAAATCATAATACAAAAGGAACATTTTACAGTATTTTAAAGGCAAGTTCTAATAACCTAATAACCAGACATTTTGTAGCAGTGCAAACTGAAGTTTAAAAATACTGTAATTACACTGTAAAAATTAAAAAGGCACTTACAATTACTTACAATATTACTTACTTGTATGAATTCTGGGTTTTCAACTTTAATGATGCAGAACAATAAGAATGCACCCTATCTATTATGTATAAATAGGTTAAAAAAAGCCCCTAAAAGCTGTAAATAATTACAAGTTGGTTCTAACTTTTGTTGCGTTACAGTTATTAACAAAATAGCTGTACTTTTTATATGTCTTCATGTTTTTTTTTATTTCAGGCTTGCACTAACATCCATGAGCAAGTATCCAGACGCTATATCATATTTTAAAAAAGCTCTGGTGTTGGATCCTGAAAATGACACATACAAGTCAAACCTGAAGATTGCAGAGCAGAAACAAAAAGAAGCATCCAGCCCTGTGAGTACAAGGAGATGAAATCAAAATGTATCATCTGTATAGTTTAAATTTAATATCTGAGAAAGAACTTGTGTATTAAAAGATATACGAGTCATTCCCGCATTATGGATGTGACATTTACAATCAAAACTGAGACAAATATAAAACAAATAAAACAAAACAAATATAAATCTGAGAAAATCCATTTGTTTGTATTTTACTAAACCCCTGTTGATAGATTCTAGAGATGAAAACAAAATCAGTCTATTCACTTGTTTTATGTTTTAGATGAAGGAAATGTACATGCGTTATGGAGGTGACAAAAAAGATATACACCTTTTTGTAAGGGAAAATACTACTGTAGGATTTCTGTGAATTAAAATGCACAAACCAGAAGCAATAATACCCAACAAATGGAGAAAGGGATGACTCTATGAAGAACATAAAATATTTTTCATTTATGATGAATATGGACTGTTATGGATGTGGCAAATCTGTGGCATTTGCTTGTAAGAAACCTCAAATTTACTCGCATTTAAACCACCAATATTGACATCTGAGCTATATTTTGCAGCAAAATTATTACAGGAAACTACTACTAAAATTCTGGGAAATTTTATTGTAAAGTGTCTTGTTTTATGTTAAGTAGGTGGTAGGTGCAAAGCACTGTCGGAAAACTTTACTGTAATTATTTGGAAATCTGTAACCGCTGATATTTTAGAGTTATAAAGTCTGATTTTGATCCTTACATAAAGCATATGCGCTAATTGGTTAGCAGTGTATTTTTTTTTTACATTTTTAACCCTTATTTTCCCAGATGTGCAGACACTATAACATTAGTTTTTGACATGTTTTCACAGACTGCCACGAGCCTGGGGTTTGACATGGCCAGTCTCATCAATAACCCTGCATTTATTAGCATGGTAAGTTCAAGTGGATGGTTTCACATCGCTCTGTTATGGTATTTTTTAAAATGGCTCATAAATTAAGCCCATTAAACTGACTGGCATTCAGCACATGCTGCTGTTAAAGGGCCAGTCAGTTGAAAGAGACTCAAAGGAAGCGGGTCGTTTTAAGAACAGTGCGATCCAGACACAGAAGAAGATAAAATATTAAATAAAAATGCATTTGAATTTTTGTTTCTTGATTGGCTGAGGGGATTACTATGCTGGGGTTATTTACTGTGTTATTTACATTGGATGAATTCAGTCACTTTTTTACTGCACTATAGGCAGCGAGTGTGATGCAAAACCAGCAGGTGCAACAACTGTAAGTTTGATATATTTTAACATTCTGCATGTGTGTTTGTGGTACAGTTGCATGTGTTACCCCTTTAATAAAGTATTTTTTAAAATAAAAATAACTTAGGTTATTTGACTATTCACTTAAATATTTTATAGTTGAATTCTAATCTAATCATCACAAACTATATATTAATATAAAATAAAAAAAAGATAAATAAATTTAAATATCTAAACTTAAAAAAAAGGTTTGTATACAGTATTGCATTGTCTTGTGTTTGCTGGATATGTGCAGTGACAGTGTCAGACATGTCTGAACTCCATTCTGTACTAAACAGCATGTCAGGCATGATGTCTAATGCGGTGGGAGGGTCTGCAGCCGGTGTTGGCGGATTATCAGACATATCCAGTCTCATTGAAGCGTGAGCATCCACATCTTACTATTTACATTTACATTTACATTTAGGTATTTAGCTGACGCTTTTATCCAAAGTGACTTACAAATATTAGGAGACAATGAAGCGACACATCAAAAGCAGCGACAATAGTTTACAATGTTTTCCAGTGCTAGATAAGTACCTGTAGAGGAAAGAAAAGAGTTTTGAAAGACCTTTAGAAATCTTTAGGCCTACAGTATACTTTAGTGGTATTCATATGAACATTTTACTCAGATGACAGCATACATATATAAATGTTGTAATGTGCCATATAAAGGACTGTAAGATTAAGTGTGAGATGTTTGTTGGTGTGTCTCAGTGGACAGCAGTTCGCCCAGCAGATCCAGCAGCAGAACCCGGAGCTGATCGAGCAGCTGAGAAACCACATCAGAAGTCGCTCCTTCAGCAGCAGTGCCGAGGAACATTCCTGATACGGTCTGAGACAAACCCCACTCATTAAGATTTGCATCACTGTAGATCACTGGTTACTTAAGTGCAGCTCTGAAACGTGTTAAATCTGAGCCGTGACCTATCAGACACATTAAGCTTTGGACAAGACTCATGTGGGTGCAGACAATCGAATGAAGATAGTGACATTTCTCTGTATGTTTTAGGAATAATAGTATTTTTACAAGAAGTTAGTTCCAGTCCTTGATTCTGATTGGTCAGTAGCTGTGGTTTATTCACGATAAAGCACAGCTATGACCGATTCGGTTAAAAGGTTAAAGTTTTGATATGTTAAGTTTAGTTTGACCGGAGTGAAATCAGAGAGAAGGTGACATATAATTTTAATATAATAATTTTATTATAATAATAAAAAGTCAGTGTAAAGTTAATTTTGAGAAATGTTTCTAAACACATTTTAAATGTTGGAAATGTATTGCTGAACGCATTACAAAGACTGAGAACTGTGTAGTATTGAATTGTTGAGTTATATCGTTAAACAGTAACAGTTTTTCACCAGTTCTTTGTGCAGGATTATGTTTGGGTGGGGCTAAAACCCAGCATGGCCCCGCCCCTACCAATATACTAACTACAGCGTATTAGCATCAGTGGTTCGCCCGCTCAATCGCGAGTACCGTTTGTTCCCACAGCCTACGAAATTTTGCTAGCTAGCCTATGCCTTCGTCGCGCAAATGCATATTAGACAACCGCTTTCCCACGGGCGGGTTTTTACACGGCCCCCAGCGTTTGAATGCAGAGAATCCTGCCAATTTTTTTTCAATCATTTAAATTTGCCTGGGTGGTTAATAACAACATTTTCTGTTGTGTGACAAACTCCGAACACATATTTTTTAATATTGCTTTACACTGACTTTATAAATCTGTCCCTGCAGGTTACAGGATCAAGAACCGAGGGGCGGCGGGAAGAAGCTGTGAGCGCAATCCTTTCACCCATTCATCTGTTCAGTCGAAACAGGGATGGGGGTGTGGCACTTTATATGAAGGCATCAGGGATGAAGAGGAATAATATCTAAACACGTTAAAAATCCACTTACACACAGAGAAAATGATCCTAACACCTGACAGAGATTTCTTTGTGTTTTTGTCTGTGTAGAAAGTGTTTTAGTCCTCTGTTACTTTATGAATGTAGCTGGCTGTGACACATCAGAGTTGAGTTTACTTAACAAAATGGCCGATCGTAATGTGGTGCCTGTTAACTTTAGATGCGAGGCCATGATCATTGATTTCCAATGATGTTTAAAGGAACAGTTCACACAAAAATGGAAATTGTCACTATGACTTTCTTTTTCCATAGCACATAAAAACATATTTTGTCCTCTTTTTGGAGTCGGTGGTATATTTCACTAGTTTGAGATATATAACATGACAATGTGGACATTTTGAGATTATGGATCACTTGGTGTCAGTTCCAAAATATACCAACAACCTTGTTATTTTAAGTCATTTCAATTTTAATTTTGTATTAACCTTTTTGCTGTTATATAATGTGTATGTGCATCAGTTACACTACATTAATGAAAAAAACCTGTACGACTTTTTATTTTATGGTGCTCGGACTCCATTTGTGTCCTACATCCGAAAATCATACATGCAGAACTTTCATTTTTGGATGAACTATCCCTTTAACACATATACTTGATTATTTTTATTACATATTCTGTTCGTTTTAGGAACAAGAGGCATCTGTGTGTGATAAATAACGACTATATCGGCTACTTCTTCAGTCTTCTTTTAGTTGTTTGTTTGTTAATGACAACAATATAAGCATATTTATTATCTCAGCATTTTCTTTTGCATGCTTCATAATCTGATATTAACAGACAGAAGAGTGATTAAAACTTATAAGATTAATAAAACACAGAAGCAAAATGTTTTGTCAAAAAAGGCATCAATAAAGATGTAAATAGATAACAATTATGTTGTTGGTTATTACCCACCAGACATTCATCTCTGAACGTTAACCCATCCTACACATTACACAGCGAATCGAGTCCTGAGTTTGTAACATTCTGGTTTTATTCACATTGACATACACTTAAAATCATAATTAAAATTACATTTTAAAACAGAGCAAAGGTGAAGAGCATAAAGTTAAAGACAGACACAAAATTGGTCCATTGTGATACACGGTGCAAAAATCCACAGGGGGTTTTAACTCTCTGGACTCGTGTAAGGACAGACCACACAGACCTGTGCGATGTCATCGTATTCATACGTCCTTTTCAGGAAGGTATCTGTTAGTCTCAGTCCTGATATACTCTAAAAAAAAAAAAAAAAGATTACGTTTTGATAACATTTGAACTTAAGGTTTCATGGTTTTTACACAGACATGAAACAACATATAACCTCTATACAGAGACAGAAGTGTCTTCATACTGTGGTACCTGTAAGCCCTGAACAGATGACAGGACCTTAAGGGGAATGGATAGAGAGGCGCTGGGGCTGAGTTTACCCAACTGTCTGCCCGACACGCCACACCAGTGGACGGACCGAGTGTTACACATCTCCAGTAGCAGATCCATGGTCCTCTCACTGAGAAATGGCACAGATTGTTAATATCCATCATCTCTATCTGAGAGCTTCATGGTGATGCTCTTACCTGCAGTTGGTGATTTTACAGGTGATGTCAAAGGGTTCCTCTAGATTCACAGTGTCTGGGATGAGCTCTAGAGAAAGCCGGACGTCACCATACCCTGGAGCCTGTAGGAGAGGAGTCTTTAGTTATACAAAAGCTAATCTTTGAATCTGATTGGACGAGATCGCTGACATATAGAACAGCACTGGAACAGCACAACTGAAAAAATGTAATACAAAAGTTATTTTGAATTGAACAAATTTAAGTGTCTATTGTTTGGGTAGTGCATTTGAATGTGTATGCTCAATATGTGCAGTGATAGTTATCAGGTTAAAGGGATAGTTCACCCAAAAATAAAAATTGTCATAATTTTTCACTCTTATGTCATTCAAACACCGTATATGATTTTTTTTCTTTTGTGGAACACAAAAGAAGATATTTTGCAAAACGCTGGTTACCGAAACCCATTGACTTCCATTGTACCTTGTGTCCGTACTATGAAAGTGAATGGGTGCCGGTTACCAGCGTTTTGCAAAATATCTTCTTCTGTGTTCTGCTGAAGCAAGAAAGTCATACAGGTTTGACATGACATGAGGGTGAGTAAATAATAAAATAAATATTTTTGTGTTAACTATCCTTTTAATATACCTTGGAATGTTCCGAACAGCCAATCACAATCAAGTATTCATTGTTTAATAATTTGAGATAAATGACCACTTTCTTACAGATCCTACCACTGTTTATTACAAAATATATTTATTTGATTGATTTGTTGCTCTGATATATACAGTAAGAGTCACACCATTCTCTGTAGTTGGCTTGTCTGTAGTCTGCCTCTCTCTCCGAGGTTAGTTTTCCACACAATGTCCAGCTTGCCGATTACCGTCACCCCCTTTATAACCCCGGCTTTCTCCGCATACTCCGGCTTGGGCTTCAGACAGTACAAATACTGCCTTGTGTCCATCGGCTGGAGATAGGACATCTTTCCAAACGTTGACTCGCTGTACAATACAAAAACATTAAGAAAAGATCAAACTTTTTTGCCAGTGACAAAATGCCTGTGTTGTTGTACAATTCAACAACGTTACCAACATTCCCAAACCATGTAGCTATTGATTAAAAAAGTAAAACGGCGTGTGTGAACGGCACCTGTCTTTATCATCAGCTACAGCGTTGAGCTCGGTCACGTTGTACATCTGTGAAGGTTCCAGAGACACCTTCTCCATGAACATTGGGGACGTGGTGATGTTCTGGATCTGTGCCTCTAGGAACACCTCATCTGTCTGAAGGGTCAAAGGTCAAAAACATTACAGCCAAATAATCGACCAGGTGATGAGATCCAATCAAAATCATGGATTCAGTCCTGGTAAGATTCATGCAGCATTTTAGTGGCCCGTAAAAAAGTATTTGGACGCTTAAGTCAGGCTTGAAAGTGTTTTTACGTTAATATCGAAATACAATAAAACTAAACAAATGCTAGAGTTAAAATTTCTCAGCCATTTTTTTTTTATAGGAGATCTTCATAAAATCCCCTTGAGTTCACGCAGGTGTCCTAGTACTTGTTACCACATTAACGGACATATACCAGTCAAAAGTTTGGAAACACTTACTGTCGTTTAGATTTTTTCCCACTTTTAGAATAGCAGTAAAGTCATCAAAACTACAAAATGACACAACTGTAACTGTGGGAATTATGTTGTCATCTCAAATCTTCTTCAAAATGAATCACACTTTGTCTAGAATTTGCCAAATCATACTCTTGACATTTTATAATTAAGCGTCTTGATGTCTTGACCTGGGAAGCTTCCAAAATATATTTTTGTTAAATAAAATTTTTGTTTTCTAAGAAATTAATATGCTAGCACAATTATTTTTTTGTCAACAAAAGTAATTTCAAACACTGAAATATACACCTTCAGGTTAAAAATTTTAAGATCATGAGAAACGTTAAACGTTTGACTGGAATTGTACTTCTGTAACACAGTAAGCGGAAAGTATTCGTTTTTGCCCTAACTTTGAGCAATAATCCATTGTTTTATCCTTTTAAACCCAACAAACTTATTTGTCAAAATGCCTGAAGCGTGTCTGTGATATTACTATCAAATAAATACAATAGATAATTTGTAATTTAATGCAATGAAATTAAAATATTTTCAAACGTCTTAAGAGTCCAAATACCTTTCAGAACCACTGCAGATCTGCAGATTAATTTATCAACCTGGAGTGATACTTTATTTGAAGGGCTCTGCATGCGTGATTTACTTTCAAGGAATCTCTTATTTAACTTTGCAGACACTTAATGTGTACGACTATATTATGAGAACAATAAAATCTGTAAACGGTGTTCAACACGGCCCCTCAAATCAAGTTCTTGAGAAAAGTTGAGGTGTGATTTTTTAATGCTTAAAGGCAAATACAGATTTCCAGTCGATCTCTGAGCAGTAGGTTAGTGTTATTTTCAGCTGATATTACAGGTGGAGGGTTAGTTGCCTGCAGTTCAGCAGCACCTTTTAACAGAAGTATTTGTTAGAGCATGAAGCAAAAAGTTCCCATGCCAAATCTGATTAATAAATAACCAAAAAAAAGAAATACATTTAGCAATATATGCATTTGTAAACAAACAAACAAACAAAAAGAAATCTTTTAACTTATCATACATTTACTGTTATTAAAGTACAACTAACAAATTGGCATCTAAACTTTTCAAACATAAAAAGCAAGAAGAGTTTACTCATTGGTTTACACTGGTAAAATCTGTCGGCGGGAAAGCAGAAACATTGAGAATTAACTGGTATCGGGGTGAACATGAAAAAGTATCTCACTTTCAGATTGTATTATATCGTTCCGAAATAAAATGATGTGAGAGATCAATAACAGCTAAAAGGTTCATATGGAGCTGACCAACCATTCCTGTAAATGGCAAATTAGTAATATAGTGATATTGTTCTACAGTTATACAGTACTGACCAGTACTATCTTTACATTTTAAATAATCAGAAAAAAATACAAGGCTATTTTCCAAATATAATGTCAAAAAAATGCTCAAAGCATATGCAATGGATTTAACAAAATCTCAGCCCTTTATTTTTGCCTATGTTGGTGTAATATTCTTTCTTTTTTAGATCATTATAGCAAAAGCTTACTAAAATCTTTTTTTCACAGTGCACTCCAATTGTCTATGCTGTGCTTTGTTAGACGGCACCCTTTTTGGTTTGTTATACTGAAATACTTTTTCAGTGTTTTCCCGTTGTTGCATCGTAGGCTCAAATGAAAAGAAACAGGTTTTGCTGAAAAAGAAAAGTTGCAATGGAAAAGGGAAAACAATTACCACAGAACTGAGGTCACTCTAATGGAGGAATAAAAGACAAAAAATAAACATTGTGAAGGTTACATGTGGAGAACATGACAATGGTCAGCTCAAAAACTGACCAAATGAACAAAACTGACAATAATGAATGAAACACAAAATAATATCAAAGGAAACCAATGAAAATGTGTAAAAATGGGTTCTCTACAAGCACAAACTTTCTCTAATTCACTATTAAAAGCTCAGAGGCAGCGCAGAAGGAATGATTAAACAGTACGACCATGTGATATAAAATGATCTACACCAATATTATATTTACAGTCTAATATATTTTATTTGTCTATTAGACTAAAAGCTCAAACTGGTGAATGCAAACTTACCTCAGCGTTGTAGAATTTGGTTTTTACATCGAGAGGCTTGAGAACCTGGTTTAAGATAGAGTTAAAACTGAAGTTTGAGCTGCAGTGAGATTCAAAATCCATGAAAAACAGACGATATTATACAACACAATGCTTAATGCAACACTACTGCGTCTTCAGGTGGCTTTGGGCTGTATGAGTTCCTAAGCTTTAGTTTAAAATGTCAAGCTTTAGTGTGAATGAGAGGTCTCAACCCTCTGTTAAATGACTTGAGAGTGATGCGTGCGGGTTGACATGGTTTACATTTGCACATGCGGCTTTTTCATCCAATGAGATTTTGCAACAGTATGTGTGTTCTCTGGGTATCAAAACTAAAACCACTGATCTAGAGGATTGATATCACTGGATTAAAAAAGAAAGAAAATGAGCTCACCTGAAATTTGAAGAACTTCCTAAAGTACAGTTTCTCTCCAGACTGAGTGGTGTAGCTGACCGCACAGACCAAGCTGAAATCATAAAAGATTGTATGCAAATATGGTAAGGATAACAAGCTAAAACAACACACGTTTGTGTTACGTGATAATAGATCGTTTGTGTTTAGACTAATTCATTTTTGAATTTGGGCAAACAAAACTATTTCCACTGTCAACCTAAAATGTTCTCCCAAAAAACTTTTGGGAGACACAAAAGTCAATTGTGTATACTGAATATCATCAGTTATAAAATCTTGCTAACATGTGCTTTTGTTCACTGAACTTAAAAGTTCATGTTTTTTTCTGGCTTTAATTTATGATGTTGTGAAAAATGATGTTGTTAGGTGTAATATATATAGAGAGTTATTTTGTTTGTTGATTAAATAATGATTGTCACCATGATTGAGGTTTGTGTGTTCAGTGAAATAAAAACAGAAACTTTTACGTTGGGTGGATGTAAAATCCATAGTTGAGTAAACTCAAAAACTGCTTGTTGACTAATAATTAGAAGTTGGTTAAACAGATTTTTTTTGTAGTGAAATTAAAATATGTGGGATGTTACTCAGTAAATTTGATAATAATAAGCTACTTGACCCAAAAGTTGAGTAAACAAGAAAAAGGGTGATGTTCTAAAATGTTCTGAGTTCCAAAAAATAAAAAAAAATAAAAAATCAATATTGCACATTAAAAAAAAATCAATATTGCACATTAAAAAAAAATCAATATTGCACATAAAAAAAAAATCAATATTGCACATACAGTGAAATTCAATTAAGGAAGACATTCTAGAAAAAGTAGAAAATTACAACATATATGTTTGTTAAAGTGGTTATATCAATTATTCCACACAAACACCTGTGTTATTTAAGTTGTAAAGTTGCCTATAGTACAGTTTGGTTATGGAATACCACTCCACATGCAGTTTTTTTGCTTTTACTAACTAAAAAAAAAGTGATGTGGTAACTGACAGCATGTCACAGAAGTTCTGAACCTGAAACGTTCCCGAAACAAATATTTCCTTTAAGCTATCAAGAATCTGTTGTTCATCAATAGCCACCGTACATGTGTGTCCCAATCTCCTTGACCTCATGATGGATGACATCATCAATACAGCACTCCGGTTTGAGTTCAGAGACGGCCGAGTTCGACGCAGATAAATTTAACCTCTGGGAGCTCGTCTGCAGGTCCGCCTGCCGAACAAACAATCACAGGACAGCAGTGAGACAAAAAAAGCTTCACAACCACAGCAGATCATCCATTACTTGCAAGCCGTTACCTTCACGAGGATATCTTTGACCACTTGACTGCTGTCATTGTGCACACTAATGTAACTCGAGAAGGTCTCGCCGAGGAAAATATTTCTGTTTAGGACATGGAGGAGGATGGGAACTCTAAGGTTATTAAATCAATAAAATCAATAATCAATATTCTGTTTAATATAAAACATTACCCAAAATTCTGTGGCAGGGTAAGCATTTCACCCAGGATTAGTGTTTCTGCCCCCTTCACAGTAGATGGATCATCTTTCATGAGTCTTATAAACAAATCACCTGTGGACATGTGATATGCTGAACTGTAAAACATTTGGACTGACAGCCACGTTTTAGATTTAGATGTCTGTTAGATGCCCAGGTCTGTATAACCAATTATAATTCCACTGATATATGATATAATATCAAAGCTTACGTTCCCATAAATCCTGAATATTAATAACCAAACTAAATTTATAAAACCTTTTTTCAAATGTGGACACTTTAACATCCCAGATGTTGGTTTTAACTATTAAAACAAAACAAAAAGTTATTATTAATAATATATTGTTATAGTAAGATATTTTCATTTTATTATATAAATGTAAATATATATATATAAATATAAAATATAAACCGTGTTATATGTATATTCTTTATTCTACATAATAGCCTTGTCCATAGACTTCACTATCTTAAATAATGAAAATTAATTATTAATATGCCATTACGATTTTAAAACTTACAGCAAATCATCTTAATGTTTTTGTTTGTTTGTTTTTTAACACTCATAATACATATCCCGCCTTAAACGTTTGGGATCAGTAAGACTTGTAATGTTTATCTCATAAGTCTCTTACGCTCATCAAGGCTGCATTTATTTGATCAAAAATACAGAAAAAAAAGTAATATTGCAAAATGTTATTACAATATAAAATAATGGTTTTTATATTAATATACTTCAAAATATAATTTAGAATCAGAATATTAAAATGATTTCTGAAGGATCATGTGACACTTAAAACTGGAGTGACAGCTGATAAAAATTCAGCTTTGCATCACAGGAATAAATTGTATTTTAAAGTATATTCGTATAAAAAACAGTCTTTTATATTGTAATAACATTTTGCAATATTACTGTTTTTTTTCTGTATTTTTGATTAAATAAATGCAGCCTTGATGAGATTTTTAAGTCTTACTGATCCCAAACGCAGCTATTGGACATAAATAAACTAGTAAAAGTGTGCGTTTATTTTATAAAAGACTGCTGTAGCTGGAAAACTGACCGATAGAAATAAAAACAGAGACATAACAGGAGGCGGTGTAAAATGTATTCCATTCATTTCATGTTTCTGATATAACATTCTGCTCATTCATGCTGATTTATAGTGGAATATATTTTAACTCCTCATATAAATAGAAGTGCTACTCAGAACTGTCATGAAAAGACATGTGGCTCTTGAATGCAGATGCTAGCGATCACATTTCAGAGCTGTTGGCTCCCTGCAAACGGGAAAACAAACATTGCAAATTGCTGATATATCTTAAGTCTATATTTGGGGCGAGTATCATGCTGTTAATAGCTTATGGAGAAGCTCAATTCTAGAATCATCAGCATGCATAGATGTGTTGATTTTTAATCATTAAACAACCAGGGATCCGTTTTTATTATGTTAATAATTACAGTGTCTCATTTCATCTTAAAGGTGTACTGTATTTGTATTTTTTCATATTCTCTTTATTAGTTTTAATGTTTCCTAATTGGTAATAAATCTGCAGTTGATCGAAACACAGACAGCACAAACAAGTTTCTGACTCTACCTGGAAGATCTCTGTCCTCACATGTCACTGGCATGTTTGTAAAAAGTGTCGGTTTGGTCAGTCGCATCACTGCAGAGAAAAACACAAGACTATTAATATGAGATGACCAGTTATATTAATCAGCATTAAAGATTTATTATGCACTGTAGTAGGTACAGTATCTACGTTTTGGAGGGTTAGATTACAACCCGAGTAATATATGTGACCCTGTCTGTGAAAATCAGGCTTAAAATCAAATTCTGAGATAACGAGCATCAAAGTTTGATTTCTCCTATTAATTTCACTATGATTTCAATCTTTGACATGACCTTACTCAGAAAATATTAAAGATATTAATGTTAAATTCGCACAGAATATTCTTTACATTATGTAGAAGGATTTTATGCAGAAAACAGAAAAATGACTTTAGCTGGGTTTTCAAAGACCAGGTCACATACGGTTAACTTCAAGAACTTTAACATGTGTTTTGTGTGTAAAAGTGCTTTATATTCACTTATTTAAAGGACCAGTGATCCCACAGGCAGATTTATGTTTCATTACATGTCAACACTAATGGAAAGTTTGAGTCTGATGTCTGGACTCCATTAACAGGGGTTTATGATTTATGATTCATTATGATTGTTTAATATATTGGTAATCAATACATTCTCTGTGAATTCATGTTTCAAAGTTTGACAGCAAGTACCACATTCATAACTCTGGAATTGAATCTGGACAACTGGACGTTTGCAAATGTACTGCCTGAATCTCTCTAAAATCCAGACAGATGCCCAGACGGAGACGGTCTTTACGCTAGACTCAAACTTACACCACAACAGCAACTTGACAGAATGAAGGAACTCTAATTATCACACGAGTAAACATGTGCAGTGACTTAACAACTAGTGAACAACATGACAGCAACTTCATAACAATCACACAGTGCCCTAAAATACATTGTAAATAGGCAACTCGTTGAAGACACTGACAGTTCTCTTTCTAGCAGAAATGATTAGCAATCAACTTAGCAGTGATGGTTACTTTCAGCTGAAGAGATCGTTTAAACATCGTTTTTTTTATTAAATACACATGCACGTTGTCGTTCAGATTCAGTTTACATTCGTTTCAGTACTGCTGTAAAAAAGTCATTGCCGCAGTACCTTTTAACGCGAGAAGATGCTCTTGTTTTGCTTGGTTGACATCCATCTTGTCTGCTGTACTGGAGTTGACCTTTCACCCACACAACAGCTGATCACGGCGAGTGAGGAGGGACAAACCGCGCTTCAGAAACACCGTAACCGTGTTTTAAACCGCAACGTAAAAAATCATAGCGAATAAATTGGCTGTAAAATGCTGCTTTTAAAAGTTAGAGAACATCAAAATCAAAGAAAGAATAAAAGAACTACGATTACTGAAAGAAGTCCTTAAAATGAAAACGTATTAATAATAAACACAACAGTAAGCCGATGTATGTAGCTTGTAGTAATGCAATCTTGCCACATGATGGTGCTGAGAGCATATCTCTTTAGTTTTATTATCAGCATACTGCTGTCCACTATTTACAAAACCCAGGTCAGCTGTACTATAAATAATATAGATTTAATCAATTGAAAATTGTAATAAATTGTTACTGTTTAAACTGACTTCATATTCATTTGATTTACATCAAATATTTTACTATTTTGTCTAGTAATGAGTTGCTGTAACTCATAAAATATGTTGAAATTGCTCATCTTCAGAAGAAAGAACTTTATTGCCAGGAATGTTTACACATACAAGGAATTTGTTATAGTGACAGAAGTTCCACAGTGTTACAGAATGACAGCGACAGGACAAGACACAGATGATAAAAAGAATAAAGGAATACAAAACAATATACAATATAGACAATACAAAATGTGCAATATAGACAATACAAAATGTGCAATATAGACAATACAAAATGTACAATATAGACAATACAAAATGTGCAATATAGACAATACAATGTACAATATAGACAATGTGCAATATAGACAATACAAAACAATATAGACAATATGTGCAATATAGACAATACAAAATGTGCAATATAGACAATACAAAATGTACAATATAGACAATACAAAATGTACAATATAGACCATACAAAATGTACAATATAGACAATACAAAATATACAATATAGACAATACAAAATATACAATATAGACCATACAAAATGTACAATATAGACAATACAAAATGTGCAATATAGACAATACAATGTACAATATAGACAATACAAATGTACAATATAGACCATACAAAATGTGCAATATAGACCATACAAATGTACAATATAGACCATACAAAATGTACAATATAGACCATACAAAATGTACAATATAGACAATACAAATGTACAATATAGACAATACAAAATGTGCAATATAGACAATACAAAATGTACAATATAGACAATACAAAATGTACAATATAGACAATACAATGTACAATATAGACAATACAAATGTACAATATAGACCATACAAAATGTACAATATAGACCATACAAAATGTGCAATATAGACAATACAATGTACAATATAGACAATACAAATGTACAATATAGACAACACAACGTACAGTATAGAAAATAGTGCAAAAATAGTAGGCATAACAGTATATAATAAGACAGTTGAATGCACATTTATGATATGTGCAAATTGAAATATAAATAAGTAGTATTAAAAGTAGGTAATGTATTAGAGTGTTGTGTGTTCCATGTTTGTCAGGTGTTCATGAGATGGATTGCCTGAGGGAAGAAACTGTTTCTGTGTCTAATAGTGTTGTTATTATTTATAATAAGTATTATTATACATATTATAATTATAATAATTATTATAATTATTAGTATGAGTAATGTAAAATTATGACATTTCAAGCAAGACACACAACAACTTACCATATGTGGTGTACACCAGGGGGCTGTTGAATGCTTAATTCTAATTGGCTGACAAATGTCCCAATGTGTGAATTTATTTCTTTTTCAGTATAAACACCTAGTTTCAAGTCTGTCTACTGTATTGTCATTTTAAATCTACGTTTTCTAATTTTAACTAACCATCAGAGCACACAGTCACCTGTGCTTTTTAATGTCAAACCTTAAAATAATTGGGAAAATGCTGTTTAATTTTGATAAATACAGCCGTGCCAAAACAAATACAGAAATAAATCTGAATAAAATACTTCATCTTATAAATAATCACAACACTGAATGAACGAATAAACACTGATGACCTACTTGTTAGTTTTGTTCATGTTATGTTAATAATATAAAAATAATAACATAATATAAAGTAAAATATAATAACAGAAAAATATAAAGCAGAACAAATAAATAATTATTGATGAGCTTACTTCTGTGTTTTTTGTTTAAAAATAATAGAAACAATTTGCACTACACTGGCTTTTATGTTTGGTTACTACAAACACATGTGTTCTCTCTCTTTCCAGTAATTTAAGATGAGATGCATAAAAATGAGTCCTTAATCATTTTAAATAATAATGAAATAACCGTTCTGTTGAATTATTAGAAATATAATACAAACCTGAGGTGTAACGGCCACTCCGCTTTCCATAACCATATTAGTTGTGTATTATTTTATTATTTTCTAATAATTCAATGGTGTGTTGTTAATTATTCCTTACATATTGCATAAACGCTAACATAGACGCCATCCTTTATGCACCTAGATGAGTAATGGTTTCACTGTTAAGGCCTGTATATTATGATGCCTGCCAACATGTCATGTTTTTTATGTGGCTTGACAGCTGTTGTAATTGTCCATGATGAGACAGCAGCTGCAGCTATGTTATTTCTCTTTCACTCTTCTTTCTGTACCTCCCTAGGTGATGGTACCTGTCATCTAGACTACAGGGACTGAGGATTTATGGGGTGTGAATGCTTGTGTGGAGGAGGCTAGATTATAGGCTATGGGAGTGTTGTTAATCATTTGCCCAATAGGATCCACTGGTGGGATTGGTGGATGTGCTCCTTAAACAGGGAAAGAAGCAGATTGACATGGGCTGGTGATGCAGATCCTCCTCAGGGATCATTGGGCCTCAAAAAAGCAGATTTACATGAGCTGGCCATGCAGCTCCACCAGGAGGCCCAGTGGTCCCAGAGGTGGAGCTGCATCAGGGAGAACATGCTGAGCTCATCGTTATGGTAATTTTTCTGTAGATGCAGATGGATGTCAGAGATGCAGGGTGTGGGTAAAGATGACAATAGAGGGCAGGAAGTGTTGTTAATCATTTGCCCAGTGGGGAATGCTGCAGCACAGACAAAAAAGCAGTGCACAAGGACTGGCTGTAGAGCTCTGCCTCTGGGACCACTGGGCCTCCTGGCGGAGCTGCCTTAGGGAGCGTGTGTGGATCTCAGCTTTACTATAAAGGATGGTGGCTGTGGATAAATGGCACGATCTCTTAAACAAGAAAAGTCCTGCTGTTGAGGAAGAACGGCTGTGAAAGGGCTAAACAGATGGCACAGGTTTTGTAAATCACCACACAGAGAATCTTCATCCCCAAATGTTTCAAGTGACAGAAGACTGAAAGCACATATATCTCAATCACACCAGACCTACATACTCACACAATGCACCCCACCAGGCCTTTAATTGGCTGACGGTTTGTAAAGGTGACACCCCCCTCTGACCTTGAGTGCCTTTGGTGGCAGCCGATTGGCTTGCTGGTGTGGATGAGCAAAGTCATCAAACATTAATGTGCAAATTTAATAACAGCACTAAGGTTCAGAGGGCCAGCGTGAAGCTTGATCACAAAACCGCAGCTCAGCAAAAGGCAAGCCCCGCCCCCATCTGCCTCTCTTCCTGTGCATCAATCCATCAATCAATCCGCCTGCATTATTCTACTGTCCCGACACTGCTTGCAAAAATTACACTCTGGCGGCAAATTGTCTCTTATAAAAGACCGGAGAGATATCATGTGGAGAACTGATCAATAAGACCACAGATACATTTTGACTGTTAATAATGTTTAAACACAGACACAAGAGATCTATTTTTCATAGTTTAGTGATGTTTTATAAGGAAAATGTTTGTTTAGGGTCAGTTAAAACTGATAGCTGGCAATTTATATCAAATTTTTTTTCAATTATTCAAGTCAAGTTTTGACTAATATGAGACTGTAATTTTCAACCACAATTCAACTTCTGTCCAACATTAGTTGCATCAATCCAACGCTGGGGTTTGATGTCAACCCAATTTTTTTAAACCAAAATAAAACGTCTCTCCAACGTTGCTCTGACGTTTAACTGACGTCTGGTGCCTGCTGGGTAAACATACATATAAACGCCACTTTCTAATTAATTCTCTCGTCTGTACGATCCATTTAATTATCTTTCTTGCATGTATTTTACTACTTTTGGGATAGTCTTGCAGTTGAAAACTGATAATCAATATGGTATTGTATTGGTTATGCAAGTGCACTGCTATTCTTGGGGGTTAAAAGCTTTCGATTTTGGGCTAAATTATGCACTCCCTCTCCCCAGCCGAGCGGTGTGGGCACTGAAGAGTGATGGATGTCGCTGTTTGTGGTGTCGCCTGCTGATTCATAATTAAACATCACGCAGTCAGATGGTCGTACTTACTCTGCTGCTTGATTGGCATGTGGTGAGAGAAGCTTTCAGGGGCTCTCATTAAAAGCATTGTGTGCCTTCTTTGACATTTGTACATGGCTTTGGTCTTTGTATATGTAACACGCATGGGGAGGTTACAGTATGCGTCATTCTTAAGATAGCAAACAGGGTGCAAAATTGTCATTTGATTTTGCATGCCAAGATAGGTTCAGCCTAGTCAGTAGCGGGACGTGACACTTCCTGAGAGAAAGCTTGCTGCTAAAGCAGATTAGATTTGATTAATTAACCTGTTAACTGTCACCGTTCCTCAGGAGGAACACCTATGTTATTTCCCTAGTATCTTTAATATTTCATTGTTGAATTTTATTCTAATCATGACAAACTAAAAATTGATGGACAGGTATAAAATTCAAGATGAATGAATGAATTTTCATAACAATAAACATAAATAATAATAATTAATAAAATAATATTTGCGTTACTGTAATTTATAAAAATACCTAAAATGCAATTAAAAAAAAAAAGTGGTTAACTGTAGTATATTATAAGATATAAAGCAGATTTATAAGAGTTATATATTGTATATATCAATTAATGAAATAAAGGGTTAAGAATTGTAATATATACAAAATGGTGTGATATATATGGTTAAGAACTCTTAGTTATAACAAACATAATCCATAAAAGTGTTCCACCGTATTTTCCTCAGTTTTTTACAGTTGTTTACACTTTTTCCTGTATTTTTACAGCAATTTACTGAAAAAACAGCTGCCGTTTTTTACCGTAAAAACAGCATTTTTTACAGTGTACAGAAAACCCAGTGAAACAAACAGACAAAAAAATATTTAAATACACTTAAAAAAAGTCCAGTCTTCTTAGTTTTACAAGTAATTTCAACTGTTTTTACATTATTTCAACTAATTTCAAGTCATTTCAACACATCACTTATTTTTATGAGTTGAAATGAAAAACTAAGTTGACTGGACTTAGTATTTTAAGTGTACAGTATAGTAATAATATAGTATCATACAAATAATTGCATGTAAAAATAATAATTGTCTGTGGGATTGTAAAACAGACTGTTGTATTCACATCAAGGGTAAGTAGGTATAATATGTGTCTTAACCTATGATCACATGATGAATGCTAAATAGGCGTATCCATGCATGCCGTGTATCAATGATATAAATAAAGGCAATGTTTGGAAGTTTGACAGATGACAGGTATCATTAAACTGTACGTGTCATTCCATCTTACACTGAAATAAAGTGAAAGGGAAGGAAAGATATAAAAGCAAGAGAATTTGCAATTATAACATAAATCATACCTTAAGATTATTGTGAAAAAGTAGTGAAGTTTCTATATGATTGTTTTTCTCTGTCCCAGTTTTTCCTACTCCAGTCTTTGCCATTAACCTATTTAGCTGTAAAAGCTGCTGTAAGCACAAGTTCTTCCCACTACTCCGTCTGTTTTAGCACTTTAATAATTCATTTATTCAAATAACTTTGCACAAAGTACACTTAATAGCACATCTTGAATATCTTTAATAGAATCCATTTTTATTTCACAACCTTCTAATAAACCTTAATAATCTTCCTCAATCTAGTGACGTTATCTTTTTGTTTGCATCCATTTTACTTCCGTAATGTGACTCATTGATGAATAAAACAGGACGTTCAGAAAATATTTAAGAATATAACAAGAAAAAGTATTGAAGGGGACTTGTGAAAAGTGAAAGCTATAGACTGAAATAAAGTTAGAGACTCTCATGTCATTTGTTTTAACAATGTAGCTTTTGGTTGTGCAATAGTCTACTGTATGTAAGTTGATTTCTGCTACAGATCATAAAAAATAAGTAATTGCAAATGTTATAATAATGTGGAACCATTTTATAATAATGACTTAACATGAAACATTTTACTTTTTTACAAAATGTATAAAGCTTAAAAATGAAATGATTAGTACAAGATGCTGTGAGGAATTCCCATAAGCCTTTGTGCCTGTATATCTATATTTTAATGCTTGATGAACAGTAAAAACTGATATTTAAATAGTTTTTAATAAGAGGTCATATTGGTATAGCATTAGTGATGCTGTTCTGTTGTGAAAAAGATGTGAAGTCAGTTCAGGGGATCAGTGTTTGCTTTAGGTTGCTTTCAGTACTAAATGACTGTTCTGTAAAATATTTATTTGTGTTTTACAGAAGAGACAAAGTCATACAGTTTTTAATGTTGTGATAGTGTATGAGACCATATTTTACACTTGAGTAAACTGTATTTTAAACACATTTTGCACATTTTCATTTACTGTGTGAGCTCACTTATTTCTTATTCCAGAGTCACTTACATATTCAATATACACTCCACGAATTGTGTTCTCAAAGTCGTCATTAAAAATTCATGAGCGCCACATAAAAAACGCATTAAACAAGAGAATAATAAAGATAACAAATTGATCACGTGTAGCTATAAAACAGTAAGTGTCAGAAAAGTGGTTACGATGTCATACATTAAAAATGCAAGAAGGTGTTCATTAGTTCACTCTCTCGCTGTATCTCAGGCTTTCAGCTTCTCTTGATGAGCTCTGTGGAGGTGCGTCCAGACCTCGAGGAAGTGAGCTTGAGGTTAAATCAGGGGGGAGAATGGTACAGTAATTAAATCTTCATGGAGACTTTTGTGTTTTCTTCACCGTTCAAATACTATTCTGCCCTCAATCAGATTTTTCTCTTTGGTTTATAAACACTCAGCTCAACCTCAAACAGAGATTTTCCACATCAGATCAATCCAAATTGACAACAATGGTTGGCGGTCATGAAGTCTTGGGCTGGAAGAAAATGAAATGAGGAAGAAACTCCTGCAGAAAGTGAGAATGAGAATCAGAGAAGGCGTGAGATGTGCTGAGCACAGGTATTGAAATAAACCTAATGAATCTAAAGCAAAATATCATCTGTCGTTCGTTCTATTGGCTCACACCTTAATGTGCGAATAATGTGCTGTGCGGAGCTATAAATAGCCATCTCACCTCTCTCATCCCACTGAGGGAGAACTGAGAGAGAGAGAGAGAGAGAGAGAGAGAGAGAGAGAGAGAGAGAGAGAGACAGCAGTCCTCTGACTGACCTTCTAAACCTCTCTCTCTCTCTCTCTCTCTCTCTCTCTCTCTCTCTCTCTCTCTCTCTCTCTCTCTCTCTCTCCACTCTTCCAGTTTAATTCTGTTTAAATTCTTAAACTCAATATCTCTGTCTTTAACTTCACCTCTAAAGTCACAGACTGTAAGGTGAAATAACACTCAGGTGAATCTCATGAAAATTCATGTTTTACCTCAAATATAAAAGGAAACAAAATATGTTTTGCATAAATAAAATGAAGCATATTTTAAGACAATTAAAATTTTGGATATTCTGGACAATACTGAGTATGTTATTTTTTACTGTCTATTTATTTTTATGTACATTATGTAAATATATTGAGATTTAGCATGCAAATGGTGGTAATTAGACTTTGTATGGAAACTATAAAAATGATCATTAAACTTCTGTCATAATATAATCTGTCATACTGTTTTATTGGCCTGGTGGGAGAAATGAAGTATAACCTAAACATTTCTTTGAGAGATTCCTGCCTACATATGTGACCTCATGTTCTTCACATTTCTCTGGGTAACATCACTGCACCACAATTATTCATTCTTCTCACCGTGGCTGTTTATTTCCCATGATGGTCCTCTGTAAAACTGCCTCTCTTACCTGTGAGTAATATCAAAGTCCATTTACGGAAGTCTGTTTACTCCACTGCCATGTTTTCTTTTTACTGAAAGGCGGGACTTCCGTCGGTAGAGCGGCCATATTAAGCATTGCAACCCGCCCTATTCATGATAAGGGCAACGGCGCATCTTGTTAATATTAAGTATTTTTGATCATATGAGCACAGTAACTATGATATACGGCCACTGAGTGACTTTTGCTCTTTATTTTGTCATTTTTTCACTGGTTAATGTGTTGAACAGCTGGGACTGTCTTTTACCCTTTGTTCTTACTTTTTTTGAGATAAATGATGTGTTATTCTTTGCTTCTATGTTTAGATTTAAGTTATATTGCATGCCTCCCCAAAAATACAAGAAAGCATTGGTCTATTTACTGTATTGCAGTTGATCCCTTTATATATAAGATATACACAAATAATTATAACATTTAAAGATTTATAGAGTAAAATATTCAAAAAAAGTCATTTGAACGATGATGTTTTAGTGAAAGGAATAACTTAATTTTTGTGTGTTTACTGAGCAAGATTCATCCTAATGGGCTACTAACAAAGATTATTTTGTTGACTGACATATCAGCATGTTCAATTTAGTGGTTAATACTTTTTCATAAGATTACTGTTTTAGTGTCTGCTGCCTTTTTTAACGTGTTGTTGTCATTGTCAGGTACCTGTTGTGTTTAGAGTTTATGTTTACATGTTTTTTTTTAATGATATTTCTTTATTGCCACCATGATTAATGTTTGTGTGTTTAGTTTTTAGGGCCTAAGTTCATGATGAAGTCATGAAAAATGTGGTCAAAAAACTATTTGTTCCTTCTAAGCAGAGTACAAAATATAAAAAAAAAGACTTAAGAACGTTAAATAAAAGTTAATATTTTAAGTTCCTAGATGAGCAATCTCATAAATTTGAATGTTGCCTAATAATTTCAGTTTTATTTAGTGAAGTTGAGAGACATGTGACATTACTCGATAATTTGAGTTCTGGTGGCCCAGAAGTTCGTTAAACTCAGCTGCAAGTTGCCCTAAAATTTTAAGTCAACTTTTTATTTTTTATAGTGTAAATATAATTTACTGTTATTATTTACTTTACATCTTTGACAATAAAATGATAAAAGCCCTCCCCTAACCCTAACAACACTGGGGAAAAGACAATTCGTATTTAAAGGTACGAATGAGATCGTACAAATTCCTGTGAGATTGTCTTGGTCAGTATCTATATCAACCACCGTATGCTTGTTGTGCTGCCAAAACTGCACTGTGGCATTACACCAGATGAGTGTAAGTTACAGCCCTCAGTGATGCTTTAGCTGACAGCAGTTTAAAAAACTTTCCAATGCCTTCGATTTTACCCCAGTTTTACTATATTTACTTGGAGATAGGTTAAGTAACAACACTTGCTTTTGCAAACACAGACAGGCACAATTCTGAGATCAGTTTGATCTCAGAACTGAGCAATGATGCCAATGGGGAAATAAACTCTTGTCTGAAACAGGAACTGTCAGTGTTGCCCACAGCAACGTCTTGATCTCGGTATCAGACTTTTTCTTTGATTGAAGGCTGTTTATAGTTGTGCAATGATTTTGAAGATCTTTGAATCTGTCTAGGAGTCTAGGTGGAGAGAAATCTCTGCTGGATACAACAGAACTGTAACAATATATTCATTATGTTTATATGCACGAAGGTTTAGATACAACTGACAAAGAAATTTCTCCTAATCTTAAAAAACTTTGAATCTGAAGGTGAATATTTCAATGTTTGAAATTACTTTTGTGGACAAAAATATAATTGTACCAACATATGAATAACAAAAATGTTATTTAAAACATACCATAGTGTTTATTTATTTTGGATGCTTTTAGTCACAACATAATTCCCACAGTTACAATTGTGTTATTTCATGGTTTTGATGAGTTTACTACTATTCTAACATGTGGGGAAAAATAAAAAACAACAGTAAGTAACTGTTTCCAAACTTTTGAATGCTATGCAAATAATTTACATACTTCATAAGAATTGCTTCATGTGTAGTTTACACAAGAATTACTTACCTACTTTTTTGTGTTAGTCCAAAAGCCTATTGAAGAATCCTATTGTCTTTTAATTTTCGGGTTCACATATAATATTTCATTACTGAAACAGACTTGTCTAAACAAAAATGATGCCTATGCAAGAGACTGCAAACAGAGAACAATCTTGATATTCAAGCAGTCAGAAATCATTTTATATAATAGCTGTAAGAAATGCAAAAAAGCCTCTAAAAAATCAAATTGTGCTGAATGTCAGCCATTGTATAAAGTTGTATAAAGGTTTTTAAAGTTGAAATGTTCTGAATCACTGTTATCTTCAACCCCTTTAACATTTCACTATGGTTAAAGAAACCTCAGTGGGGAATAGGTCATTTCTGAATGAATCACACTAAAATGACTTTTGTGTGGTTCCAAACCTGTATGACTTTTTTCTTGAAGGAACATTGGGTGTCTTGAAGAATGTCAGTCACGTGACTTTAAATGATCCTACATAATGTAAAGAACATTCTGTGGAAATATAACCTTGATATCTTTAATATTACCTGATTAAGGTAATATTAAAATCATGTGCAATTAATTCTTGAAATCAAACTTTGATGCTGCTAATCTCATAATTAATTTATGAGACTTTTGCCTGGATTTCACATGGGTCACATGGGTTGTCACAACGTCCATAATGACTATATGCGGTTGTCCTGGTGTATTTAGATGTATTTAGAGTGGTGTTTAGATGAGATGTTACATTATTAAGCTATGAAAATAGCCGTAAAAAACATATTATTTATTTTTGATTTTGGCCGTCTTATAAACTGAGCGTGTGCCTCCCGTGTGGATTTCTGTGTATCATTTATGTTTATGAGAGCACATTCCTTGGCTTTGTGTTTGACTGTATTTTTTTTGTTCTTGTTTCCCCTAAGAGTGTATATGTAAGTAAAACCCAACAATTTTTGTCTAATAAAAGAAATTCCTCATTATCACTTTCAGCTAAAGCATGTGTTCACACTGCTGACTTGTGCTACCACTAAAAAAAGCACATTCTCACACAAATTTGGCTTTTAAACTGTTATTAGACAATGGCTGTGAAACGCACAATTTCCAGCTTTGCAATGGTTTTGTAGACTGTAATTGCTTATTGAAGCTCTTTTGAAATCTCTTAAGGAAACTGTAGTGTTAACACTAATAATTGCTCATATTATGTTTATTGTTAATGTTAATCTTTGTGTGTTTGTCAAGTTTTTAACAGTGAAAATGTATTTGAAGTCAATTTAAAATATATAAATAATTAAAATTTGTAATGTGTTTTACAAGACATTCGAGTTATATTTTCAGAAATATATATTGCACCCTAAAATGTCATTAATTTTGTTATTAATTTAGCTAATTTAACAGTTGATTAATAACAAAACTGTACAAAAAAACATAACAAACTGTTAGTTGTGTCAAACTAAAAGAGTATAAAACCAACCTGTACATAATATCAAATATAACGTTTGATTATTCAAAATATGGTATTTTTGTAGTCTCTCTTTGGACAAATTTTGACTTCCTGTTGAAGTCAGCCAATCAGATTAGGACCCTGATGCACATGTTTCCTTGTTGGGTAATTCAAATAAAAATTTGATTTCGATCTCTTTTCTCAAGAGAAACTTGCTGAGCAAGTTAATTATTGGCATAGTGATGCAAGAATGCACATTAACTATGTAGCTACAATAGGACCACACATTTGCAATATGTGTGTTTCTGTAAAGCATGTTTCTGGCTTTAGGGTTACTAATTTGTTCCCCCAACAATTGTATTCACACTTGTTTACCTCGTTTTTTGCTATCTGCCTATAAACCTGTCATTAAACTCTTTCTGGTTAGGTAGAAGACTCTTGGCAAGTTTAAGCTTCAAAAACCACCCAACCCTCAGCTGTCAGTTGAAGATTTTGCTATTAGTCGTTCACCTGTCTCTGTATTTTTAATCTCTTTCATTAGCAGCCGATACTGTGACCTCAGTGGCCTGTTTCTAGTGTTTAATGACAATATCTAGTGCTCTCCATCAGCGGCCAGAGCAGATGCAGTGTTCAGCACTTCAGATGTTATCTGCTTTCTTTTCTCATCTCGCCCTCCCTCTCTTCTTCTCAACTTCAGCCTGTCATATCAGCAGCTCCATCTTCAAGTGTCTGAGTATTTCTCTTTCTCTGCAGGAACAGCAGCAGCTCACAACATTGTCGAAATTGTCAGCACGCTGGGCTGGTGAGAAAAAGGAAAGCGTTAATGTAAAGAGATGGTGAGGAAAAAATCTGAAAAAGGAGTGGTGCTTGTTTGTGCGAAACTTGCTGTTACAAAGCTGGTTGCAAGGGCGCTATATATGCAGCTGCTAACATATTCAGTGTGTTTTGTGCGTTTATATACGGTTGCAAATATACGTGTTGCCATGAGGTTGCTGGGCATTTTCAGCATTATGGATGTAACATTTTCAGTCCAAGTTTGAAATATAAATTCTCGCAGAATGAATTTAAAGTATCTCTTTATATTTTGCAAAAGACACTTAGTCTAAAACATAAAGTTTAATATATGAATGCAAACTCTAATTACAGAAAACAAATTTTGCATCCTCACATTCTAAAACGTGTCATCATGATAAAGCGTCACATTCTCAGCATTGCCACAAGGGGCGCTGTAATGCAATACATAACGTAAACAAGCACCTGTTTGTGTATTTGTTTCTAGCTTTAGGATAAGCAGTTTGTTCAAATAAAACGATTAGAATGACAGAAATGTAAAGCCGGTGAAAGACAGGGGCAAAAGAAACTGTCAGAATAAAAAGGACGGATACGGAGTAAAAGAGAAGAGAAGCAGTTTTTTAGTTTTTTATTAACATGCAAACATTAAACAGATACATAAAAGACAGAACAAACTAATTTCTACAGGAGTAAAGCTTATAAAAAACAAAAACAAAACAAAAAAAACCACATACAAAGTAAATACTTTATGCATCAGTGGTATTACCAAAGCAATCTTCATAGTATTTCAAAAATCTATCACTTTTCTTGTTTTTAATCAACCTAAGAGATTTAAGGAAAGCATCAATTTCAATTAAGAAATGTGAAAAAGAGGGCTGCGATTTAAAGCATTTCTGTTTATGAATAAAAAAATTCCAGCTAAAATAAAAAAAAGCCCCCCCTAACTATGTAATTCACTGATAAACTAGATTTACCTTTATAGTAACAAATTATATCTCTTAACTGAAAAGAACTGGAAGAATCAAGGAGCTTACCTATATACAAATATAAACTATTCCAAAAGTATTGAGTCTTTACACACTGAAAAAATAAATGAATCAGTGTTTCAACCTCAATCCCACAAAATGAGCATAAACTGTCAACATCCATATATTTTGCCAAAATACCGTTTACAGGATATATTTTATGAAGAATCTTGAAATGAACTTCTTTTATTTTATTGGAAATGCAGTACTTGTGAGGTAATAACCAGGCTTCTTTCCAGTCTATTAGTTCAATAAAAGATGCCCAGTAAAATTTGCCTCTGGGAACATTATATTTTTTTTCTGTAAAATTTGTCGAATATGTTTATTATTACACTTTTTGTTAAAAATACTAATTCCATATAAGGACAAATCAGGTTCTTTGGTGTAACTCTTACTAAAACTTAAATGGCATTTTATAAGTTGAATTAGACCAGAAGGAATCGCTTTTAGCACTGCATTATATTCCTTAAACGGTAAATGAAAATTATAAACAGACATAAAATATTCATAAGTCAAGAAGTTACCAGATTTATCAAAAATTAAAAGAATTCCAATTATATTCCTGTTAAACCATGAAGAGAGAAAAATAGATTTATTTCTAATCATTATATCGGAGTTGTTCCATAAAAAGGTTTTATGTGGTGAAAAATTGTGAGAGTAACACAATTTCCAAGAGAGAAGAACTTGTTGATGAAATTTGGACAGCGCAACTGGTAATCTATTAGGTAAGTAGTTCAATTTTAATATAAAGGGAAGGCCACCAATTTTATTAAAAATATGATTCGGAATAAAAAACCATATAGAATTGGAATTTATTAAACATCTTTTAATCCAATTTATTTTGTCCCCAAAGTCTAACACTTCAAGACCACCTTCCCTTCGACTATTCGCCAGGACTGTTTTTTTTAGTTTATGAGGTTTGTGTTTCCATATGAAGTCTAGAAACATTTGATTAATTCCTTTAGCAGTAGAGTCCTTAACAAACAGAGACAGAGAAGGATATACAAAGCGATATAATCCTTCTGCTTTGGACAAAAGTACCCTCCCATAAAGGGAGAGGTCTCTTTGGAGCCAAAGGTTAAAAATACTTTGGGGTTTTTTCATCCTACCAGAAAAATCAAGGTGTTGTCTCGCTGCTAAATGTTTTGTTAAGTAAATACCCAGATACTTTATAGTCTCTTTTACACGGATACCATTAATCGAAGAATCATCATTTTCATGGAGCATCATTATCTCACACTTGGACATATTCAATTTCAGTCCAGAAGCACACGAAAACTGCTCAATTACACTTAAAGCCTTGGATAGCTGACTCTCATCTTTTAGGAAAAGGGCAGTATCATCAGCCAACTGTGAGATTTTAAGAAGAGAAGCAGTGAAGGAGAGAGACAGGAGCTGATGAGGTAACACATCTTAGTATCAGCTCCAGATATGATCACCAACAGGAGGTGAGAATTGAATCTTAGCCAGTATGTCAATCACTGATACACCACCACACATACACACTGTGTCTCTCCTCCGTTTTGTCATATCCATCTCCATCTTTCTTTTGGCACTTTTTGCTCAGTTTGGGTACAAACAGAGCTTGAATCTTTTACTAGACTGAAACACTGGAGTTGTTTGGGATTACTTTAATGATGGCTTTATGATTGGTGTGTGTGCTTTCAGAGCTTCATCACATCTATATGTGGACAATTTTATTTAAAACTTTTTTGTTTTCAACTAAAGAAAGGAAGACATATCCGTGATTATATGAGGGTGGGTAAATTATGAGAGAATTTTGGGGATTAACCTTAAAAAAAACCCCAGTTAATCCTTATTTTTAAGGTGTTTTTATTTATTTTATTAGATTTTTGTGTGGAACATTTTACATTATTAGTTAATTTTATAATGCACGATACTGTAGGGTTAATATCAGGGCTGTCAAATTATTAATAGCGATTAATCACTTTCAGAATAAAAGTTTATGTTTACATAATATATGTCTGTGTACTTATTTATTTATGTATTTATTTATATTTACCAACAATCAAAATTATATACAAACATTTATTTACGTATTTAACAGTCTTTTTATTTTACTTAAATATATGCATGTATGTGTTTATAAATACAAAATTAATATACAGTATACAGAGATATATTATGTAAACACAAACTTTTATTCTTGATGCGATTAATCGCGATTAATCAGCCCTAGTTAATATTGTTATAGGATTAACGTGCTCATAGGGTTTACATGTCTATTTGACCAAGTTTACCTTGACAAATGCTGTCAACACAACAATACATATTACAAAAAAATATTTATTTGCCTACTTGCGATTCGGTAGAAAGTGTCCAAATTATGTAATTTCTTCAACATCACATTTAAAAAAACATGTTACTACTTAAATTGGTGCATGCAAAATAAAAGACAAAGCTATTTTGTTTTTGGTGTTTAAAATAAGTTAATAATAAAAGCATGTGTGTTCTACTAAATGATTTCAATTTAACAAATGCCTCTTCTGAGCCTCTCTCTCATGCAGCGCATCAGTCCAGATGTTGCTGTTGTCGAAATCAATATCAGATTTCCGCAGTTTTTGTAGCAACAGCTGGGATGCAGCCCTTTCCCATTAGTCCAAGGCTTAATTGATTTACCCATCATTCTTTCAACACATCTCACAAATCTCACTTGCATTCAAAAACAGGGGCATCCAATATTGTATTTAAGTTAAAATAACCAAAATCATGACCATAATGTTGTCACATGTTCTTAGTGAAGCTGCACAAGCAGCAATGTATTTCTATTTTAACAAGCTTGTTAACCAAAGCTTTTCAAATCCTAAAAATCTCCATGCATTACCGAACAAAACTGTGTGTTGTCCAGCGGGTTATGACAGTGAAACAGGCGTCAGGGGTCACAGAGACAAGGATGGGTCAGACAGGAGTTAGACTGCTACGCAGACAGCACGGGGTTAAAGGGCAGCTATGTTTAGCTTCCAGACACACGCGATGGGTTCCAAGGATAATGGAGGAGATAGGAAAACATCTGAGTGCTTGTGTTAGTCAGGATTACTGTCTATTCCCTCAGATACTAATGTGGGAATCTGAATGAGTCTGGGATGTTGTGGGAGCATCGCGTGCTGGTCAGTGACAGTTTTAGGATGCCATGCTGGAATGCATTAGATGTGGGGTGATTACAGTACCGAAAAACAATGTCAGAAGTAATAAAACGTTGGCTATTTTTAATTTTTTACAAAGGTGAATGAGACAAAACAATCCAACTTTGACCTCCTCAGTTTTAGCTACGTCCATGTACATCCATAGTTCACCATAGTTCACCCGAAAATAAAAATTAGTTACCAAAGAAGAAAGCAATGTGCTATAGAGATGAACACACAAAAATCAGCTGCAAAAAATGTTTGTTGGTTTTAAAAAACTGCCTGCAGTCATTTGAATGACAAGGCAACCGTGTACTATTCTAAATATTTCTGACTTTTTTGCACAATCCTTAAATAAACAACAGTTCATGATGATAAATGATAAACAGTCAACCTTAAACATTTCTGATGTTCTGTTGGACAGATCTTTTTCCACACCCACCCTTAGCCACACCTCCTGCTCATCATGAAGGCTCATCCTTTCCCGTTTGACGGATGGAAGTTCATTTATTAATTCTCTATGGCACAGACACTTGAAGGACACTCACGATGAGAGATCTAAAGAGAGAGAGAGAGAAAAGTGGAGAAACCCATTAAAATGAAAATCATATTCAAATCCAAGGTGAAGAATGAACTGCTGAAGCGAACGGCCTTGAGGGTTTTGCATAATGGCCACCAAATCTACAAAAAGTTACAAAGCTGCACTGCAGGAGTAAACAAACACTGAAAGAGGGAATTAATACTGAGATGCACATGTTCCTTATGTGTGTGTGTTTGTGTCTGTAAACACCCACACATTCACCTGTCTCACCTATCTCAATGCAGAACCTGATCAACAAGCCGTCATGTATTGTTTTGGAATTGTATCTGGCTTGTTTTCTACATGTCTCTCCGGCACCTTCGGATGGAGAATGCCACATGCCTTTCTAAATGTGTCTTTAATTAACACGTTTAAACAAGGCGAGCAAGACGCACAAATAAAGCTAGCCGATTAAACGCCCAGCCACATTAAACGTGGATTATCTTTTGAATGTAAATATCCAACTTCATTTTCATGAAAGTGCGTGAGATACAGCCAGAGCTGCCATTAGGGAGCGTGACTGAGTGTGTGATAAAAGAGTGTGGAGGTATTGCTTTGGCATGAGATAATAGGAGCTCATTCTCATCTCTCGAAAGAATAAATGTTGATTTAAAAGTCATTATTGAACAGGGCAGTCTATAGATACACATCTGTAATCATACATAGCTGTCCATATGGGGAAATGCCATATAGATAGATAGAGAGATAAAGATGGGTGGATGGATAGATAGATAGATAGTCAGATAGATAAACAAATAGATAGAAAGATTAAGATGGATAGCTGTATGGATAGATAGATAGATAGATAGATAGATAGATAGAGTGCTTGATAGATAGATTAGATATTAGATCAGATAGATGAGATCGCGATAGATCAGTGATAGTTTTAGATGGATGGATGGATGGATAGATAGATAGACAGATAAAACAAATAGATAGTAATAAAGATGGATATTGAATGGATGGATAGACAGATAAACAAATAGATAGAGATGTACATCCAAGATGAATGGATGGATTAGATAGACAGATAAAGCAAATAGATAGAGAGATAAAGATGGATGGATGAATGGATTTTATAGACAGATAAATGACAAATAGATAGAGAGATAAATTCTGAATATTTCTGGATGGATAGACAGATAAACAAATAGATAGAGAGATAAAGATGGATGGATGAATGGATGGATGGATAGATCAGATAAACAAATAGATAGCCAGATATCATGAAGGCTCATCCTGGATGGATGGATGGATGGATAGACAGATAAACAACATAGATAGAGAGATAAAAGATGAATGGAGGATGGATAGACAGATAAACAATCAGATAGAGAAGGTGAAGATGGATGGATGAATGGATGATGGATAGACAGATAAACAAATAGATAGAGAGATAAAGATGGATGGATGGATGGATGGATGGATAGACGGACAGACAGACAGGTAGACTGACAGACAGGTAAGATAGATAGATAGATGGATGGATGGATGGATGGATGGATGGATGGACGGACAGACAGACAGAAGGACAGACGGACAGACGGACAGACAGACATAGATAGATAGATAGATAGATAGATAGATAGATAGATAGATAGATAGATAGATAGATAGATAGATAGATAGATAGATAAAGATGGATGGATGGATGGATGGATGGATAGATAGATAGATAGATAGATAGATAGATAGATAGATAGATAGATAGATAGATAGATAGATAGATAAACAAATAGATAGAGAGATAAAGATGGATGGATGAATGGATGGATAGACAGATAAACAAATAGATAGAGAGATAAAGATGGATGGATGAATGGATGGATGGATGGATAGACAGATAAACAAATAGATAGAGAGATAAAGATGGATGGATGAATGGATGGATAGACAGATAAACAAATAGATAGAGAGATAAAGATGAATGGATAGATGGATAGACAGATAAACAAATAGATAGAGAGATAAAGATGGATGGGTGAATGGATGGATGGATAGACAGATAAACAAATAGATAGAGAGATAAAGATGGATGGATGGATGGATGGATGGATGGATGGATAGACGGACAGACAGACAGGTAGACTGACAGACAGGTAAGATAGATAGATAGATAGATAGATAGATAGATAGATAGATGGATGGATGGATGGATGGATGGATGGATGGATGGATGGATGGATGGATGGACGGACAGACGGACAGACAGACAGACAGACAGACATAGATAGATAGATAGATAGATAGATAGATAGATAGATAGATAGATAGATAGATAGATAGATAGATAGATAGATAGATAGATAGATAGATAGATAGATAGATAGATAGATTTTGCACCACAGATTTTGCTTTTGATCCACATTTTACTCTAAGGATGTATTAGTATTTTTTTAGAAGCTTTTTTGTCTCAGCAGTTTTATCCCCATTCCTATCAAATTTATTGCCCAAGAAACAACAAGACTTTTACTTGTATTTTCTCATTTTCATTTCAGTGTCCTCTCACTGAATAAAACCTCCATTTGGCCCTCAAGGGGCTCCAGGATTCGTTAATTTGGGCAGCCAAACAGAACGCAAACACTCACCAGCACTCATTTAGAGCAAGTCTCTCCAAAACAAACCTGTGAAGCAGCCAGCATACAACAGAATATAGCACAGATATGAATCATGTAGGATTTATATAATCGCTGTATGGAGCTCCCTTTAGGTGCAATCCATAAATTGCCATCCTGTTCTCCCGATGTGAACTTAGCATTCATGTACGTCACACATGGGCAGTAGTGGGAGGAACTTTGATCACTTGCCATATTTAGTATATTGCATTATATTCTTTGGAACTTTGTAAAATTGCCACGTTACTGCAGGGCACCACATGAATTACGTTGTCTAGTTCCAATAAAGAAGACGAAAATAATTCATACTAAACAACATGCTTCAGTTATTTAAAATGAAGAGCTTAAAAGTAGTACATTGAAATATAAAAATATATTTTTTCAAAATGTACTTATCCTCATGCCATCATACATGTATATAAATATACATTAGTTAGTTATAAACAAATTCATAATAAAATGTCATCTTGCTGTCAAAATTGATCTCGGTTCTCGAATTTCTTGTGACTTTGCTGTCATATGTATACTTCATCACACAAACACACAAATCAATGTGATTTCTGGAGCTTCGCAATTTTGAGACCCATATATTAAGATAACATGACGCCATTTTTATATTAAACTCTTTGTTTGTGTTGAACTAAAAAAAGGAATTCATATACTGGATGACAGGGCGAGTTAAGTGACAGAATTTTCATATTTTGGTGAACTATTCATGTAAAACAATTTAGGTTTTGTGCGACACAATCTCGTGGTAAATTGTACATAATTTATGAGGTGGCTTATTTGTACAAATTCATATCTTATTTGTCCATTTTGGTACGATTTGCCGTCTCTCCAGTGATATTAGGGACTGGGTTATGAGTAGTCCTTTAACATATGTTTATGTACGATTGTCATTGTATCCACCTCGTAATATAGGAACAAATTCCTGTGAGATCTGATTTTGCATCATTGATTTGTTTACAGCAATTCAATAGTCCAAGATGGTCAATAGTTGGTTGACTAGCTAATATATTTCAAAATACAGCATGCGCTACTATGTCTAGCTGGTAGATGGTTCAAGGTGATTTCAGTCCCGACAAAACTCATACTTAAGAAAAGCTTAACGTCTCTGAAGTCTTGCGAGCTATAACAAAGCAACCCTTGAGCATGTGGGTATGCATCAGACAGTCGATAAAGGACATGTGGGCAGCTCGTAGGCACATCGTCTGAAGCCGAGAATCTGAATGACATCATCTGACCTGTAAAAGTGTGTGTGTGAAGAGAAGCTGTATGTGGGGGTTGAACAAGGGTTTGCCGTTGTAGTATAACAAAACATTTTTATTTTAACATGGTTGTATAAACTGTATAAGGAAGTATATACTGTAGGCTTTAAATTCAGAAATATTAAACTTTTGGAAAAATTATTCGTTAAATTACACAATAAAAAGATGATGATTGGGTTGTTGTGTATTATTACTGTATGAAGTACATGTGAGATCTGTAGTTTTTAATAATGTAGCTTTTTGAAAACACTTATATATATACTTTTGTATTTATTTATTGTTTTTAATACATCATAATTGCAACATTAATACATTACCTGCCGTAATGCTAAATTACATTTAAAGTGTGTAAAAGGTATTAATATGTAGTAATTTACATTAATCAAGTATAATTAAATTGTTCATTGTTATTTCATGTTAGCTATTACATTAATTATGTAAATAGCTTATGTAAAAAGCTTATTGTGCCAGAAATGAATGACCCGTTTGTGGATATAAGATTATAGATGTTTAAAGATCAAGGCTAACAAGTGACAGATGAATTAAAGAAAAGAGACAGTGGTAAACCACTATATCCACAATTTGCCCATTAAATATTTATCAAGCTAAATAACAATGCGCTGGTCTAATAAAGAATATCTGCAATAACCACAAACAATGCAACAAGTTTCTATTTCTCTGTACACACTATAGCAGTAATGTTGTGCACCATGACACATATATATACGGTAGGAAATCAGAGTATATTTAATGGTTTATATAATTAAACATTGTACACGTTATATCAATAAGAGTTTACTGTGTGGCTGCAACAGAAATGAAACTGTCATGATGTCAGTTTGTAGGTCAAACTGGATGACTAATTCACAATGAGAGTTATAGCACTTTAGAATGACAGTTTTTGGTTTCTGAAGAAATTAAAGTCTGCGGTTAACGCTGCTTGAAGACACCCTCACAGTTTATTTTATCAAATAAATTGCATGCAACCATATCAATTTTCAAGCCGTAGTGTTTGTAGACTACTATCACATCCTTGTGTTTTTATCATCATCACAATCTAAACCTAAATGAGTTGACTTTAACTGGATATTTCTGTGAAAACCTTGTGTGAAAATCATTAAATAAACTTTTACATTCTCAACAGAAATACACAGCATTCTCCATTTTGATATACTTTCATTACTGTAAAGCGAAATACAAGTCTTTTACTGACTAAAATCCATCTTCATTAAAGTAATTGGTGATCGGTGACAAAACTGTTATTGACAAACAAAATATCATCAATAATATGAGCTAAAAAATGAGCTAAAACCTCTTTGACCTCTTATTTTTTAACTGTTTAAATGCCTCATCAGTTCTTATTATTTGATCATACATAATAACCAAAATACCCATGCAGGCTTCTCAGTATCCCTCATGGCATTTTTAACTTAAGATTGTAAGTATTATATGTTTTTAAGGATTTTGTTGATTTAAGAATGTTTATTTTGTACTCTAAAACACAAAATTACTACTAATATTTAGTCATGATTGCTTAATTTTGTAAGTAAAGACAAATTTGGGACCGTTTGTGTAAACTTAAAGTTATGAGATAACAAGCATCAAAGTTTGATTTCACCGATGAATATCACCATGATTTCCATCTTTGACATCTCATTACTAAGTCAATATTAAAAATATCAAGGTTATATTTTCACATGTTCTTTACATGTTGTAGGAAGATTTTATGTAGAAAACAGTAACAAGTCACATTTAAGGTTTACAATTCACCTATGCCACAGGTGCAAGCCAAAATGCTGTATAGGTATAAGAATAAGCCACTGTTTTAGATAACACAGCCTAGAGTTTCCAAGACGTAGTTGGCACATCACAAGTAGAAATACAGATGAGTTGTTTTGTTTGGACTGAGGGCTACGCATCGCCCACATGCAGAATTGCATCTGAAGCTAAAGTGGTGGGATTTATTTCATGCATTTTTTTATATTTCTCAGATCAAACTCACTCATCTTGCCTAACCTCCCATACACAAAGACTCTCTCTCTCTCTCTCTCTCTCTCTCTCTCTCTCTCTCTCTCTCTCTCTCTCTCTCTCTCTCTCTCTCTCTCTCTCTCTCTCTCTCACCTGTGTGCTCATGCTTTGAAGTCATATAGTGTAAGCCCGAAGTGACTTCTGAGGAAAGACAGAAATGGAGGATGAGATGAGAGAAGATGAAAGGATATTGCAGAAGGGTGGAGGGGGGTGAAGGTGATCCTACTACATCTTTATTGACAGCTGGGGGAAAGCCGAGTGGGGTCAAGGTCAAACCGACGTGCTCAGGCGAAATCTCTGTGTCAGTGGTATCTTCTCTGTCTGAAAACCCATCGATCCAGAACTTCCAGCAGGAATCACATTAAAAGGGTAATCATTCAATTTACTAATGTACTTACTCATATCACTTCTGAATGCTGGATCTCATTCTTTACAGCGGCATTTTACAACTGGATTTACTTCAGAAACTCTATTGTAAAATAGATTGCTATAATGATTATAATGTAGGAAATAATGAATGCATTATTGGCCTAAACAAAGAAAACAATATTTTGATATCTTGTATAGGACTTAAATTACTTAATTTGATTAGTTATGTATATAACTATATATATAGCAATTAAAATGTGCCAAAACCCCTTTAAAACCAGCAAACACCTAAACTGGTAGGAGAACACATAAACTCAGCAAACCATCTAAAACTGGTTCAAGCTTCGACTGAGCAGGCAGAAATCAAACAAAGACAACAAAGAAAATGACAAGTAAACAAAAGAACACAAAGCAGGTATCCAAAAATAAATGTTTCCCATCGAACACCCACACGCAGCAACTCACGGACCAAATAAAACAGCAAACAAGACGCCGCCTTCCAGTTTCCTCTTTCCATCGGCCTTGCCCCCCTCATGAGACAGATCCATCAATCATGCCAAGATAAAAGGGTGTCCATTTACTGCAGACAGCTGACACCATGTATCAGACCTGCTGAATGGGAGCGCTGTTGACATCGTGCATCTGCTGGAAATGAAAAACAGTGACTGATGAGGGGATCAGACGGGTGTTGTTGTTTTCTCACGCATGCAGTCTGTCTGTGTCGCCTGCTGGACCTGCGTTCCCGCTCGCCCCTGTCGACTATCTCCATGCCACCTGCTGGTCTTGTCGGCATCTTTCCGCTGCTGGTGACACGCTGGCACTACCATCTGGTGACAGTAAGTGTGACTCCTGCTGCCCTGGCACTGGGTGAAGGGCCGGGTTGTTTTTCTGCCACCCCTTCTCCAAAATCTCATCATTTTAGATATCTTTTTTGTTTATGGTCACTGGTTTTAATGGTTTAACTAAAAAAAATAGTTCACCTGCAGCTGAACACAAACAAATCATTTTTCACAAAAATATCCACTACCTGATCTGTATTGGTCCCAGTTTGTCGATGCTCCTAAAAAACACTCATAAAAACAACAATCATAAAAGTAATCTAAATCGATAAAGAAGGTAAATAAATGTCTTCTAATGTTTGTGAGAAAATGATTATCATTGCAAGCTGATTAAACTGAATCAAACCAAAACAAACCTGGCGATGCGTTGATGTCGTCAAATCTTATTGGTTCTTGTGTGTCAAAATATCTTCTAATTGGTATTGAGACATGCAAACACCAATAAGATTCATTGATGTGTCGGCATAGACCTTTTTTTTCAAAGCCTTTTTTCTCATTTTTAGACAGGAAAGTGTAGAGAGACAGGAAGTGAATTGGGAGGAGAGAGAGGGTAGCAGGCTTGGAAAAGACGCCAGAGCCGGGATTTGAACTCGCGTCGCCATGCGCAGTTGCGCTGTATATGTGTCTGGAGCGCTGTCCACGCAGCCACAGGCTCTGACGGCATAGATAAATTTAGCACTCTTGTGGGTTTTAATTTTGCTAAGTAAGTTAAAAATATTAACCATTTTCTCACAAACATATCGTTTCACTTCAGCAGTTTGGTACCTTTATGTGACCCTGGACCACAAAACCAGTCATAAATAACGCGGGTATATTTATAGCAACAGGCAACAATACATTGTATGGGTCCAAATTATCGATTTTTCTTTTATGCCAAAAAACATTAGGATATTATGTAAAGATCATGTTCCATGAAAATATTTAGTAAAATTCCTATAGTAAATATATCAAAACTTTTATTTTTGTGAGTGAATGCCGTGCTAAGACTTCATTTGGACAAAATTTAAAGGTGATTTTCTCAATATTTAGATTTTTTGCACCCTCAGATTTCAGATTTTTAAATAGTTGCATCTCGGCTTATATTGTCATATCATAACAACTTCATACATTACTGGAAAGATTATTTGTTCAGCTTTCAGATTATGTATAAATCTCAATTTCTCAATCTCAAAAAAATCTAAAAAAATTTTTACCGGTCCAGGGTCACATATATTACATAAAATAATTCAGCTGGAAAAAGTTAAAACGGCATGAGTGTGAGTAAATTATGAAAGAGCTTTTACTTTTGGTAGATTTATTACTATAAGTTATTTAAAGCTGTAGTCTTTTTTGACTTCAACAACAACCGTATTAATAGTAAAGTTTGATATTAAAGTTTCTTGTTTGTAATGAACGTCTGGATTGTTTGTGGACTCGTCTAAGGTAGCAATCGTCTGCGGTGCATCTTCTTTGAGACAGATCGACAGATTGGCTCCCACTCAACTTCCCCCGATCTCACCGCTTTGAAACGACCACCTGTCATGTAGGTCAGAATACAGCAGGGGCCGACAACCCAGCTGTCACTCTCTCATCCTCTCCCTCTATTTATCGCTTTTCTTGAAGGTCTTCCAGGCCATGATGGACCAATCATCTGGAATGGCCCTGACACAACTGGAATAGCGGCAAGCCAACTAAATTGAAGATGGCCCTTATTTAAAACCGTTTTACCTGAGCTGGTGTTAGGAAGTAGGAAGTGCTCTAGCTTTCAAAGCCTTGACTCCTAAAGTAAAACAGATGAAAGCGAACTCCTGAGGGCGGTGTTGAATGTCAGGCTCGTTGTGATAGGATTGAGAAGGGATGCGGTCATATTGAGAGGTAGGAGGAGGGGGTGTATACTGAAGAGTGCCGGCCATCTGTGCTGCTTTTGTCCTGCTGTGTTTCAGGTGGGTATGAGAAGGGGACAGTGTGTTCTGGGTTTGGCAGGTCAGGATGGAAGTCCCGTGGGAACAGAAAACCTGACTATCCTGCTTGAACATCCAGTCATGGAGTTGTGGATGTACAGTATGTAAACACATACATCGCTCACCTCGCACTGAAAGTCATAAGATACTTTTTGATGTTTGTACATTATCTGTGGGGGTTTAGTGAAATATAAACAGATGGTTCAATTTATTGGTAATAAATACATTCTGTGAGAATTTATATTTTAAGTTTTGACTGAACATTTCTTATCCACTGGCATTTGATGAATGACATGTAATGGGACCAGTTGCAGTTTGTTTAATTCCAAAGTCAGATTTAGGGGCGTCTAATAATTATGTGGAAGTCTATGGTAAAAAATTTTCACAGATGACATAAGCAAAAAAAATTATAGAAAGTATAATTAACACTGGTGATTTGTTTGGCTCTGCTATTTCCTTACACCCGCTGGTTCATACCTAGGCAACCTTGACTTATTTTAGATGTGGACAAGTTACATTCCAGTGAATGATTACAAAGATAGACCTTCTGTTCTTTGAAATAAAATGAACTGATGAATCACGCACTTCCAAAATAACCTGTCAACCAATTTAGAGAGAAAAGAGTTATTAAAGTATGAGTTGCAAACAAAATGTCCTGATTCCCTGTAGCTCTGTCAAAGACTGTGAGACAACAGAAAAGATCACCCATATAAAAAGTCTTTCAAGGCCAAACAGCATCATGTTGAGACTACAACACTTGCCAGAAGCATATGTGTGTGATGCAGTATTGTGGCATGTGTGCCACGAAATGATCTGAACAGTGGTCAGTATGCTGATATATAACATTAAAAGGAACTCCCTCTCATTATTTAGTTGTTGCTTTATTGTCTAAAGCAGATTACAACAGAAACAACTTATCTGTGGCTAGTTAAAGATTTTGGAGAGTAAACTTACTACTACTAACCAGCACCATACCCAGCTAACAGGGAACGTTCCCACAACATTTGCTACTGTTCTTTAAAAGTTATGTGAATGTTATGTTTTTGGAAAGGTCTTGAAACGTTATTAACGTTCTCATAATGTTGAGAGAAAACGTTCTTGGAATGTTTTTGTGATGTTATTTGTACTTGATTATCATTCTTGTAATGTTGAGATAAAACGTTCTAAGCACAACGTTTTTGGAACGTCCTTTTGATGTTATTAGTGTTTTCATAATGTTTTCACAATGTTATCATAAAACAGTCTTAGAACAACATTCTTGGAACATCCTTATGATGTTTTTTGTACTTGATAAACATTCTTGTAATGTTGAGATACGTTCTAAGTAAAAAGGTCTTGGAACGTCCTTTTAATGTTATTAATGTTTTTATAATGTTCTGATAATGTTATCATAAAACATTCTAAGAACAATGTTTTTGAAACATAACTTTGTTAACTAGGTATCCACTTGTTAAGTTATGATATAAGAAATATTGTGTCTAGGTTGCCTTGATTTTTTTAGAAACTCACTGTGTACATGACAGGTTCCTATCTTCAGATAGATAAAGTTTAGGATTGTGTTGTTTTGATAGTTTTACAGTTTTACAGTTATATTAGCATTGTTTGTTGTTTTCCTTTAGCATCTGATAGAGCGTTTGGACCTGGAAATGGTGATGCGTGACATCAGACTTGACAAACGGATTAGTGACTACGATTGTGCCAAGTAGGACATGCTCTTAGATCAATATCCTTGTTGGTCATGGAGCAACACTTCTATCAACCAATGCTGAAGCCTTAATCCCGCTCTAAACCTACTGCTACCCTATACCTAAAATCTTATTGGCTGATGTGGAAGACGCAGGAACAAGCATATTTATCCAGGAGCAAGTCCTGGTTAAGCTTCCTTTTCTTACATAATTCCATTATTTAGTGATTTAGTGATACTATTTTTATACCATTTTTTCCTCATCACATTATGAAGCTCCAAGTTATTTAGCGCTGCAGAGGGAGGAACTGATATAATTGAATTATAATATTACAGGTTGGAGCTCACTAATTTATGCATTTATGCAAAAACATGCAGGCTTATTAGATTATGTCACCCCTAATATAGATGACTGGAGACATTACTTGACTCTTGTGGAGAGCGTGTTCGGTTAATAAAGAATTATACAGTTTTTTTATTTGGTGATAGCCAGCTGGGTATGTTTGTCTGTACATTCATGATACATGGAGAAGTGTTTGTACTTGTTAGGACAATATGCTCTTTTGTCCCAGAGACTTCTGGTATCACACCCTTTAAAAGAACAGAACAGGAATTCAAGTGCTGTAACCTGTGAAACTGTTTCTCTGTGTGTGCGTGTGTGGGGAGGGGGGTGGCCATGTTTTTGGCACGCGGTACTGTGGCATGTTGTTCTACAGGAGAGACCAGACTGATGTGTTCAGCCCTTTACTGAAACAATCAAAGAAATAAATCCAGTACTGCGAACACATGCCTATTTTCAAACACTCACCAGTAGAAGCTTGATTAAATTATGCAGTTGTGATCAGGGTAGAACTGATTCTTGTGCATGTCAGTAATCTCATTCATAAACATTGAAGTCAATGTGTATCTCATCAATCATACTCGCCTTACCAGATTATTTGGCAAGACTTGGCTAGTAACAGAGCAAGTGTCCAGAGACCCTGCTCTCATGTTTCTAACCGCTACTGCTGATGAAATATTTTACTTGCACATCACAAATGTTTAAATGACATAATAATAATAATGGGTAACACTTTACAATAAGGTTGTATTTGCATTCATATTAAACTAGCAAGGAACAACAACATTTATTATTCTTTTCAAAACCAAGAGTTGTAGTTCATGAAATGCACTATTGTATTGTCATTAACTAACATTATCAAATATTAAAAAATGATGAAAAACTATACTGCTCATTGTTACGCCCTATTATGCATTTGTTAATATAAACAAATATAATCTTATTGTGAAGTGTTACTAAAAATAATTAGTGTCTATCAATCTGTCTGTCTGTCTATCTACTGTATCTATCAAGCATCTCAGTGTTTTCAAACCAGGTCCCACTAGAAAGTCTCAATCCACTTCCAATATGACTTAATATTATTAAAAATAAGACAAAACAAGCAAAAGATTAAGCAAAAACAATTAACTATCAAGTGCTTGGTTATTTTTTATAACAAATATACATATTATTAGCTAGGACAGGCTCTAGAATATTTTATTGGGTAGAAATTGTGTAAACAATGAGTCGATAAGGTTGAGATTTATTCAATTTATTCCCCTAGTTTATTTATGTATTATAGACATTGCATAATACATTCAACTCTTCCTTTTATATTAAATCTGTATTACTTTTTTATACTATAAGTAAAATACGTGCATAATGAAAGATTACGTTACATAATCTTGCCTTCTTCTATTTATTTAGGTCATTTCCTAACGCCAAGGTAAACTGAGTCGCATGTTGACATGATACAGATAGCATATAGCACACCGTCTGATGTTTCGCTCAGGTGTAGCAGTCAGTCTAGCAGTGTATCAGTTGTTGCAGAGCAGCAGCCCTCCAATTACAGCACGCGCATACCATGACGTGAACGCGCCCGTGGTCCAAATACTTGAAGCAGTTGGAAAGCAGATCGAGCGAGACAGCCGGAGAAAGAAACACTTGACTGGAGGAATATCGGTACGGCGGGGAAGTACGACAAACAAGACCACGGTAATTGATCTTTTACGGGACTCGCACGGTGCCAAACGTGTTTTCTTGTCGCGATGACTGTTTAATCTGCTGATGTAGGACATCATCTCTGCCTCTCCGCATATGGTGGTGCTGCTGCTGCTGTTATTAGGTGATATACATGATCTGCTGGGCCGAGATCATCTATCGGTTTGTGAGCTATTGATACTGTAGTTTACCTGCATGTAATCGGATCTCATTTTTGATGCTGTCCAATGCAATGCAATGCATTTGCGCGATGGTTTTGTATCAGCTTTTAAAGCGCCCGGGCGAATTGCATTTACTCGCTTGCTTTTAACTTCACGTCGCCGTTGAGATGCTGCATTTGGGTCGTGCTGCATCTGCTGTAGCTGAATTATTTATTAGGATGTTGCTGAGAATGGAGAAAAACGCTGGATTGTAATGTGAGACTATTTGAATTGAAGCGATGGAATGAAGTCTTTGCCCAACATAAACTTTTCACGTGTGTTAATAATTTGCACTAAGTTTGGTCTGTAAATATGCGTTGTTGTATTAAACGTGATCACTTTTTACGTTTCGTGTCTGTGTACGTTGATGTGTATTAAATGTTCTGCTCATATGCATCTACGTGCAACCTGTCGGATCGTAATTTTTACCGGAAAAATAGTACAAAGGTGATATTCATGTAAACTTGCCCAGGACTGTCAAGTCTCCTCGGCGTAAATAATGAATTGAGCTCGTGCCCGCTTCTGCGCGTTCCTCATTCATCTCGGTGCGCGTGAGAGGAGGCAGCAGCAGCAGCAGCAGCAGACGGCCCACGCTGAGTGTGCGTCTTGCTGACAACCACAATTTTAGCTTGAACTCGACTCGGATACATTCAATATACAACTGGTCTTTCATACATTCATTGTTTCGGAAGTAAGTAGCGGTTCAAATCTTTTTTTGCTAGGGTTTGAGGCATTTTTGCCGTGCACGCGAGAGATTCGCTCAGTTTGAGACTCGTTTGGCTCGAAGCGTTTGCGTTAAGTTGCATATTTAAAGTTGCTTTCTCTTTCCTGGGAACGAAAAATATTTAGACTTGTTCGTATTCAGATGGTGCTTGTTGTTTCAGTTTCCGTTCTTAAACTAGAGGAAGTTCTTACGGTTGCTCACGGGTTTAATCGTTGACTGTTCGCGTTATTTCCTGCATTTGTCTCCGTATTAAGTGCGTTAATGACACGCGCACGTGTGTTGATGATAAGCCGTGTTGTGCTTTTATCAGACTGTGATATGTAAAGTCTGGTAAGGGTTGGTGATCATCACGCAGCAGGTGCTCACTGTGAAGGGACTTCCGCACTTTCACACCCCCGTCTGCACTGCGAGTTAGCGACGCGACAAACTGGAACGCTCCCGTTATAACAAACGAGCTGTAGAACGCGTCGCGGAAGACAGGCTGATGTCATTACCTGTAACCAATCAAATATTGTGTTTATGTGTGACGACACCGTTTGATACGCTGCCTGTGATACTGTTTACCTGTGATACTGTTTACCTGGACACTGAGTGTGATATTTGAAAGTTTGCTGTATTTTGTGTTTTTTTATTGTGCTTTTTCTTTAACTAGTTCTTTAACTAGTAACTAGTTACTGTTAAAGTTCTTTAACAGTTACCATCTATTATCTTAAACCATTCTTTTAAAAGCTTTCTTAATTTTTTTTTACTATGGTAACTACGTTTTAAACAGATTATTTAGCAAAAACACAATTTTTTTGAAGGAGTGCGCATACAATGGTTTCGTTTTTGTTTCCTTGTGTGACTTGTTAGACAAGTAGCGTGACATAAGGATGTTTTTGACTTTGCACGCATTCATGTTTGTGATCTGGAATATTCACTCTTCTTTCACACGAACAAAGAGCAAAACTGTGAAGCTCGTTTCCGCATACGATTGTTTCATGCGTTACTTCCGTCCGTCTTGCGCACACACAGACACACACACTTTCCTCTCCCAGTGACACATACACTGCCTTGAGCTCGGCATCAGAAATGCTTTGGAAATTGCTTGGCACATTGGATGAAAATAGCTTGTGGCTATCACATATTGCCGCAGGTTGAAATGCGAAAGATTGCACTTCTTTGTACACACCGGATTCTCTTGAGAGAGAGACAAGTTGAAACTTATTTATTTTTCATTTCTTTGCGGGTCCAAGCTGTCGCTGTTTGTGCCAAAACAAAAGTATGAAGACACTAAGATAAAAGCGTGTTATCTAGTGTTGTTCGTTGCAGTGACTATAAGATATTGGTTATGGGGTCAAAAATATTGGTGTTTCTTTCACACTAACCTGTGGTGAGATTCATTCATTGTTTTCTGATGGTCAATGATGGTGTGAGTAAATGATAATATAATTTTTAGTTTTGGGTGAACCATCCTTTCAAGGTCAGGTGAAAGCTCCCTTAGGTGAAATCTATCCAGAACGAAGGGTCTGAGGGTGGATGTAAGGAGATCACAGATGTACTATCTCTGCTTTTCTTTTGTTTATATTTCTCCCAGGTTTTGTCCTCTGTTCTGTCTCTTGGGGGTCCCAGCAGGCCTGAATCATTTCTGTGCAGTTGTATCTCTAAGCGAAGAAAGCTGACATTGGCAGATTATGTCTCAAAGGCTGTCTGTATAAATTAGGGAGTAAAAATGTTTAATGAATTTGTCATCTTAGATAAACCCATACATTCTCTCTCTTTAGGGGGTTTCACAGTACGTGGGGTGTTTCTAAACCTCTCTATGTGTGTTGCTGCATCAAGACCAGTGTGAGTGGTTCTATGTCATTTATCTGTTCTTCTTTTTGACTGTGTACCAGTTGTCAGTATTGGGTATTAGGGCTGTCAAACGATTAATCGCGATCAATCTCATTCAGACTGGATGTGAGGTGTTTCTAAACCTCTCTATGTGTGATGTTGCATCAAGACCAGTGTGAGTGGTTCTATGTCATTTATCTGTTCTTCTTTTTGACTGTGTACCAGTTGTCAGTATTAGGTATTAGGGCTGTCAAATCGATTAATCGCGATTAATCGCATCCAGACTAAAAGTTTTTGTTTACATAATATATGTCTGTGTACTGCACACATTCATTTTGTATTTATAAACACATACATGCATTTATTTAAGAAAATTGTAGGCTTGTATTACATCAGGCTTGTATTACACTCTGAGCTCAAGTTATTTTAAATGTAGACACGCGGGAAGTACGCTGAAACAGACAGGAACACACAAACTGTGCAGTCTTCACGGCGAGCGTGGCTCACTGTTGTTTAGTAATGGCAGACGAAACAAGAGCGCTTTAGGTAGATGGAGAGAACAGTACGATTGCCTTCGAGAATAGACGCCTCCGTATGCTTTCAAGTCACTCCCGGTTTAATAAATTGTGCAGATCAAGCTGTGCAGTGCAGCTGTTAAATATATGTTCTTTATGATTTTAGTTCAAGACATCTCATTCATTCACAAGCCTTCTCTTACAGTGCGTCACTTTGTCCAGGGATTCCCCGGGGTCTCAAAGCACGTGAGCTGCGAACAAAAAATGCATTTTTCTAAATTATTTTGATAAAGCGATTAAACAAAATCTAACTATTTTGCCATAAAAAATTTGTATGTGTGGCTGAAACAGTATTATAGGCTGTATGATGGGGAGGGAAAAACACGGGCTCCAGCTAAATCATAATGTCTTTAACTTGCATTAATTACATTAATATCATGAATGTGCGATTATTTGACTAATTGCCTAAATGAAGAACTACTACTCCACTAGAAAAATCTTTAGTTGGGGCAGCCCTAATATATATACATATGTATGTGTGTTTTTGTGTTTATAAATACAAAATTTATATGCACAGAGATGTATTATGTAAAAACTTTTATTTTGGATGCGATTAGTCACGATTAATCGTTTGACAGCCCTAGTTATTGTGAACCCTGATATCACAAATGTACATTTGGAAGTCTCTTTTGGTTAATTGCTAATGCAGATTTATCCTGAAGTGGGCAGGTACTCGTGAGTACAGGTGTGTCATGAATATTGTTCTTCCAAGCATTCTTCAGATCATCTCTTTTTGTGTTCAAAATAATTTATTCTGGCTAATATTTATTCTATATCTAAATTGAGTAAACAGTATTTTTTAACGTGGTTCAGTAATGTTTAGAATCTAGCAATTTTTGTTTGTATGCTCTTTTTAGAGCAATTTATTTGCCAGGAAATCCCACCAAAAGCAAATATTGCCTTATACAGATTTAGAAGCAGTATAAGGAGCTGTTGGATAGAATGAGTTGGTGTCTTTTCACCTGATTAAATGTTTGTGTTCTCTCTCTTTCTTACACACCTTTTTATTCCTCCATCGCTCACTGAACCGATCAGAGCTATCCTTGTCTTTCGTTGAGCTGATGGGAAAAGCTGACATTGCTAACAGAAGGGGGAATTTGAGCTTGACTCCAGCCAAAGCCCACTTCCTCCTCCAGAGCCCTGGCACCAGACACCGCCCACCCCTCCACCGTCAGGACGTCTGATTTACTGTCTGCTGTTTGCATGACAAAGAAAGCTTTTCTAGTAAGAGTGTTTGAAAAAGAGAGAACAAGAATATAAGAGGAAGGAGATTTTCTCTTTTAAAAGGAGAAGTATCGTGCACAAGGTTTACACTTATCTGAGCTCTGCAACTGCCAAAGGTCCTGTGCATACAACAGTAACAATAATACATTATCGTTGGTTAGCAGCAACTAGTTTTGGGCATTGTGTCTTACTGTGCCAACAAAATTTGGCTTGTTACATGTTTGTTTCTTGGCTGCTGGAACGTACCTTAGTCGGACTAATGGGAGAAGTTGAGGCGCATGCCGTGAACAGCCCATAAAAGAACTGGCATGCAGCACACGGTTAGAAACAAGCTAACAGCTAAACAAATGCTGCATATTAACACAGGCCCTGGTAAAGAAACCTAGTCAGGACTAGGGATGCAACAATTAACCGATTTCACTGTTAACCGCGCTTTAAATCGTCACGGTTAATTAATCGTAAAGGCTCCGCAACACCGTGTTTCTGTCGCACGGAACGGAACTGTTATGCCAGTGGTGCGGCAGTTTAAAGTTCCGAGTTTATCAGAGACGCGAGAGGAGGCTATTACACACGCACACTGAACAATGGCAGAGGCACCTAGCAGCGAAACTCTGTTTCCTCCAAAGAAGCGCCTGAAGTCGGCAGTTTGGGATTATTTTGGGTACACAAAGTTAAATTACGTGACAAATTACTTCATGAAATATGTTGGTAGGGAATTAAATATAAATGTGTCAGTTACAATCAATGCCGTAGCGGTGAGAGTTGTGGGCTTTCAGTGCAACGTAAACAAAAACGCATGTAATGTTTGTCACGTGTAAAATTAGATGAATTATTACAAAATTATTCAAATGAATATGTATGGATGAAAGTTGATAAAAATAACAGTTCAGTTAATAAGTTAATATTAGTCATTTATATTAATAATAATATTAAATATTATAGAAATGTAATTATTAATGTAATTAAATACGAAAATCAACTTAAATCATTACTGCAAGTCATGTATTTAATTCATTACTACAAGTCATATATTTAATTCCAAATAGACAGACTATTTTTTATTTTGATTGTTATTTATTATCAGTGTTAAAGTATTACTTATGTTTCACGTCAAAACCTTTTTCACTTTTCTTTAATTCCAAAGAGAGAAATGGAATTTTGTTTGTTTTTATTATTTTGTGCTGTATTATTTGGTTACTGAGTTCATGTCTGTTTCAAAAGGCAGCAATAAATAACACTTTAAAATATAAGGAGTTTTCATGTGATTTTATAAACTAATAGTGTTGTGAAATTAATGAATGCATAATCGTGATAACCGTGAAACCGTGATTATTCCTCAGACTATAATCGTACCAACAAAATCTATAATCGTTGCATCCCTTGTCAGGACTGGTTTTGTTTGCTCGTTTTGGGAATTTTTCCACTTGGCAGATTGTGAGACCAGCTGGCTGACCAGCTATACCAAGTGAACTCCAGCTTGGCTAGGCCGCGAGACCAGCTAGACTAGCTACAGCTAGGTTTTTGTCCAGTCCTTTAATAGAAATTGTTTAAGTTAACTGGTTTGAGGTCAGAGGAAGCAGGTGGGGAGCAGGGTACAAAGTGTTAACTTGATGAAGTAAAGACGGTATTGGATGAAGGACTGGGCCTCATAAGGGGGTGTGTGGTGTAAAAGTGCCCTGCACTGTGTCAACAGGCAGGTTGTGTATACGTGTGTGTTTTTAAGGCAGCTGACACGGTGTCAGGAGCTGCGGAAACACATCCAGAGATGAGCAGACACCAGATCTAAGGAAGGCATGACCATGTAAGGTATCTGAGAACGAGATCAAGCGGGTTTGCTGGTAGCATTTGTTTTCTGAACCAAACTGAATTGTGTGTGTAGAAATTTAAAGGTAACCTGGGAAAAACTCTCGTCAATTGTTCCAACCAAATCTTTTATGGAAAATTTCAAAACCGGTCTTGCTTTAAAACTTCAATTTATGACCAGAAACGTGTATGCTTTCTTTAAATATTTGAATCTGGGCAATGTGCCGTACAGATCATAAAGGCTTTATTTACTTGGAGCAAAATCCAGGTAATAAAAACAAATTGTATTTGGGAGCAGGTTTGATTTGATTTCCTTGTTTTTGGGAAAAATAACGTGGGATGCTTGTTTGATTGATGTATTAACATTTTGTGTATCATTTATGGTTATAGCACAAAGTGTGGGATGATATGTTTGCCAAAGTTTAATATCTAGAGAGGGGTTTGTTCAAATCCCTAACCCACCCTATGAGCAATCGTAAGCACTTTAGTAAGCACCAGTAAAGTGCATTTTAATACAGTGTGATTCATGAGGCTGAATGTGTATTTATGAACAATGTCTCCTTGGAACTATCACATAAATTTATTTTATCTTCACTTATTCGGCAAAAGCAAGATTATTTCTGGATGCCCCATTTGTTTCTGTCAGTTAAGACAAACTAACTCTCTTCATGACCTGCAAAAGATTTTAGTACGTGTAAAAATATATTTATATATTTAATTTTATATTTTACATTTTTATTATTTTATATTTGTATTATTTTAAATATTTTTATATTATTTTTATTTATTATTTTTGATATTATATAGATTAAGTCCATTTAAATTTGATTTAGTGTAGCTTTTAATTTTAAGTTTTTTTTACTCTATTGACATGAGTTTTTAAATAAATTTTGTTATTTCTATATCAATGAAGTATATGGGTAGTTGAAAAATATATAAATGTGTTGTGTAATAGCAAAAAATGTATAAAAAAAACTAATAAAGTTAATAATATACAAATAGCATGAGAGAAATTTATTCATAATATTAAAGGTTTTGTTTTTTAATAAAAATAAAACCTTTTTTTACATTAAAGGACTCAATTACAGTATATTCGTCAGACACCCATATACAATAGATATCACCTGCCCTTGATTTTAGAAAAACTAGGAATCTTACAAGGCAGTGTTTTTGAGTACTTTCTTCACATGGCATAGATCACTTGAATGTTATCCCATGTAGCAATTAATCTCTATTTGACCTCAATGTTAAAAAAAATCTGTCATGGCCGATATAGATATTCAATTAAAGGTTGTAAGGTAGAGAGCTTCCTTATCTGATAGTATGTGTAATTTAATAAGGAAGAATTCCAGCATGGTGGCATCGCCAGTGCTGATGGTTTATAAGTGATGGAAAGAAAGAAAAAGAGGAAGGGGTAATGAAGAAGAAGGAGGCTGTGGGACACCTTGATTTGTTCTGCCTGATGGTCATCACCCCTTTGCCTCCTCAGAGAATTAAGCAATTAGATCAGGTACATTTGCCGGCACACTATTAAACAGATAGCCCTCTGTTTAGCCTATAAAAGAGTTCGAGGAATATTGATAAAGACAAGGCGGGGTTATTGCGTTCGCTCTGGCACGTGATACAAGTACTTGTTATTTTTCTCCCACAGTGCCGTGTTTATGAGTTATGGCAGCGAGGATTGGGCTGCCTGACTTAATTGTAGGAAATGATCCAGTCTGAATTGTACTTTTGTGACAGAACTGCACTTATCTGACACTGATCTTATTCACTGTTTCAGAAGTGCCGTGGTGGCTGTTGAAAGCTCTGTAATGACTGTCGGCCTGTTCATTAAGGGTAATTGGTAACGTTGCTTAGTTCTGGGCTTGTGTGCGTGCGGGTGGATGAAATTTATACTGTAAGTGGATGGGTTATTATTCAACTGTGGCTTTGACGATGGAGTTTTTGGTGATTGTCCAAAAATATTTTTGAGCGTGATTTGGAGCGTGTCGTGAAATGCATGTTTTATGGCGAGGCAGTTAATTGAAAAAATAAAGATTACGGTTACCGATTACTTTAGTAACAAAAGAAGAATTATTAATGTTAAGAGATCATCATTATTCAGAATTATCGTGGTCCTGTTATAAGGCATAGACATGTACAGTAAATAAGTATACAGATGGGTTCTTTGATTTAAAAAAACTTTGATGAGCTCGTTCTGTAGGGTACAAACACTTTCATGTCAATCCATAAACTTCCATTGACAGCTTCAGTAATTATAAACTGAATGTTTTAGTATTGTCCTGTATGATAATTAAAAAAATAATAATTTTGATTTTCATGCTGCTGAGCAGGTCGTTGAGTTGTTGTCCATTTGAACCCTTATTGGCTTGCAGATGTATGAAACGGCACTAAATATATTCAGGCAATCTTGACTTGTTTTGTCTGTGTAGTTTATGTGGGTGATTCTCATGAAATCTTGCTTTCAGGATGTCAAATATTATTAAAGAAATTTTTTTGAATGAAACACAAAAAATGATCATGACAAACATAATTGTGTTCTTGAACACACAGAATAATTTTAACAGAGGAATAATTTCTTTTTGTATTTTATTGTTAGGGTAAAAGATTTATTTTTAGTTTTGTAGTAAAAATTTATATTTTCTTGTCACACGGTGCGAAAAGAAAATATTCGGTGATCATTTTTTGTGTCACCGAATTATATGTTTTATAATTAAATTCTTTACTGCCATGATGTTTCAGTGGTTTCGTGAGAATAAGATGAATACGTTCTTCAGTTGTTTTATGCGAAATAAGTATTTAAATCCAAAGCCCTTAATTAAACTTCTTAATTGCAATTACATTATGAAGGAAATGTACTAATGTACTCTTAAAGCAACACTATTGAAACAGTCACAGATGTCCATCTGACGCATGTTTACATAGAGAACTTCACCAGCTCTTATTTATCTGCTGGGTACTGTGCAATCAAAATGACCTAAATGCACAAGCCCACTTTCTGTTCCTTCAGCCAAGTGTGCCGGCATCTGCCAACAACCCCATCACACTTCCAAGCAGCATTATCAGAATGTGTGTGTGTATGTGTTGAAGTATCATTACAGATATATTCAGCGCTTGATGTCTCCTGAAGCCGCCTATCTGTCGCTGTCTCAGTCTAATACTCCTGTGAGTGACGTCTTCCTGTACCGCAGCAAAACACAAGCTGTCTGCCTGACGTTGTGTCAAAACATTCACATATCTACAGCTCACTTGATTTTAGTGTCTGGATTTGAAAAGAAATGGTTTTGTTTTATAATGGCCACTTTAGGACAATTAACAATAATCTTGATTCATTTTTACTTTTATGTTTTGGTGATGATGTGTACTGTAAACAGTAAAACAGACCATTTAAAACTCCATTTAGATAAACCACTATTCTAAATATTAGGGGTGGGAGAAAAATCGATGCATCGATGCATCGGGATTCTTTCTCTAACGATTCTGAATCGATTCTCAAAGATTCAGAATTGATTCTATGTCAGAACTTGTTCATCCTGAATATAACTTTGTTCAAATAAAAGCAATAAAATTAAACTTCAAGATGGGAATACTGTCAAAGAGATTCTAACTATAAACAAAAAGCATAAAAACTAAAGCATAAAAATTATATGAAGAATTGTTTTGGAATCGGATCGCGTAGTACCTAAAGATTCCCACCCCTACTAAATATTGTGGTTAAGGTTCTGTCAGCGTGAATGCTTTATTTGGAGCATGTAGTCAAACCGCCACACTGCAGCTCAGACTGAATAAAATGTGTAAACCTTAGTTTCAGGTAGAGCCACTTGAGAAATATGTTTACTTGCTGCATCTCAAGTTAACTGACTTTTGTTATGAAGTGATTGCTGTGTGTCACATAGTTTAGATGTGTGCATGAAAGATAGAGAGACAGAAGGGTGCTTTTTAATGAGGTAAGAAAAATATTTTTCGGTAATGACATCCAGAACCTTTCATAGCATCTGTCCAGACTGAACTATCCACAGTGCTCATTAACACCAGCCAATGTGCACTGGACACGGTCTCCTCCGCTCTCGTTCATTATGGTAATGATTTCTACTACCACCTGATAACACGATCCGTGATGAAACTAAATATATTACAGTATAATTATTTTTGCTGGAAATTTAACCTCAATGTCATTCATTTTTGCTATTCTATCCAAATGTCAACCTTTCCAAAGGTTTTTACCGTACTGATACATCAGATGTCAATATTTGGTGGTTTAAATCCCCATGTGAGGTCTTTTTTAAAGTTGTTAAATTATTTTGTTATGTTTAAAGCATGATTGTTCATAGTCAGGTCACATCCATAACAGTCTATATTCCTTATTTTATGTTCTTTGATGAGTCACCTCTTCTCCATTTGATGGGTTTTATTGCCTCTGGTTTGGTTTATAGACTATTTTAAGTATTTTTGCTTGGTGCAGCTCTGCTGGTCATCACAATTCTGCTGTCACATGATGTATAACCTACCACCCAGCTTTAATTTCTACACACTGTCTGTCAGCTGGACTCTTTTTTTTTTTGGCTCCCATGTATTGATTTCCTCAAAGGAAAGGTGTTCTCCATCCTCAGTATGTCACACACTGCCGATTTCCGTGTTAGTCAGTGGCTGCGGCCATCTGCTAACCTTTCAGGAGCAACGCGTGATTGGAAATCTCAGCCCTTTTCTTTTATATCATTCATTTATTGTAAACAAAAGTTGGTGATTTCCAGTGACGAGTGAGAGCAACCATTGGCATAGGCATAAATTGACTTAAATTGCCAAAGAAGAACCATTTTTGGATAAATGGTTCTGTAAAGAACCAACATCTGTAGAGTGTACAGTTGTGGTTTTGGAAATTGATTTCATTGCTTGATTTCTTTTCACAATCCTGCACATTTTCACCCTGTCTTAGGTTTACTAGCATGTAAGCCTCCCTAATCCCTCCCTTGTTTCATGTATTGATACAACTGTCTCTGTTTGGTCTCAGCAATATTAGAATGAATGTGCTGTAAATCTTGGCTGAATTGACATCTCATGCCTTTCTCTTTGTAGAGGTCAGGAGTCTGTACTCCGTAAGACTTTTGGATTTTTTTCTGACAACGAGAATCTAATGATGTTACACGCTGATTTAACTGACATTGGTTTGTTGGTTTGTACAGGGAGCTTCAGTTTGTTGGTGTGTTTTGGCAGATTCCTCACAATTTTGCAGTGCTGCTGATTCAATCTTAATTTTGATATTCAGCCAAACTAATTCTCATATGCATTAGGACACAAACATCCCAGGGGATTTTTTTAAATCTGGGAAATGGCTATCAGTTATGTACTGGCCAGATTACTTGTAAGTCTCTCCTGATTGGTATTTAGTAATCAGGTTTAATGTGGGCAGCATTAGCTGGGTTAGCATGATAAATCATCTGGTAGATTACTGTAAACCTGACCACTGCCTTTCGCTTCTCAGTCAATCCCTGATTGCGTCACAGCGGGTAGATTGTTAGCTGTTGCTAATTTCGATCTGCTCCTCCTTTGCTGTCTATTTAGAGATCCAGGGCACAGTCTTGATCTGCCTGTCACTCTTAAAGAAATAAACAATGCCAAGAAAAACAGAAGCGTTGTTATACTGTAGGTCTCAAGAAGATAATGTTGTGGTTGGCCTTTCTTGTTGATCTTGTTGTTTTGAGCTAGGTCATATGAGGTTGTGAAGTGGATATGCCTAGTTGGAAAACAACCACACCCAGATTAAGATGAGAAGACCAATATGGAAAAAATACAGATATTAACCCACTTTTACTATGAATAAAAGAAAAGTGCAACAAGTCAATCATCATTCGTTAAAGATTAATGACTTACTTAAAGGTTCATGTGAACCTTTCTGTATGCACAGTAACTGGAATAATCTGGAAAAAAGTGTTTTTAGCAAAATTTGAGCAAACCTTAATGTGCTGTGTTATTTATCACGACACCTAATCTTTAAATAAATTCAATTTAGATGTGAAGTACCACCTTCAAAACAGTTTAAAGGCACAATATGTGAAATTCTTGCATTAAAATATACATCAAAACCCACTTAAAATAAAATATATTATAAAATAAAATATTTAACATTAAATATTTAACATTAAATATATTTTGTTCTTATCCAAAGTATTTCCAACGATGTTTAACTCTAGAGAAATTGTTTTTTAATCAGCTTAATGTCCCACCTCCATGTGTGATATCGTTCTCTGTAAATGGCGTCATGCCGGCTTTTTATTTAGTTTGTGAGTCTTGTTTGATTGGTTTCCACTGGCAGTGAAAGTTAAGACTATAACGTCCATCATTTCATGCTCCCTTACATTATAATCCAGCCGCCTTTGTTATTGTTATCCGACCTCAAACGGCGAAGATTACTTGTTACGCCTTTAATTGTATAGTACAGTACAGTCAAGCCACATGTAATAATGCTACAACTTATTGAACACTTTTAAATAAACAATAAAACACTTAAAAACTCCAATGTATTTAGAAAAAATCCTATGTAGTCATTTAGTCACATCTGTGTATTTAAATGTACAAAAATGCAACAAAATATACAAGACATCATCATTATAATAAGAATAGCATTCTACACTAAAGCAAATTTTGAATTTTAAAACATTAAGGATTCATTATTGGTGTGAGCACAGAGCAGTAAACAGGGTTTTCTGTTTGCTCGTGTAAGTCTGTATCTGTGATGGGCTGAGCTCTGTCTGCTGCCATTCTGCTGGCTGCTTCTCTGTGCTATCATGGGAATTCTCTGACCCACTTTGCCTTTCAGTTGAAGTTATTTTTATGTAATAGAGCAAAACAATGGCGGTCTCACAATATATCACTTGCATCTTTGTCTCTTGTGGAGATTGTGGTTAAGGTAACAAACTAATGTCTAGATGGTTTCCTCATAAAAGTGTTTTGCTGAAGAACATGGGTGCTTGCCAGATGCTACTTTTGAAGCGTTTGTGTTTTCGTTCGCCATCTTGCAATGGCAGATCATCGCTCGCATGAAAATTTAGGACCACATCTTAACCGTAATCTAAATGGTTAAAGCAAAAATGGTCTTTGTCAGCGGATGCAGTCTCAGCAACATTGTTTGCGGATGGTGCAGTCTCTGGAGATCTGGCTCTGAACGGATGTAAACCTGGATCTTTATTATCCTGCCCCTCTCTCATCGCGAGGTCACTGCTGCTGCATTTACACTGCAGGACCTAAAGCACAGATCCTGTATTTTTGGTCTGTTTAGTTAAGGCATAATGATTTTAACATTAAAGGGATCAAAAGGAGCTTGATAAACTGGGAAAACATTTTGTTCCCATTCAAACACCATATTAATCGAATCTAAGTCGCACGAAAGGCTTTATCCTCCTATAGTCCTATCTCTTTGGTTGAGCCTGTGTTACTGTGTTGATTGCTGTAATGTTTTGGTTTCTCTAGAGAATCTGCGAATGCCTCAAATATTTATGTATTAAATATGTTATGTAAATCAATATCTCTGTCCATCAAGATAGAATAGGAAAAAGTTTGAAAAATCATATTCAGTTGACCAGAATATCATGTATTCATAATATCCAGTGTTTTGTAATTGTCTCGTTTTCTATTATTATTTTTTTCGTTCTGTTTTTACTACCTGGACTAATATGTATTTTTTTTTTAGAAAACTCCTTTGCAACAATGCAGAATTGTCAAAAGTATATTTGAAATCGAAAATAAGATATGTAATACATTTTTCAGGTGTTATTTAAATGAAATGGAAAAAAATCTAATCTCATGTTGCTGTTGTTTATACCCACAATAGTAATAGTAATAATCTGAATGGGCTGATTAAGTAAATATAATCTTATCTTGGGTTACATTAGGGAAGTGTGAAGTTCTTGATATTAGAGTGAAGAATGATATTTAATATAAAAATATATCATTTTAAATAATTAAAACAAATGAAAATAAACAACAGTTGTTTTAATCATTTAATTATTAAATTTTGAACAGTTACATTTATTCAATTTTTCCGTGTTTTTTCTAGTTTAACTGCAGTTTTAGTTATTCAGTTCTTTTAAGTTCTTCCATGCAATTTTTCTTTTATAAATTTAACACTGCAATAAACATACTTCGAATCAATGTTTTTTTTAAATTGAACGTTCTGGGCCGGTTTAACCTGTACCCGCTTCAGAGGCGTCTCGGCAGGCCGCTTAGGACACAAAGACATCACTGATTATAAGCTTTTAATGCTAATCTGATTACAGGCTTTAGGTATCTCTTTGCTTTCTGCTGGTAATGTTAAATCCCATAGCTGAGGATGTGTCTGTTAGAAAGAGAGCGCTCTTCCCACCTTATGGAAACTCCTTTATTTCTCATACCACACCACAGTCTATCTGCTTTATGACGCTATCAAACTGATTTCACAATTTTCATTAACACAGTCAGACGAACCTGACTCGTGTGAGATCGATTTAAGTGACTTTGACCTTTGCTTATTAGCAAGTTCACTGCTGCTTTCTGTCACGGTGTGTAAAGCAGGACCGTTAAGAAACGGTGGTGTTAAACAAATGGGGTGATAACACGCCTTGCACTTCGCATCTCTTCACACCCAGGAGTGGGAGGGAGGAAGTGCGTCTCTATGGTAACTGCAGAAGTGAAATAATTGGGTATGGCCCAGATTGTGTTAGGAGTGATGTACGGAAACGGGGCATTTTCCCCCATGGGCTCTAGATTTTTTTATTGTTCCTAAATCTAGATGTCTTTGAATAAGCTACATGACAGAAGATGATGCATGCATTGCTTTTTGCCCTGGCAGGACTCTACAGTATGAATTTCTTTCTGTGAGGTCAACCATTAAGTTTGGTTAAATATTTTTTTGTAAATAAATGTATTTTTTGTTTTATTTAGAAATTTCATTAATGGTCATTTTTATTGAATATTAAATAGAAAGATCTTTTATAAATGTGACCCTGTCTGTGAAAACCTGGCTAAAGTCTAGATAACGAGCATTAAAATTAGATTTTACCTATAAATATCACTATAATTTCAATATTTGACATGGCCTTACTCGGTAAATAGTAAAGATATCAAGGTTATATTTTCAAGGAAAGTTTGTTTACATTGTGTAGGATGATTTTATGTAAAAAACATTAAATGACTTTGCCTGGGTTTTCACAGACAGGGTAACAAATGTTTATTTTTATTGGTATTTTGGTGTAAAGTTGTAATTATCTTAAGTTTACCATAAAATTATCCCTTGGTACTGATATGGCATTCAATTAAAACCAAAGAAATAAATAGATTTATGTGTTTTATTTTAACATTTATAAATTGTTTTAAATGGGTTTTAGGAACGTTTCAAAAGAAAAGGCATATTTTGTAAAGGTTTATTAGTTGCAGTAATTATTTTAAAACCCTGTCACTTATAAAATGAATGTCAGAAGCAACATCCTCTAATGAAATCAAAATGAAGTGTTGAAACATACTGTAAGGCAGCATTTACAGAAGAAAAGCAATAGCAGAACAAAGTGCATTCAAAGGTTTAAATGTTACACAAAAATGTCTTTTATTTGCATGCACAGAATGAGACGAAGTTTGGTTTGAAGGGGATGTACAGGACACTCTCCTGAGCTATTTTTACTGTTTGCAGAAGACAGGTTTTATTGCGCATCTCTTTGCTGCCTTATATTTGGTGGTTCACAGCACAAGCGCTTCATATTTAGGTTTAACAGCCCTACCTAGCTGCTTTTGAAACCAAGAAAGCCTATTGCGTGCACTGTACAATATTTCTTTTGCATGCACAACTGTACAGGTATAGCTCTATATGTGAAAATGAAATGCTTCAAGGCATCTCGTTTTCATCACAGCTGTGTTCTATATGACTGGATTAGCTGCTGTAATCTGTGGCTGTTACATCACTTTTTAATTCAATAATTTGTCTTCATTTCAATAATCAAGTCAAAGCCTCTCATAATACCCATAATCTTTGCACGCTTTTTGCCTTGGCTTGAATATGCATGTTAAACCGGTGTAAGACATCTTTGCCGCATAATACGGAAAGGGCCAGGAAGGGAGAACACGCAAAGGTAAATATTTTGGCTCTTGGGGAAAACTCAAGCCAGATTTTGAGTGGAGGCTTGTTCTGTGGATTGCTGAATCTTGAAATCTCTGTGGTTTGTGCTGTATAAAACACAGACGCTTTTTTAAACTGTAAACAGAGAACTCTTTGTGAGGTGAAAGCTCGATTTGCTGTCAATTTCAGCACCGCTGTTCCTGATTAAGGCCAGACTTGAGCAGCTGCTGGTTTAGTTAAACACTTTCTCTGTTTATCTTGATTGAATAAATGTTGAAGTTAAGCTTTGTTTGCAGATAAATAAGTCCATTCAGCTGGTGTTTTTGGGTCAGTGGCACGTTTAAAGACAGGCAAATTAGTGGCACCAGATTTACTTTTTTGTAAATGCTTTTTGCAGTTGGTCAGAAAACGGTAAATAACTGTAAACTGTCAATACAGTAGATAACTGTCACAACTCACACCATTGGCTGAGAAAATGTTGCCATGTCAAAATAGGACCTTTATTTTGCTTTCATGTTTAAAATTGAGAGAGTTTTATCAGACAATAAATTGTGTATTTACAGCTTTTTGTGGATTAAGCAATAGAAGAAAACTATAGAGACCAGTACCAGTAGATACTGTAAATATACTTGCCTTTCAATTTTACTACTTCAACTGTTCTGAGAGATCCATGATTTTTTAAAATTAAATTATATGGTATGCCAATACTTGCAGCAGATATTTTACTTAAAATTTGCAAAGAAATTCATAATGAAGATTTTAGGAAGAAAGATTTTCTTTTACAAAATTTCCCTTTGATTGACATAAATAAGTCCAAGAACCATGAGCCAAGAAAATTAACCATGCTTTACCTTTATTAACCATATTTTAAATATGTTTTATTTGTAGTAAAACCATAATAACTTAAAATTTACCATGGTCTCAGTACAGTAACCAACATATTTGTATTAAACTGGAAATATAAATGTAATAAATCCACCAAAAAACATGGTTACATCACTTTTACTGTAATAAAATCATGGTTAATTTTCCTAATGGAAATGCTGTTTAAAATAAAAAAGATTTCATACAGACATTACTATCAGAATTACAATTCTCACAGAAGTCAGACTATTACTTTATTAGTTTTGAATATTAGTGTTTTAGTTTTGTGCGAAAAACACAAACATGTTTTTTAATCTTATCCTAAATTGCATCTGTGATTTACCTTTAATATTTACCTGTCCTTCTCATGAGAAAATACATCCCAACTGAATTCCCAACTCAGGAAAAGGTCCTGAATGAATTCTGTCTGATGCTGAAAGTCATTTGGCAAGATGAGAGGTTTTATTTAAGACGACTGAGCTGGATAATCTCCGGGGCATTTTTCCTGAATAGCATCTTTACTAGACTTCACTATATCGTCTAGACACATGAACAGTTTTTTGGAGCACTTGACTGAATTGCTACCTCCAGTGACCAGCATTTCCCACTGTCTGTTTACTAGAATTACTATACTTCTCCAACAGCGTTGTGGTTGAGACAGGGTCAAAAGTCCTGATCTGTCTGATAAAATGTCCCGTTGAGGATTTTTTTCTCTAGGGCTGGGAGAGAGAGATCTGGCTCTTTGCAGTAATAGCTTTGCTCAGCCAGTGTCTGCTGGAGTCTGGGCTAACAATACTGCTTTGGCAGCGGAGAGGATATGGCTTTATTGCTCAAACAGAGCTGAAACGCTCTGCACGAGATCTCAGCAGGATGCGTCTGGTCTCATGGAAGGCGCTTGGATCCTGGTGAGAGGGCTCAGTTGCTGAATGGCAGAGGAAAATGGTTTCATCATTGGAGAGTTGGCGAGCTCTTCACGGCAGAGGTCAGACGTATGACCTTTCGTAGGCGAATCACAATGATTGTGCAGGTGCATGGGCGACTATACCTGTCTGTCTTACTTGAACACGGCAAGACGACACTTGTAATGGCTGATGCGTTTAACTGTTTTTCACTTAAATAGCAAATTTATAAGAATGACTCTCTCTCATTCGGTCTTTGTTTGTCTTTGCTTTGTGACTTTGTTGGAAACACAAATAAATATTTCTATTAAAATTGATATTAATATATTAAAATGGTGAAGCTCTAAAAAGCACATAAATCCATCTGTGATCCAAATGACTTCAATGGCATTATTATTCGTCTTCCAAATAAAATATGTTTGTGGGTGCGCGAACGATTAATATTTGGAGCTCGTTTAGCAATCGTTATGTCATCTGTTAATGTAACCATACATCTCAGCACAGTTCAGCACATTGATAACTTTGGATCACATTGTTTATTTCATGTCTCGTGACTAGTTGTCATATGTGCGTTGTGTCACAACATAATTTTTATATGAAAGTGAAAGAGGGGTGAGAATTTTTTGCAGTATGAAAGTGGGAATGGGATTTCAATTTTAATCCCTTAATGAGATTTGTAGGAACAGCAGGATATTCAACAAGAAGAAACGAAGGACAGAAGCCGATGAAAAGCGTATCTGTTGACGTGTTTGGGGGAAGGGTTGAGAAGGTAGTTTTGAAGATTAAGAAACATATCAACAATGACAATCTTTTTAACACTGTACTCTGGTGAATCATCATAAATCATCAAGACTCTAGTGTTGTGTGTTTCAAGGAAATAGATTTTAATATAGTTGTGATAAAAGGATTCCTTTAAAGGATTTTGGTTTCATTGTCTTGGGTTTGTAATTTTAGGCTAACAGTCTCGAGTAGGCTACTGTATGTTTTTTTTTATTCTTCGGGTTCAGATACAGCTTTAGGTCTGTAAAGAGAACATCTAGGCTTTCTGCAGTCAGTCACTTTCCACTTCACGTCTTTATGGATTTTCACAGTCATTTGAGTTCATGGCAATTTGAATTAATTCCAGTTAAAAGCAGAAATAAAAATCTTGGCCAACTGAAATATGTGCTTCTTTGCAAGCATGAGGTCCACAATTTTGTTGGGATGAAAGTTTACTGGTTTTTGTTTAAAATAATATTTTGCACTACTGGGTGAATCTGATGAAAACTAAGAACATTAAGAACATGTCCAGGGCACAGTTTACCCTAAAATACATGGAAATAAAAACTGAATTTAGCTTCATGTGCTTAATAAAAATAGCCATCTTTTTTAATGTAGAATATATGTTACTGTTTTAGGCTAAAGTGTGACCTAGACTTTTTCATGGGATCAGCCCTGATACATTAATAAATGCGTTTTTACCAAATGTTTTTATTATACTGATCAAATGTCACTATTTGGTGATTTAAATACCCATTTGAGGTCTTTTAAAGCATTCATATGTTTAAAGCATGATATTTAATAGTCAAGTAAAGTGCTGTTTTCAGAATTGTCACATTTATAACAGTCCATATTCCTCATGAATAGGCAAATTAAAATAAGATATTTTATGTCATTTAAAGAGTCTTCTGATGTCTAGACTCTATTAGTAAAATATAAACAAATTGTTCAAAATATTAGTAACAAATACATCCTGTGAGAATTATTATTTCAGGTTTTGACTTAACGTTCATAACACTGGAATTGCCCTGATGATATAATATGGCCTGTTATCACCTACAAGACTTTTCAATCAGTTGGGACTATAAACTCTAAACCAAAATGCTGACAACCATTTGGTTGTAATAAATTTGAATGTTAATTCGGTGCTTCTGAGTTCTCGAAGCTAAAGGGCAATAGTACTTTATAATAATGCCATACCTGACCTTTACAGTTGCTGATGAGCGAAAATCTGAATTCGGCCAGCAGATTCCTTGAGATTTCCTTTCTTGCTGTTTTTACAAGGTCTGACACGACACATTCAGGTGGGCGTTTGTCTTTTGTTTGTTTTTTCCAGGAAGAATGTACGAGTTTGTCCTGAAATAGACAATGGGGAATGCGTGATGTGTTGTTTGTGCGCTATCTGATCTCAACGTTTAAGTAGAAGTCTTTATCGGGGTGAATTTATAGCACAGACCGTGTAGCCCACAGTTGAGCTCATCTCGTCTGGAAAGCTGCTCTTTTCTCCAGTATTCAAAGTGAAGCGCCGTGTGGGAGACGCTGTCTGAGAGCACTAATTGAATTTCACTTTACCGACGATCCTGCGCGGCTCATTCCATTTGGGTGGAGATTAGACTCAGAAATAGCATGACAAAATATAGACCTCATATACATAGACCCGTATTGAGTTATTCTGCAATGCACGCTGGAATCGCTTTGACAGCTTTAGCGCTTCGCTGATGATGTAAATACGCACCTTACTGTATGTGCTTATTCATTTCTTGTTTTCTGTCTTTCAGAGCTGGATTGGCTTGTAATTCTGACAGAAAGCAGATAAAATAAGTGAGCGTGGCCTTTTATCTTTATGAGGTACCCATTATTCAGACTGCAACAAATGGGTTTTTATAGATAATTGAGTGTGCTGGGTTTTAATGTATCATAGCAGCTCACATAAGAGTGTAATTATTGATGTTTGGGTTAGAGCTCTGTACATTGATTACACTTCTGGTAATGCTTGTGTTTCAGTGCAGCTTGATCAATGTGGAGCACTAGGAATCTTCTGAACGTCTGCACTGTGATTCAGCTCAATAACCTGATACTTGCGTGAAACAACCGTGCCGCTGATATTGTCTTTTACTGTATGTAAACGTACATGTGGTTGATGTTAGGATCAGTTTGGATCTACATCAGTTTAGATCTGTTACTAGACTGGTGTTATATGTGTCTGGCTATAGAAAACCATGCGTCTCTGCTTACATTTCTTAGCCTTATGAAGCTGATGCCCTTTTTCCTTTTCGTTCTTCTCTTTATCTAATTTTTTCTCTTATTTTTCTATCCATCCATCTATCCATCCATCATCCATCCATCCTTCATCCATCCATCCATATCTTCTGCCTTTTCTATTTTTCTGTCACCCCTTTCTTTCTTTCTTTCTTTCTTTCTTTCTTTCTTTCTTTCTTTCTTTCTTTCTTTCTTCTGTCTTTTCTTTCTTTCTTTCTTTCTTCTGTCTTTTCTTTCTTCCTTCCCTCCATCCTTCCATCAGTTGTTCCTTTCAGTTTGTATTTTATTACATATTTATTTTGCTGTTGTGCTTTACATTTCATTTTTGCGTATCGATGCTCATTAGAAGTACAGGAAACAGTATCAGAAATTTGATTAAATACCCAAAATGTGTATTTAATGCATATAAAAATGTTTTAATTCAATTCAATTCAATTTTATTTGTATAGCGCTTTTCACAAAGGACATTGTATCAAAGCAGCTTTACATGTAATAACAGATAGCAGTCAGTGGTCAGGGATTCAAAAAAACTCTTTAAGAGAGAAAAAAACCTGACATGGCGTGTTATAGTTGCAATCCGTAGCATGTGCAATCCGTAATAAAGGACACAATTTGCCATTGATCGCATCTATAACTCGCTATGCAGTTTACAGGATACAGAGACATACATTGTAGGATACAGAAATTACTTTAGAGAGTGAATAAAATGTTATATGTGAAGTGTGATGTAGTAGATTTGATTGTAATTTAACAGGTGCAGGAGGTTGTCCTGGGTGGTCGTCATTTAGCAGCACCAGGATGGACATCAGGTGGGGCAGTGTTGTGCCAGCTGGAACTCATTCCTCGGGATACCTCGGAGAAAGGGAGAGGGGGATAGAGAGAGAGAGAGAGAGAGAGGGGGACAGAACAGGGTAGCATTAGCGTAGCAGCCGTTCCTATGTAGATGTAGGCAGTTATATGTGATAACACATGCAGTATGCAGTATGTGTGTGTGCCCGGTCCCAGTTGAGTTAACTATTGCAGCCTTAGAGAGTTGGATCTGAGATTATGTGAATGCGAGGCTAAAGAGATAAGTCTTTAATTTAATTTTAAACAGTTCGAGTGTGTCTGAGTCCCGGACTTTACTGGGAAGGTCATTCCATAGTTTTGGTGCTAAGTAGGAGAAGGATCTTCCACCTTTAGATTTTTTTGATATTCTTGGAACTATTAACAGCCCGCCATTTTGTGAACGCAATGTCCGTGATGGATTGTATGCTGATAGTAGTTCATGGAGGTATAACGGTGCTAAGCCATTTAGGGCTTTGTATGTAATTAACAGAATTTTAAAATGTATGCGATACTTTACAGGTAGCCAGTGCAGTGTTGCTAGGAGTGGACTTATGTGGTCAAACTTTTTTGATCTAGTGAGAACTCTAGCAGCTGCATTTTGAACCAGCTGAAGCTTATTTATTTGCTTTGCATGACACCCCCCCAGTAATGAATTAGTAGTCAATTCTGGAGGTCATAAATGCGTGGATTAGCTTCTCTATATCTGAGACAGACAGCATGTGTCGCATCTTTGAAATGTTTCTAAGGTGAAAAAATGCAGTTCGGCATACATTGGAAATGTGACCATCGAAGGACAGGTTCTTATCTAGAATCACACCTAGGTTCTTGACTGCGGAAGAAGGGACAATGGTGCAGCCTTCTATAGAGATGTTGTGGACTATCGTGTCGTGTTTGGAGCTATTGGGTTCAATAATCAGAACCTCTGTCTTGTTGGAGTTAAGTAGAAGGAAGTTGTTTGCCATCCATATTCTAATATCGTTGATACAGTCTATTAGCTTTGAAAAACAGTGGGTTTTGTCAGGTTCTGAGGAAATATAAAGCTGGGTATCGTCAACGTAACAGTGGAAGTTGATGTCATGTTTCTTAATAATATCTCCGAGGGAAGCATATATAGTCACGAAGACAATGGGACCAAGAACTGATCCCTGTGGTGCGCGTGTTTTACCTGAGAGTAATAAGATTTTTCCTCGTTAGCATAGACAAAGTGGTAGCGATCAGTTAAATAAGATTTGAACCAGGCTAAGGCTTGACCATTTATGCCAACAAGGTTTTCCAGTCTATCGAGTAAGATTGTATGATCTATTGTATCAAAAGCTGCACTGAGGTCGAGTAATATAAGAATAGATGTTTCACCGCGATCTGATGCTAGTAGGAGGTCATTTGTCACTCTGAGCATGGCTGTTTCTGTGCTGTGATGGGGCCTGAATCCTGATTGAAATTTTTCATAGATGCTATTTTTCGCTAGGAATGTCTGTAGTTGTTTAGACACAACCTTTTCCAGTATTTTTGATAAGAAAGGGAGATTAGAGATTGGTCTAAAGTTGGATAGGTCTCCTGGTCGAGATTAGGTTTTTAATGAGAGGCCTAATAACTGCCATTTTAAAGGCTGCTGGAACATAGCCTAATTCTAAGGATGAATTAATAATATTGAGCACTGGTTCCGAAACTGCAGGAAAAACTTTTGTGGGAATGGGATCTAATATACAGGATGATGATTTTGATGAGTTTATTATTTTTTTGAGTTCATCCATTTTAATAGCATTGAATGATTCTAGTTGTACTATTGGCATGATGCGGGACGGGATACTATGAGATATAGAGGTGGCTGGCTGTGTAGATGCAATATTGTCCCTAATCTGCTCGATTTTATTATCAAAAATTCAAAAAGGTATTACTATTGTGCTGTAACAGAAACAGAAAGTTAGGGCAGGACAAAAAAGAAGCGTCTCCTCCCCTTAAATAAAATCGCCAATGGAAGCCTGGAATCTGATGAGAAGTTGAAGTGCAGGGTGATGTCATAAAAATGACTGATCTGTTTTGGTGGAAGTGTAGAAACTATAAGTCTTAAATGCTTAAATCTTGTAAATTTCATTGTTGAGCAATATTGTTGGGCACACTAGATTACAGATGGTATTAAGGCTAACATATTTATACTAAAAGCCAAAAAACTTACTTTCTGCCCTGATCGAATGCTTATGTCATGGGAAATTTACATGCATTTAGACCTAGAATGCATCATGCTTGGGATGCATTTTGTCAACATTGGCTATTTTTTTATCTTGAGACCTGGTCGGACACACAAAAAAATCAGCAAAACCAAAAATATTAAGGAGCTTTGAATTTGCACACTTTGACATTTATTGAGTTAAATGAGCCACAAGACTAGTCCCTAACACTGGGAAGTTCATGAAAATCCAAAATTTAGGTTATTGTTTTTATATTTTTATTTTTCATAAATATAACTCATTATAATTCAGTTCTTAATTCCCATATCTTATTTATATGCAGTTTTATATGCATTTATATGCATATCTTATATATAACAGTGCAGTGCTTGGGTGTAATATTGTGGACTGTCCTAAAGAAATGTATTTACCCAGTAAGCAGTAGTATTTGGTCACTCCAGAATCACCAGCTCGAGTGATTGTTTACAGAGCTGGTGGGTCGCATCATTTACCTTTCTGCCTCCAGCAACACGCTCCCGCTCATCATCCTCCTCCGTGGCATTGGAGCATGTAATCTGTGAGAACACGAGGTCAGAAGTGGTGTGTGATGCGGTTCCGCACCTGTTATCTTACTTTCTCACCGTCTGCTGTCTGGATCTGGCATGGCACGATGAACAACAACCCCAGGGTCAGTGCGATAACGGGAGCGCTAGTGTTTGTATTCGCTCAGTGGACACATTGAGGGGATTTAGTAGATATAGGAACCGGGTCACCACGCATTGAGCACTTGGAGGTGATGTTAAAAACAGCACACTTTGTGCATTCAAACGCACCGGCAGAAGCATTAAAGTGCTGTAATCTGTTATGACCATTAACTGCAGATGTGTCTTTTCACAAGCGGCTTCATGTGGTTTCTTCCATAGTTTGTGGTTTCTTGCTGGCAGCTTTGTACTTTTAGCAGGAGAAGCATCTTTTATCCCAAAGAATAACTTTGCTTGTGAAATATTTTGATATGACATTAATAGTGTAAAAAAGGTTTATTTTGTTGGGTGCATTTAGCAAGTTTGCTAAGGTGTCTTTCACCTGTATAGTCCCAGTGGTCATTTTACTCTTTGTTTTTTTTTTTTGCTGCCATACTTTTATTAGTTTTGTATGCAAATGACCTCTGCTTTGATTGTCTTACCTACAAGTGTATCTTGCACGTTTGGGAGAATGTAGTTTTACACTTTCAACATGTCGACATCCTACAGTGAACTCTTCATGCTTTCAAAAAACTATTTTTCCATTTTAGGACCAAAAACCGTCAATTTTTTCTAAGGATGGATATTGTTAAGACTTACAATATTACTACTTTACCGAATCTGCTTATCGATCTGGTACTTGATAGGGGTGTTGAAATGAATCGTTGCATCGATGCATCGCGATGCGGACGTGGACGATTCTGCATCGATGCAGTAATAGACCTTAATCGATTATAGCCTATGACGTCATTCGCATATACGCGTGTCAGTCATGCGAGTTTAAAATGGCGGAAGGAGGCGAAACACAGACGCGAATATGAAATTTTTTTACCATGATTTTTACCAATGAGAAATGAGTTGATCTCATGTGAATTTTACCAATACATCGTGATATCGAATTGAATCGAATCGTTGACATGATAATCGTAATCGAATTGAATCGTGAAACCAGTGCCAATTCACACCCCTAGTACTTGAAGTGTATTCTTGTTGGTTCATTTTATTTTGTTTTCTTAAATTAATAAACGAATAAAGTAGAATAAGCATTGCTTTATTATCTAAAATGTAAAATTAGCTGTGCTTGGTAGTAGGAGTGGTTTGCAGCCTTAAGAAAAGTTTCATTTTATTTTTTTTATTTAACAGATTTAAATGTATTTTTACATTGTTTTAATCGATCCGCACCAGATTTTGTCACCTTTTTAGGGGTTCAGGTCTGCTTTTTTGGTCCACACCAGTTTTCATATGGCAGTGTTCACACTTACGCAAACAAACTAAACTAATAGAGCATCACTCCAGAGTTGGTTTTAATCAAACCAAACCAAGTGTGAACACGCCCTAGAAACATGTAAATGAAGAATTTTTACAGCTAGTTTTTCTCTAAATAGATCTAATAAACATTCCTCTCTCTCAACAGGTCGTGAGCCATCTGCGTCTATCTTCTGTGAGCAGGTGCTGGAGAGGGACAGGAAGTAACTGCTGACGGTAAGTGTCAGCCTCTTAAACAAAGCTGCCCTGAAGGGGTCAAGCTGGGGTTAGGTGTGTAAATCAGGAATGCCCAAGATGACTGACCCCCTCGAGTGATCTGATCTTGTGATTTTATTTTGAGAATATGCTGGGGTGTACAACATCCAGAACCATCTCTATCTCCGCTTGCCTTGGGAATATTTAGTATAGCGTGGTCAGATTGGCCACCTGGGTTTGAACCTGTACTGCTAAAATATAAAACTTGAACGCACTCCAGGTCACTTTGAATAAATGCATCGACCAAATGCATAGATGTATGAATTTATTTGAATTCACTGAATGTGACCCTTCGGGGTTAATGGTGCATGGTTGAGTTTTTAATAACATTTTATGGCCTTTAAAAGTCTTGGTTTTGTGCAGACTGTCAGGAAAATTGTTAGGTCTATAGGGCACTTGGTCGGGTTCCTGTTAGACGTTAAGTTTATGCACTTGTTTACAACATAACGGTCCACTCGAATTCTATTTTAGGAAGCAGTTTGCCAGTTGAATGTGACCCGTTTGTTTTTTAACAAGTTTCTTGCGAATAATGTTGACAGTATATGTTGACAGTTCCATGCAAATGTCAAAGAACTGATAACTACTGATAGCTCAGATGTTAATATTTGGTGGTTTAAATACCCATGTGACGTCTCTCAGTTTTTAAAGATTCTCCATTTATTGGGTATTATTGCTTCTGGTTGTTGGTGCACTTAAATTCACAGAAATCCAGAAATATGTGTGTTTTTTTTTCACTTCTACAGTATATTGTATGTATATTTCCATTTTTTAAATAGATAACTCTAAAAAAGATAACTAGATGAGTGGATAGACGGACTGTATGTTGTAAAATATAAACAGATGGTTCAGTATATTGGTAAGAAATGCGTTCCGTAACAATTTATATGTCAAGTTTTCACTGAAAAATGTCACATCCATAATGCTGGAATTGCCATATGTGCCACTTTCTGGACTGTCTCCTTTTGCAAATGACAATTGTATAGCTAAAATAAATGTTTTACTGGTTGATTATGTTGAAGCTAAAACCAGCCTTTGTTATATAGTGAATGAATAGTTGAGTAATCATTCATTCCATCCAATCCATTGACACGTCTATTTTACAGATATGTAGTTTTTCAGATCCCTACTCACAGGTGTTAAACACAATTGCAGCCTTTAGAGACCAAACGCAGATTACCGACAAAGTAATCACACACCTTTATGTCCACAAAGGGATTCATAGACTCATTTTTGGTTCAACCGCTCTGACTTCCCGTCCAAAACAGAACGTATTCGTTGCTAATCAGCCTGTTGGGATTTACAGAGATAATCAAGTCAGATGAACACTGAAAACTGCCCTTCCTCAAATCATTAGCCGTATGGAATAACAAAAGCAACCCTTCAGTACTGACACGATCAGATTTGAACCTGGCTTGCCATTATTCCTGCGCTCTTCCCTGGTCGCTTCACGGCCGTATCCGGAAGCCCCGCCCCCAGACCCACACGCTGACACACATGCTCGCGGTACAGCCGGTCCACGTGAGTTTATTCCCAGGCTGCCTCTCATATTCCTGCGCGCTCATCTCTCTCCATCAAACACACAGTCTCTCTTTCGCCGCAGTGTCCTTGAAAAAGCTGTGACTTTGGCAGCCTGCGTCTGTACGGCTGCGGCTTCGGTACATCTGACAGTTGAACGTTAATTATTCCTACTGCGTATCGCATATGACTATTGTTAATTTATTCTTCACTGCATCCTGTATTTAAAATATATTCAAGTATTTATGTACTCTTACTGCCTTGAGTTTGATTTAGCAAGAGGATTTCACTGTCAATGATTATATATTTTTACTGTTAATTATATTGCAACGTTATTAAAGTGAATGATGCTGTTTGTTGTTTTACTTTAGAATTTACCTAACTGTTAATCTTAGCTGGGACTATTTAAAGCAACTTTTTATGACCAAGCGTTGTTGTTGTTATTAATCTTTAAGGTTGAGGATTAGTTTTTTAACTTTGTTGCATATATTTAGTCTAACACCATTTGTGCTACAAACATGAACATTTCCATGAAATTGTATTGAAGGAGAAACCCAAGACACATCTAGGGATTGGAACCTTAAAACTCAAAGTAATAGTAGTTGCCCACCCAAGAAATGCCCTGGCAACACCCCGGCAACTGCATAGCAACACGCTTCATTAAGGCTAAATTTTGTATTTCTTCTTTCATTTTGATAAATGCTGTAATTATTTTTTCAGCATAAACCACACATTTAATTTTGACATTTGTTGAAAAAGAAAAAATGACTTTCATGATTTTCAGACACTATTTTGTGTCCTGTCCAAAACAAATCTCTCCCTCTCTCTCCCTCTCTCTCCCTCTCTCCTCTCTCCCTCTCTCTCTCTCTCTCTCTCTCTCTCTCTCTCTCTCTCTCTCTCTCTCTCTCTCTCTCTCTCCCCTTTTGGTCATCCTGTCAAATATGCATCTTTTGTATTCTGCTGGGTTGTGTTTTGTTATTGCTGCCTCTCTCTCCCGTCCCTCTGGTATCATATCTGTTTTTCATCACTTTTCAATGTGTTGAACTGGGTTGAGTAGGTATTTCTTGAACGTCTCTTCAGCGGAAAACATAAACATGAGCTGCGGCTCAGAGAGCCGAACGCTTCTCCCACAAAGCTGCTTGAGTTTCTGATTAAAACTATCGACTGCTGAGACTCCTAAAGTCACCAGTCGCTCCTGATGAATACTGATAAACATAGATACACGACATGTGTGTTTGCTTAGCTGTGGTCTGTTGTATGTGCATACACATACAGAGACACAAACAAACTAACCTTTGTTGAATTCTTTCTGAATATGAAATCTTTTTTATGAATACGATTTAATTTCTTTTAGTTTGATCTGCCGGTGATGTCATGTTTAGGGGTCGGGCTTCAATTTTGCTTTTGTTTGATAATTGCACTTTTCTGTACAATTCACATAGTAAAAATGTAGGCCTACAAGAAATCCCAACCTCTTAAAATAGTTGAAAATTTTTATCCTTACATTTGGTTTTATTTAAATTTTTCATATCGTCACCACAATTTTTTTTAGTTGTACAACTGTAGTAATGTCATAGCAAGCAGTGTTAATAATCTATGTAATAATAATAATAACAATATTAATAACAATAATAATAATAACAACAATAATAACAATAACAACAATAATAATAACAAAAACAACAACAATAATAATAATTAATCCAATCAATTTTTAGTGGATAATTGAAGTCCCACCCTACATCATTTTCCAGCTGCAGGTTGTGTTTGTCGTGTTTGTAATGCTGAAATTCCTCTGTCTCTTTCACCATGTGGTCATTTACCATCTCAATCCCCAATCTCTCATTGCAGTAAGACCTTTTCTATGTGTCTGTATCTTCTTTGTCTGTCTGCATCTTTTTCTATCTCTCCTCCTGTCTTCCATTTTTCCCTCTCTGGGAATCAGGGACCTGCTACTGCAAGAATGTAGCCATGACGACAATTCCTGCGGGATGAGCCAGAACAGAGCCTCACTTTTTTTGTCCATCCTTCCGTGCAATCTTTTTCTCACTGTCTCCTCTCTTTCTTTCTGTCAAAGTTTTGTTGGCTTGACAAAGGGTTTTACATATCAACATATGTACAAAATGTACTGGGCTGGGTAGTTTTGTTAACTAATACTGTAACTTTGAGTCATTGTGTGTACTGTATAAATAAAATAAATGATTAAGTAGCATGGCTAATGGGGCAGACAATGCGATCTCATGGAAAACATAACTTTTTTGGCGAACTACAAAAAACGTGCAGGATTTTTAGATAAGGCAATAATGAAGCTCCACCACTTTGGTCAGTGGGGTGAAAGCAGGTCATATTAAGGTGTACTAATTCAACTATAAATAAATAAATATAGTACATAATTGTTAATATTAAAAGCTACTTAATTGTTAATATTAAAAACTTAATTACAATGTAAAATAATGATGATAATAATTTATTAATTATTCTAATTATTATTATTAAGTAGTTATCAATAATAGTAGTAGTAGTAGTAGTAGTAGTAGTATTAATAATAATAATTATTACTAATAATAATAACCACTAAAACCTGTCTCACCACAAAACCAAGGAAAATTGGCACATGACCCCGAGAGTAAAGAGTCTCTCTGATCAGCCTGTAATAAACAAAGCAGAGCCAGTCTGATGCATTCATTACAGAAAGCTGAGCGCCAGCACTCTACCGGACCACGAGCACGCTCTGTAATGCAGGATGAAAGGTGCTGAATATGTAACGAGAAGAGTAGTGTGCACTGGAAATGGGGTCAGGGGTCAAAACTGCTGCTTGGACAGGAAAGGCACACACACACAGAGAAATAGACGCATCTTCCTGTCTCATCTCTACGGATGGTACGTCTGCGGCCCCTGAGGTCACTGAACCCTGTTAGGAATTCAGCACTTTGCTGAGACGAGCCGATTTTCACCTCTTACACACAGCAGTGTCCTCTCACGCTACGTGCGCACATACACAGCTCACGAGCCACGTGTTTGTTTACTTTCTCGCTATCTTGAATCCTGAGCAGCCATATACATCCATCACTGTTAGAAGTAGTTACAGCTGTGTGTTTTGTTTTTTAATTTAATTGCCAAAAATCATAATCTGTGTGGTGTGTAAAACGTGTGAATTGTGGTCATGTGACTTGATATATCATGTGACCGACTATTGTTCGAGTGTTCATTGTCACATAATTCGGCATTCACTTTCACATACTCTTTAAACAATAACAGACAGCATTCAGTGTTTCCTGTCTTACTGTGTACAGTAAGCTAATATTTCATTCGAAATATTTCCTGAGAGAGACAGGAAGTGTCTTTGTCTTTCTCTCTGCATGTCTACGCAAGAGTAAGACTGAATACAAATGTTTTTGAAACCATGTTCATCATCTTGGCCTGGTTGCAGTGTCTTTAGCAATTTCCCCCACTTCCTGTGCACACACACATACAAACCCAACATGAACCCACAGTGAGAGGCACAACATCATTTTCACAACATTTTCATTTTAGATTAAAATTTGTGACCCTGCCTGTGAAAACCTAAAAAATGTTAGGATCATTTTGTGAAAAATAACCTTGATATCTTTAATACCGACCGAGTAAGATTGTGTCAAAGATTGAAATGATAGTGAAATTAATAGATAAAACCAAACTTTAATTCTCGTTATCTCAGTATTAGTCACATTTTATTTGAATTTGTTTTGAGATCAACCTAACAGTAAGAAAGTTATTTCACGTAAAATAATAAAAACCTTTACTTTACTAAATCTATTCTGTTTTTATTCTGTTGTGGAGGCACAGAAACCGCATCTGGCATACAGTCGATAGAAAACAACATCCACCTGACATCACCACAGCCATCAGAACCGATGCAAACTAATATACAAGCTCAAATATACCGTGTTTATTTTTTATAATTTTTTGTGGGGAACAATTCACCTGTGCAAGTCAATCTACACAAAATTTGTATTTGTGTTTGTATTCTTATATAAAAATGTACTTCTCCTTATAAATGATCCCTCTGATGATGTCAGTTTGATGGCAGATCATCAGTTAACCCCTTCCGCTTCAAATGTCAGTCTGCTGGCAGTTTTAATTCTGAATGAAATGCGTACTTTTGCTAGATCCAATCATTTTCTAGTGAAAAAACAAGCCACACCCTCTATTTTTATTATTTTTACTTTATTATTTTACAATTTTCACTCTGAAATATATAATAATGCAGAAGTAAATGCAAATGCTGGTTTACCTGGACTAAAGTCACTTATGATTGACAAAACCTGCTTGATAAAACTTGCATAGCTACAGTAGGTGTGAAAAACACACAGAAGTTTTACTGTAGCATTTGAACTAATTTTTTAAAAATGTATTTATTTTATCTACTCTCTTATTTAAGTTGTGTTTAAGTGTTGTTGTTTTTTTGTTCATTTTGTCTTACTTTTTACTTAACCTGATAACTGTCACCAGAAAATTGAGTATACACATGACAATACAATCTAAACTACTTATTTATAGCCTAATTACAGTAACATAAACATTTTTTAAATAATTTTTTTTCATGTTTATTGTTAAAAATTTAAAGTTTGTCATGATTAGATTAAAACGATGAAATATTAAAGTGAATAGGGAAATAACATGAGGAATGGCGAGAGTTAACAGGTTAAAAATTTGTTAATAAATTTCTTACTTAATTTTGTAAGAAATTATAGTTTTTTTATACAATTATTACCCTGCTGATACCGAGTTTAGTTCTCTCTTGATTCATTTATGTTGAAACATCTGATGGGATTGAACTTCTAGGGGTTGCCCCTAGAAACACGACTGTTCAGATTGCTAAATTCATGTTTTAGAGACTAGTAAAATTTTAATGTGTGGACTCTGAAGGTTCAGAGGGAGATGCACCAAAGCAAAAAAGAGAGTTAAACGAAGGAGAATTAGAAATGAGGAGAGACCGGGAGAGACTAGCGCTTAAATATTTACAACAGCACTCAGTCAGATTGACCGTAGACTGCATGTCCCAGTGCATTGTGGGTCGCGGTTACTGCTGGATACTGAAGGGGGTTGGGGAGAGCGATGGAGTTATTTAGTGAGAGAGAGCAGGTCCATGCTAATGAATTGGTGTTGTCAAGTAACATGCCCAAATTGACCTGGAATGAATGGATTCAGTGATCCGCTTCAACCTGGCAATCGAAGGTTCTGGGGTGGCTAGCGGTGAACATCACTTGCACAAACACGCGCGGTTGTTTTTTACCCACACTTGTTTTAAGTTCCACTCTTTTTACACCAAGTTTGTTCCGCATCGTCTCGCCGCCCTCACAAACAGAACTCCAGAGATGCTTCTGAACAGATACTCGGGTCACACACACATTCACACACGTGCTTGAGATGCAGTGTTGTGTAGCAGGCTGCATCATGCTGCCCGCTGCGTCGACCGCAGCATGAACAGATGGTGCTCATGATCCCGAGCCATGACGGCTCAAGGTTGGACGCGACTCGACCGGGAAGCTGTCGCAGAACTCCACCCTGCGAGTCTGAAAAGAGTAAGAGAGGAGTGAGAAATGTGACCCTTATAGCATTATATAACGGTCCTTTTGAAAAGTTTTTTCATGTTGATATACTTTAGCGCAGTTCTCAACTGATTTAAGATTTTTAGTTGGTCATCATTTGCCGTTTTTCACCTCCTGAACCCACTTAGGTTTATGTCCTGCGTTATTATGGCAACTTGCATGTCGTATTTTTTCTTTGCTTGCATTTCGAGATCTGTACTAGCTGTGTTGTTTTTTGCTTAAACAACAGAGGGTTTAAACCTGTTAACTGTCACTGTTCCTCAGGAGGAACACCTCTGTTAGTTCCATATTCACCTTTAATATTTCATAGTGGAATTTTAATCTAATCATGACGAACTGACTAAATCGATTGAAATGTATGAGACTAAAGTTAACAATTTTTTATAACAATAATAAAAAAAATTTTAATGTTACTGTTATTAATAAAAATACATATGAAACAAAAAATGTAAGAAAATATCAGATTTCTTACAAAATATCAGATGCATGTTCATACGTATAGTCAGTTTCTGCTGTGACAGTTATCAGGTTAAGAGATAAAATATTTTTCAATAATAATTAGTAATAAGTAATAAAAAGTAATATATACATACATTTATTAATTAAGTGGCATCACAGGCAGACCTAAAGACGTTTTTAACAAGAACGTTATACATGGAAAAGTAATGTGTAGCCCATATATTCCCAGTAAGCAAAATGTTTTTTATTCTTGAGTTTAAAAGCGTTTTTGTTGTTGCACATCATCACTTTGAGGTCTGTGTCAAGCAAACAGGAAAATGAGGATGGATTTTGATGTTCACCATAATGTTGTGTTTAGCTGTTGTCTCGGCTCTGAAGAGCCACTTTGATTATCAGCGGGATACAAAGTGTTGGGTTGACTTAACCTGCACGTTCATACACAAACTCACACACTTTTATATTTCCTCCTAATATTTTCTCTTTCGTGTCCAGCAGTGCTCCCAATCTTCCTGTTCTCTTCTGTGCTGTCGATTCACTTTGTTTTCGTTTACAACCTGTATATGACTCTTTCTTCTGTGGAACACAAACAAAGATATTTTGAGAAATGTCTGTGTGGCTTTGTGCCCATACTATGGAAGTCAATGAAGGACAATGTTGTTTGATTCCCAATCATTCTTCAGAATATTTCTTTAGTGTTATGCAGAAAAAATTATATAAGTTTAAAATGACATTAGGGTGAAAAAATGATCAAATAATTTGTATGACTGTCTTTCTTTTGTATAACACACAGCGATATGAGTTTCTTTATGTTAGAACGTCTGCTTGTTCAAACACAATGAAAGTCAAAGAGAACTGTTGCTGTCAAGCAAGACGAATGACTTTCATTTTAGTTGGGTTCTCAAATAAAGCTGTAATGTAATTTCAGAAGACTTATATAATGTATGGATTGTATGATTATCTTCTTGTCATTTTTGGAGCTTAGATGTTTCTGGTGTCCATCCAGTTTTGTGTCATCCAAGTTTTTTTCTTTGGTGAACTGTACTAGTTTGCTTTAAGTACTAAACAAACAGTCAATGTTTGTCCACTCGGGTTCCATTGAGATGTCTCAGATCCCCTTTAAATGACTTTCACAATAAGCACTTGTTTTGTAACAAAGCTTTTTTTTAGCTCCTTCAAAGTGTTACTGAAGCTACCAAAGGCACAAAGCATCCTGGGAAGTCTGTAGAGATCCTTTATGTCACCATAATTTACTGCAAGACTGCAGCTGTTGAGAAACTGTGAATATTTCTACTGTCTAATTTTACAATTTTGGCTGGTGAAAGTCATAAAAAAGCGATTTAAACAGTTTAATTGACCATTGTATTGATGTCACTTATTCAACCTTATTCCTCCTTTATTCCTAAACAAGTCAAAGCATTATTTTGATAATTCCATAACTATCACAAATAAATTTCTTGAAAATCTCTACTGAAGATTGATAGCTTGACTTTTTTTGTGATGTACTGTATTTAAAAAAAAAGTTTTATTATTGTTTTGTGTTGTCCCTATTAATTCCTGTTCTTGAGCTCTGACATTACAAATGGCACAACTTTTTTAACTTAAAAAATTATATTATCAATGTGTATATATAATATTATAATAGTAATATCATATAATATTAATATATAATATAATACTACTAATAATAAAAAAAAAAAACTATAATATTAATACTACTACGAATAACAACAACAATAATAATAATAATATTATTGTTGTTGTTGTTGTTGTTGTTGTTGTTGTTGTTACAAAACCAAAGTAGCTTTGCCAACACTGCATGTTTGCATGGATAAAAGGGCTGTCCTTTAGTGTTTTAGAGGTCATTGAACCTAAATATATATAATAAACATACTGTAAAACCAGAGATCTCTTCAGCTAAGATATTCTTTTTCCTATAATGGGCTTTTGAGTTATGTCAACCTCCCATTAGATTAGACAGCCATTACACAAACGAACTGTGTTTTTTATATGGGGACAAGTGTTCTGTTTCTGCATTTTTTGTGTGTGGGTTTGTGTGTGTGTATGTGTGTACTTTAGTGTTTCAGAATAATGAATTTGTGTGTGTCGATTTATGTGCCTGAATGTGTGTGTTTGTCCTTGTGTGAGATCAAGAAGAATCAGTTTGACTCATAACGTTTATTGCACCTGGGATACTTGGCCTGTCCTTGTTTGATGAACCCTAGCGGGAAGATACAAACAAGTCCAGCTGTATTATAAATCAGGTTTATGTCTCTGCTGTCAGTGCTGTATAACCTGGTCAGTGTGTGTATTGATTTTACGTTAGATGTCTTAAGCATTTAGCGAAGTAAAATGGTATGTCTTGAGAAGAAGATTAAGACACCGGGGCAGTGCTTGTTTTATTTTCTCTTGTTGGTAAAGGTATCAGCACCAGATGTGATAGTTTAACAGTGTCCTGTGCACGATCCTTCATGCATTTTTGTGATTCTCAGATTTTTATTTGATTTGAACGCTGCATAAAAACGACAAGAATTCTAAAAAAGGCACATTAGAACGAATTGTCATCTTTTCCCACGACACTTGCAAATCTGTCCGTTCCCTCAGTAGTAATCCCTTAATCTCTAGTCTCAGCTCCCTCGTTTCTGTCCCTTCAGGGTTGACCTCAAGTCAGCAAGCAGCAACCTCAACCTCTCCATCTTAAATATTGACAATGCGGTTATTCGGTTATTGATGGCATCTATTCTCTCTAAAGCATGTTCAGCACTTTTTTCTCTTGCAGCACTGCCAAATCATCAACAAATGTGTGAAGCTGCACTTTCATACCAAACTTTCTTGTCTGTTTTCTCTTTAGCATAAGCCGTTTTTAATCAAGACTTCTCCAGGGATTTCGGGAAGAATCTCAAGTCGGCATTGGCGGGTTGACGGGAATGTTTCCGTAAAACGGCCACGTTTGCATATTTATTCTGAAGATGGTTCGTGTTGATTTGTTTGTTTGTATTTCGCTTATCGTTAGTAATTAATATCACGCTGGCATCTTGACGTTTTTCCGCTTTCTTTCAACAGACTGGCTTGTTTATGTAATTCATGCATCTGTGCGAGCTGTCAAGGGTGTTTATTATTATTTTACCTGAATTTATGAAGTGCAGCGGTAGCTTGTTTTTTTACACATTTTAGATTTTCTAAATGACTCTTTCGATAGTTGAAAATTGTTTACTGTAGTTCTGAGATGTCGAGCAGCAAAGATGATGTCAAATATGACTGGAACACGCACACGTCTTAAGGTGGTAATACCCTAGTCTTAGGATAACAAGTTTTGTACACACAAGCACTGCTTGAAATAAATGTTTTTATGTTTGAATGTTTCTAAAAGTTTCATTTCTAAGTTTAAATGAAAATCAGGCCCCATCATGTGTGTTTCACATATAATAGACCAGCCAAACAGGTTAAAATTCCTCCCAAGTAAACATTTTAATACATTAAAACATTTCCAAGTGTCAACACTGAAGTTTGTATATACTGTAAAAATAACCCAACTTTGTGACCACTAACCTAAACATACACTACTGCATTTCTGTGGGTTGCCATAAGAGTTAGAAATAACATCAAGACAACACAAACATACCCAGACTGTTTGGAGCAACAAAATTAACATCACCCTAACCAAAGCATTTTTTTCTGTCTGCTCGGAGCGGGAGCAGGTGCCATGTGTAAGATTCATTAAATTAGCCATCCAGTAATCAGTGTGCAGAGGAGTGTGGCGCTGATCTGGCAACCTCATACTAATGAGACATGCCAGTGCCTCCGGCCAAAACACTTTTCCTTTGAGGAATCTGGTAGGATGGTAGGAGGGACAAAAAAACACAAAAGGAACATGTGCTCATTTTTGAATTACCCGTCAATCAATGTGCACATTTTTAATGTGTAAATATTTGAATATTTACACTTAATATGTTTTATAGCACATTTTAGCTTACTCGAAGCTTGCTCAAGTGAGAGAACATTTAGAGTTTGGACTGACAATTGGTTGTACAGAAGAGATTATGTGTATATATACTATACTATATAGATGTTTAGGCATGTGTTATGGTAATTACATGGTAATAAATTAGTAATTACTAGGATTGCTCTTTAAAAATCCTATAACAGCATTAGGAATAGAGAACCTTTAGAGAACCTTATCTGCATGCTCAACAACACTTTTCAGCAATTTTGAGTAAATGGGACCCAGTGTGTTCGGTGCACATTAGATCTGTAAAGCAGACACCCGCATTTATTACTGCCTTCCATCACCTGATCACCCTAGAGAAGACATCCTCAGACACTGAACCAATAATAAAAGATAATTACTGCCTGTAATTAGTATCGCTGGGATACACCCACTTCGCCCCTCCCTTTCTCGAAATCTACTCCTGCCAGCCACTACATCAAACATCAGTTTTTAGTCGAAAATAATGCTGTTCCTCACTGGTTCCCTGTTGTTTTAACATCTCACGTGAAACAATCACCTCTCAAAAACTTGTACGTATTTTACAAGGTGGCTAATGTGAATTGTACAAAAACATACAATAATTATAAAAGAGCAATGATAAAGGCCCACTCCTAACCCCACCCTTCGTAGTCGTTCTAAAACATACAAAGAAGATGATATGAATTCGTACAAATTAGCAATCTCAAAAAATACATCGGTTTTCCCATTAAATTGTGTTGGAAATGATGCGTTTTAATGAGACAACTACTTGACAACTATTCCTGAGACGTGCTAGAACCAAAAAGATTTATAGTCTTCAATGTGTGACGATATTTGTGTTTAGCATTCATATGGATTTTTTTGTGATTTATAATTCCGTTAAATATTTTCAAAATGTTTTTTTGCTCAAATCGTTTCGCTTTAGAAGACATTTATTAACCCAATGGATTTATATGCATTATTATAAGGATGGATGGATGTGCTTTTGGGAGCTTTAGCATTTCAAGACCTATGTATACAAAGTGATGGATATTTTATGTCTAAAGCATAACTCAGTGAGTCAGTGTTTGTGTTTTTTCTCTTATTCTGCTTCAAAGTAAGACTGTAAATGTTCACTGGGAAGTAACGCCACCTCAGGGTGTTCAACAAACCCAGAGTCTCCTATTGCCAGAATCTAGTTAACCACCAGCCCACCCACCGCTTTACTGTGCCTTGTTCTTATTTTCCAAATCGCTGGATGAGACTAAAAAGAAAAACGATTACAGAATTGATAGAGAGTAGCGAGGAGAGATGGTGGTTTTTGCTGTTGGCATTTAACTAAGGAGAAGGTCGGTCAAGGGGTGGTGTTGAGAGAGGCTTATCTCATTTTTTTCTCGGCTTGTACAAGTAGGAGAATATCTCTGAATGTATGTGCTCTTTTACTCTTTCATGCTGAAATATGGAGGTTAAATGAACGCTTTCACAATCTGACCGCTGCTGCGGTGTAGCCGCATGGTAATCAATAACCTCCCGCTGTCTTCCATAATGATGGAGTCTTACTTTAACCTCAGTGATATGATGTACCAATTCTTTAAAATACTTAAATGGGATTTTTCCATGATGTTTTTGTGGCTATATATATGTACACCCTTGCTCAAAAGCTTGGGATCAGTAAGACTTGTAATGTCTCTTACGCTCATCAAGGCTGCATTTATTTTATTAAAAATACGGTAATATTGCAAAATGTTATTACAATATAAAATTATGGTTTTTATGTGAATATACTTAAAATTATCATTTATTCCTGTGATGCAAAGCTGAATTTTCATCAGCTGTCACTCCAGTCTTAAGTGTCACATGATCCTTCAGAAATCATTCTTATATGCTCGTTTATTATCAGTGTGGAAACAGAGAATCCTGTGATACTTTTTTCAGGATTCTTTGATCAATAAAAGGTTAAAAAGAACAGAACAAAAACAACATTTATAACAAAAAGGTTTTCTAACAATATACACTACTATTTAAAAGTTCAGTGTCAGTACACTTTTATTCTTTCTTTTTTGAAAGTAATTTTATTCATCAAGGATGTGTTAAATTAATAAAAAGTGATAGCATAGATTTACATTTTTAGAAAAGATTTATATTTTGAATAAATGCTGTTCTTTTTAACTTGTTATTCATCAAAGAATCCTGGAAAAAATAATCAAGGGTTTAAAAGAATATTTGACAGCACACCTGTTTCCAACATTAATAATACTTAGAATAAATCAACATATTTTAATGATTTCTGAAGGATCCTGTGACACTTAAGACTGGAGTGACAGCTGATGAAAATTCAATTATATTTTGCAGTATAATAATATAAAAACCATTATTTTATATTGTAATAACATTTTGCAATATTACTGTTTTGTTCTGTATTTTTGATCAATTAAATGCAGCCTTGATGAGCGTAAGAAGCTTTTTTAAAAAGCATTACAAGTCTTACTGATCCCAAACTTTTGAGTGGCAGTGTACACATATATATATATATACTGATGTTTAAATAGACGTCACACAGTTCATTCTGTTGGGACTGATAATCTCTTTGAAACACCTCGTGCATGCTGTGATTTTCAGCTGGTTGTGACGCTATTCTGCCGCTCTGATAACAAGGGAGTGACAGGAGAACGTGAGCGAGCAGACTGTGAATGTCTCCGTTTGGACACACACCGCTGAACATTATTACAGCAGATCTGCAGGGCAGCGTTCAGGCGTAATTGCTCCACTAACAGCTGTGTTGGGCTCCTTATCCGTTGTTCTCTCTTACAAGGACTTAAAACTAGATTTTCTGCATATGGGTGGCGGGAGATGAACTGTGTCTAAGTGGACAACACCATTTCTGTCTGTCCAACACTGTCTGGGATGTAAATAATTAGGTCATGTAGACGTTCGGTTATAATGTCTTATACAGTATACTGTAGTATGTTGTTCAGCATTGAACGCTGTCATCAGCTCTTCCTTAAAATGAGTATTTTTGGATCAAATTTTTTTCAGTTGTTGCAGCTGTTCAGATCTGAAAGCCGTAATCCACAGAATGAAAATATATTCTGGGAATATTGCATTAATACAGGGACGACATTTGGCTAGATAAGAAGAGATTAAACTGGGTAAAAATTTACTCTTGAATGTTTGAGCTCAAATTATGGTCATTGCGATCACTCAGAATGATTTTATAAACGGATAAGCATGTACGTTTTGCAGTCAACAGGTTTTATTTGCGTGACATCACCCAGATCATAAAATATGTATAAGATCCGTACGCTGCATTGCTCATTTTCAAACAAAGAGACATTGATCTCTCCTGAGGGATGAAGGTGTACGTTTGTGATGCTACACATTTAGTCTTGTTGGTCCCCCAGATTGTCGTAATAGCTTACACCTTGATACAGTCATGTTGTGATGCTGACAAGAAAAAAAGACTATACTGGAATAGCGTAATTAATGTTGTTTTTGTCTGTCTTGCAGGTTTTGGTGCAGTAAGGCGCAGCGGAGGGGGCAGAGAGGGCGAGCGCATGAGGAGAGGGCGTCCCGAAACCCCCGTCTCCATACACCGCGCTCGCGCACACACGTTCACGGAGTCACCGCGACAAGCAACCCTCCAGCCGCCATGGTAAACCCCACGACTTCTGTGAACCGTGTTGAGTTCACCCCAAAATAAACAAAACATTTTTTTGGTGACTTACTCACCCTTGGGTTCCTATGTAATTGTATTGCCAACTTAGTTTTGTGTGATGAATAGATGGAAATTTATCAGACATGACTGTGAAAAATTGAATTTTTTTTTTTATGTCCAAAGCGAGTGCGATGTCAAAAGTCACGTTGGACAACTTATACAGTTCTTAGAAAACAATAAGAAAAAGTCATACAGTTTCGAAGTTACACGAATGAGTAAATCACTTAAAGAATTAAAAAATTACACGTGTCTCCAAACGGCTCTTATCTACAATGAGCCGAGATGCGATGGATGTGACGGAGGGGAGGAGATCAGCGTTTGATTAATGGCCCTCACCTCCGGCTTGGGGGAGCGAGGTCTCATGGGAGAACACGGCTGTGCTGTTTGAATTATTAAAGTCTGAGAGTCGGGGGGGTTCATAAATAACTCAGCGTAATGAGCGCCCCGCTAGCGTGAGCTTTAATGCTAACCCAGCCGCACAGCCGGGGTGACCTTGGATACTCACATGCGAACGCTCTTCCTCGTCTTCGCTTTCTGCATCTGTATTCTTATTGATTTTGTTGTACGCAGAATGAAGTGACCTTGCCGGTTTCGCTCGACTTCCTGTCTGATTGTGGTCAAAGTGGCAGGGACCTCAGATACAGTACACACACACATACATTGCTGTCTGCTATGGTGGCAACTAAGGGAATGGTTTGACAGAATGAACGGTGGTCTGGAAATAAATTCACTGTGCTGAGTGTTGTAGTATTTCTGGCTTAAAGGAATCATACTGTTCAATACAAGTTAAGCTTTAATTTCGATTTGTTGTGAAATATTGATGACCACAGAACATAATTTCGACAGTAAGGCGCTTACAATAAAAGAAAATTGGGCAATACAGTAAATGATTTAATGCACACAGTTATAACACAATATCTATTTTATTAACATGCAAAGTTAATATCTTTCATAGGACTCATGGAAAGATTTTTTGCATAGAGGAAAACATATTAATGCAAGAATTAAATTGGTCATGAATTTCTAGAAGCTCATTTATCTAGAAAATAGTCCCACTATTTAGTCAAGGAAAGCTAAACATTTATGTAATGTGCTTGACCCCATTTACTTGAATTATTTGCTAACTTGAAATTTTCTGTGGTTCAGAGTAGCATACTGTCAATGGAGCTTAATGTGTATTGAACTCGCTGTATTCCTCTTGTAGTGCCACAGTGAAAGGGATTCACATTATTAAATTAATTTTAAAATGGTGTATTGTGCAGTTACACTTAGTTGGCAGCTATAACGATGGCATGTCTGTAAAAGCAGATATTGATTTGCGTTTGGGTTTTTGTCAGCATGATCGGGTGTATATGTAAGGGATAATGTATAGTAAGCCAGTCATTATCATAAAATAAATGGGTTTATTATGCGAATGACCAGCTGACTGTACATTATCCCATTTATGATATGACTCCTTACCAAACGCATATGAAATATTGATTTGGAGTATTATCTTACTTTTAGATTAACTTAAAGCTTCTGCTAAACATAATAGTCCATTAGAACGCAGATAAAAATTGGCCTGAAAACATAAGACAGAAAAAAATATTATTCTATGAATGTATATATTATTATGAATCTGTAGTCCAAGTTATTTTTACAACTTTGTAACAAAAAAATGTTCTCACTCATCCAACACTGCTTTACTCTTACCTGCCCGTTCTTCCTCTGACAATTTATTTTATAGCTATAACTAAGAACATGTAAATGCTAGTTGGTAACAGTTTTGATTTTCAAGCATATTACTTACTCTAAGATGTACTGATATAGAAAGATAGAGTCAAATCACTTTACAAGCCATTATTTAATATCCAGAAATCTGTGTAAGAAAAGATTTTCAAGCGTTGTTCCACAGGTCTGTGTCCTAGGGCCAGTTAAGGTTTACACACTTATAACAAAAGAAAACTGCTTACTGTTTGTGTCAGTCTCACCACAAATACACACACACTAATGGTGAAGGCTTGCGTCAGTCAACAGCTGTTTGTGGTCGGCTCATGTCAGTGCCATAATAAGAAGTCTCAGAGGTCTTCAGATGATTGTCGACTGGAAGACATTTTAATTAGTGGTGTGTATTCAATTTAATACTAAACACTGACCTCACACACGCACAGATGAAACACAACATGTCGGGGCTCCTCGAAGGGTTATCTGATACATCTGACAGGCGTGCAGGGGCCGTAAATACACTGCGTAATTAAATGACCTCATGCCAAAAATCCCCAACTTATTGTTTTCTGTTACTGGTGACAACGAATACATGAAACACTTTCTGGTGTTAGGGATAGTTCACCCAAAAAAAAAAATTATGTCAAAATTTTTTCACCCTTATGTCATTTAAACCCTGTATATGATTCTTTCTTTTGTGGAACACAAAAAAGGTATTTTGCAAAACGCTGGTTTCCGGCACCCACTGACTTCCATTGTACATTGTGTCCATACTATAAATGTGAATGGGTGCCGGTAACCAGTGTTTTGCAAAGTATTTTCTTCTGTGTTCTGCTAAAGCAAGAAAGTCATACAGGTTTGTCATGATATGAAGGTGAGTAAATAATAAAATAACTTTTATTTTTGGGTGGACTGTCCCTTTAATGTGTGTGTCCCCAGTGCACCATTTGTTAAACCAGTGGCTTTCTTTTCCACTCTGCACACAATCATCTAAGACATTTTAAGTTGGCTTTATTATTATTTCACTGTATGTAAAGAACTACAAAGGAACGTGCGTCACAGGATCATGATGGAAATGTTCATCTTGGAGATGGTCAGGCTGATGTAAAGGCATGCCAAATCTTTCTGTCTCGCTCTGGTATGATGTGAGATTAAGATGCACTGCTTTGCGCTCCTCCTCGGCTATTTTACGCTCTTTTACACTTCCCAGTATGTTTTACAGCTGCTCTCAAGCGGCCATTAGGAGCGCCTCATAAACTCAACACACTGCCTGTTAAATACTGGCCTGATGCCACCAAAACCACTGTAACTGATGCTTACACACTCACAGATATGAATCTTCATTACTTACCCATCTACCCAGAGTCCACACCCTGATCCGTGCTAACACTTTTTTATTATTCACACATGTACGTAGTATGATTGTTTCGAGGTGTACACTATGCACCATGTACTAACTGATCAACTTCACAAAAGGTCGAAGCCTTCAAACATCTGCGCCGTTCACGCTCGACACAAACAAGCCCGGCATAAAAATGTCACAAGGTGAATTTCTGATGAATCCTGTTTTTCTTTTCTCGCTGGTTAAACAACAGTCGTCTTTCAGAAGAAGAATGGATCCTTTGGTTTCTATGTCTGTATTCTGTGAAAGGTCAAACCCCCCCCGGGATTGCAGCGGGGCCATACGACTTTGATACCATATTGAGCTAGTTCGCTATCGAATATAGAAATGGAACAGGAAGGCTAACGGAATGAAAATGATAGGATTAAGGAATAGATCTCGTATTGAATAGGGCCAATATGATTGAAATTCAATCCTATGAAAGACGAGGAATGGATTGACAGGAGGATTTAGTTGCAGTACACACCTACCTTTTTATTTCCCTCTGGGAGTCATTCTGCGCTGCGGCACATCGACGGTTTCTGCAGTTGCCACGGCGGAGACTATTACTGGAAGGGGCTGTTTACTCAAAAATGTACATTTTGTTATACAAGTCTAAAAGTAGTTTGACTTATATACAACACCAAAAGAGAAAATGTACTAAAAAAGGAAATTTTACTGAAGCTGTCATACTTCAGAAAGGATGCAAAAGCATCATGAAATTATCATAAAAGCCTTGTAAACCAGATCAACTGATTCATTTACATTATCCGTTTCAGAAAAATGATTGTGTTATGAATCTGCATCTGTCTTTGGCGGATTGGGTCGCTGTAACAGTGCAATGTTTTGATATCACAACAAAGCGGCAGTGTTAACACTTTTCTGCTTATCCAACCTATGAATGCATACTCGGATAAAAGCGTAAAATGAATGCTCATTGTTGTCTTTGTGTTTTTAGCCAGTAAAGACGAAAGTATTGTAATGTAAAAGAATGACATACATCAGTGTAATTGTGTTTTAGAATAATGTACGTTGTGCTAGATGAGTTGCCCTCTGTTTGCGTTATCTTTGTAATTAACATTTACATGCGTCCTAATTAGGAGCAAATCATGTCGTGAAAGATTAATTCTCTTTAAGTGATGTTGATGAATTATAGAAGACAGAACCAGCTGTTTCAAAGCTTTTCTCATGTGCATCGTTCAGTCACTGCAGAATGAAGCTGGTAATAAAATTTTTTATGTATTTATAATCGGGGACATTTTCAAGTTGTTATGTGTTAGTCAGAATATTTAGTAAATTTAACCTTTTGTCACAGCAGAAATTGAGGATACACATGAAAATTAACGACGATATTTTATTAGATATTAGATATTTTTTCAAACATTTTTAAGTCTTTTAACATTTTTTTTATTTGAGGTATTTATTTGTAAATTACAGTAACATGACATTTTTTGTTTGTTTCCATCAATTTATAGTTTGTTATGATTAGATTACAATTAAACTATGAAATATTAACGTGAATAGGAAAATAACATGTGGTCCTCCTGAGGAACGATGACAGTTAACAGGTTAACGTTATGCAAACATGTACTTTAACGCATGTTATTGTTTTAAAATCATGAAAAATTAACTATGTAGTGACAGATAAAATATAGGTAGTATGTCTAATAAATACCATTATTGTTTATTAATGACAGTTTATGCACACTACATTTTATTTTTAAACATCTTATGTTATTATGTTATTTTGAAGGCATTTTTAGAATAGTTGAAAAATTGTTTAATGCTCATTTTTGTCATTTGCTAAATATTGGCCACAGTAAATACAGTTTTAGAAATTTTAGAGCATTTTTGTCAAGACAAAACCGACTGCCAAATGAACACTGCTCTATGATGAATGTTAATGTAGGACTTGAGGATTTGTTGGGTCTGATCTGGTCATGGGGTAGCGGATCAACGGATCACAGCAGAGATTGACTGAAAGTGAGATACGCTGCTGAGAGAGAGAGAGAGTCTGATTAGAAGAGGTTGTTGGGTGACTGACACCAAGCTAAAATTGATTTCCAACCGCAATGATGTAGAGCACGCTGACACACATGTGCATGCAGACACACAGGTTAGGTGTGACATACGACTATGTTTGTGATGCCTGTAGACGTTTATGTGTAGACGTCTGTTTTTGCCATCTAGGCAAGCAGAGGTGATTTTGATTGATTAAAGTTTATTCTGCTGCTGAATGCCCCTCTCCAACCTCGCACTTCCCAACCTGTACACACACACACTTTACCTGGAAGGTAAATTAAAGAAGTCCACCAAGGTGATCCTGGATTTATTTAACCTTGGATTCCTAAACACAAAAGTAGCATGTTGTATCCACTATTTCAAATTCTGACTAATCTTTTTTGTCTTTCAGAGGTCTATTCGGTCGTTCGGGAATGATGACCGGCACGTCATGGCCAAGCACTCCACCATCTACCCCTCCTCTGAAGAGCTGGAAGCGGTACAGAGCCTCGTCTCCACAGTGGAGTGCGCCCTTAAGCACGTATCTGATTGGATGGACCAATCTCAAGCCAGCCAATCAAGTTCATCCAGCACACAGGAGGAGGAGACTGAGACCAGCACAGATGAATCACCAGAAGGCAGCACAAAGTGAGTGTTCCCAGTGCATGCTGGGAAAAATGTACAGATTTCTTAATTGAAGATAATGGTCATTAGGGATTAACCTGTTACTGCCACCGTTCCCCAGGAGGGACACCTATGTTATTTCCCTATTCACTTTAATATTTCATAGTTGATTTTAGTTGATAGTAAATCAACTAAAGTTGATCATAGTTGATCATGACGAACTATAAATTGATGGAAAGGTATAAGACTCGAGATGAAATATTTGACAAATTTTTATAGCAATAAACATAAACAAAAAAATTAATAAAGAAGTTAATGTTACTGTAATTTGTTAAAATACCTAAAATGTTTTAAAAAATATCTAATATCTAAAAATAAACAAAAACGTAGTATGTGTATACTCAATTTCTGCTGTGACAGTTATCAGGTTAAATGATACAAGCATGCTAGTTAATAAATTAATTTGTTTGGATTTTTAGAAGTAATTTTTTTCAGAATTCTGAAAATATTTTGAATTTATTTAGTGATTGATGTGTTGTGTAAACATGTAATTAAATAAATAATCATGCTAAACTAAAATATGACAGCATGTCCAACTGGTTCTTGCATGTTTCGAGATTTGTTGTCATCTGCATGTTTTGTCAAAACATACAAAAACAATAAGATTTAAAATTATCGATGTGCCATCATAATATAATTCTTATTCATTTGTTTGCAGTTTTTAATGAAAAATTATATTTTCAATGAATTTAGTTTAATTTTATTGCATTTTGAATTTGATTAAAACAAAGAATTGCTTACTCATACTGCTAATGTTACAATCACTAAAAGCCTTTTAATAGTTTTGGAACAAATGAAAATCAAAATTAACAGGAGGACATATAAAATTCTTATTACCAACAAACAATTTACAATTGCATCAATAAAAGTCATAGCACTCAAGGTTATTTGAAAACACGTGTGTTGATGATATTTTGTGTTCTCTGTGTCTCAGTGAGGGCAGCAGCTGCAGTAACGGTCCCACCGGTGGAGGGGTTTTATGTGGAGTGATGAGAATCGGTCTGGTGGCCAAAGGGCTTCTGATTAAAGGCGACATGGACCTGGAGCTGGTGCTCATGTGCAAAGAGAAACCCACCGAGACACTGCTGTGCACAGTCTGTGACAACCTGCCCCTGCAGATCGAGGTAACGGCACACCTGCTCAGCCCACATGAGCTGTGACACATACGCCACTGATTCATCTACTGTGAATCTCCAGCGGCACACAGACAAATTATATCCTATACAGTTCTGAAGCTTGTGGTTTGAAAATACAGCATGCTGTATAATAATTGCATGGTTGTCTACCGAGTTGTCTTTAGTGCACTTTAAAGCAAACATACAGTGCGAGTAGTGAAGCTTAATTCATGAGCTTATGACTCTTATGGAAGTTATCAGTTTGAATGTTGACAAGTCCTTTACTAAAAAAGTAAATCAGTCTGTGGAAGTCATTTCTGACTCTCATTACCGATACAGGCATTTTCCCACATTTAAAATATATATATAATTTTCTATTAAAATATACTGTATTAATGTTTAATTTTGAATGATGCATAAAAACTTGCTTGGGCATCAAGGCGTCTTTTTTTTTTTTAGCAAAACATGCTAGGGGATTGACAGTTTTCAATGGTTACGGTAATGAGATTTATTAAGGCCTTTTTTAAAATTCGAAATATTCTGAAGTGGTCAGTAATAGGTTTTAAATTAATGCTTTTAAACATATCAATCCTTGTTTTTATTGAATAATAAGGAATTTTGTTGATATAAGTATTTTTGATGCCTAAAAGCATGTTTGACATCCTGCAACCAAGATTTCGTGAGAATCACTTGCAACAGATGTTGCAAGATTGCATTTTGCTCGACTGACCTGTATGGTTTAATTTTTGGAATTAGGAAAAATCACACAATCACAGATTTTCAAGGGTGCTAATAGCCGAGTTCATTTCAGATTTTAAGGGGGTCTAAAATGAGAAAGGCTCCCAAAGCCCTTTTCAAAAGAGGTACCTTTTTTAAAGGTACATAATACATTTAAAGACTTCGAATTAAATTATACGCAGCATTAAAGAGAGCAAAAGTAATACTGTAGTCTGATGCTACAGTGTTTTTATTAACCGGTAATATGATTTTTGGATCAGAGCAGCAGTATTAAATTGTCCTCATTAGGGATGCAGTGTTTTTCTGTGAAGCTAAACGAAAGGAAATTAAACGTTGCAGGTTTCCTACCAAGAAAACCAGCAACATCAAAACCAGGCCTGGTCTATTTTTATTCAGCATGTGTAATTAATTTAGACCTGCCAGCTACCAGCTTCCCTAATAAGACACCAGGACGGGCCGGGGGACGGGGTGCCCACCGGTGACCCGAGACGCACGCACAGACCCAGACAGAAATCCCATTAAAGCAGAGTCTGTTGCCAGCAGGTTGAGTCTCCATATGATGGATCAGTTCGTAATGGAATGGCAGTCGACTGCTTGCTTTTTTGCTGTGTCCTTATCTCTCTCTCATTCATTAACTCTCTGGCAATCTCTATCAATCACAGCATTGTTAAATCAGCGATTGGGCGATAGCAATTAGTGTTGGAAGTTTTGTAGTCACTTCATCCATACATCTCTTCCATCGATGGCTCACATGTGTGCCTTGCGGGACTCCCAAATTTTCGTATGCTGACATAGTTCTTTTACATTTGTCACAAGTTATATGCGTCTCGGACCGTCTTTTGAGATCTGAGGCATGAGATTGCTATCCGTTTATTTGGAAGTCATTTGTATTTGACCTATTCATGGTCAGATAGCGGTTGGTGTAAACGCACAGTGTGACCATTTGTGAACTATAGACAAAATCTACTCTTTATGAATGTACACAGAGTCAGTTGAGGGCCGGTTTACATGAAAAGAGCACAGTGGATTGGATGTCCGACTGGAATTAATTGAATGGATTATAGAGCTGGTTGGTGCTTAGCAGCCCCACATCAAACCAGATTACATTAAACATGAAAGCAAGCCGTCTACATTCTTCACCACCTCATAATCGGGTGTATATGCATGTGACAATGTGTCATTTATGATGCCATCAATCTACACTTGCTACATTTTTTTCCTCCTGAAGTTTTTATAAAATGATTTTGAAAAAAAAAAAACTTTTACTTGAATTATAGTAAGACAATGGCAAATGTAATTCCTATTCCACACAGAAATTTGATATATTAAAATATATTTTAATATGGATGGTTCCACTACAAATACCTAAAGTAGTAACGATGAAGCATAGTTTATTTTTGTAGGTCGCTGACCAGGGGCTTTCAATCTCCAAATATGTATTTTCTAGTTACTAGAATGTATATTCATAAATAATTGTATATTTCTGTGTGTTTTTTGACATTTTGACTTTCTTTAACCCCTAACAGAAGTTGACAGAGGAGAAGTATGAGGTGCAGAGCTGTATTCCTGAGGCGGCCATCTTGGTGTGCACGGCGACAGAACCCAAACTCACTCTGAAGGTGACGCTCACCTCTCCAAAGATGAGAGATGATGATGAGACGGATGAAGAAGGTTTGTGTTTGTGTGAGCAAGTTGACAATGTGGCCACAATTGTGCGTGTTTATTGGTTTGTTTTTGCGTGAGCAATTGAAAAAAAAATTTGTTGTGTTCACTTCATTGTCAAGATGCATATTAAGACTCTTGACCTCTGGATCTAGAGATGAGGGTTTGAAAGGCGGGCAGAAAATAAAGAAAACTTCTTTTAACATGAAACTATATTTCAAACTAAACTATAAAAACTATATTTTTATGTGGGATTAGATTTTTTTATGCTCGATTGTTTTTACCATATATAAAGTGAAATAGGTCTAAGGTTAAGTATGAAATCTTCTCACTCTGCAAATAAACTGTCTTTCATTAATAAATAAAAATGCCTAAGCAATAAACAGCCCAGTGCATTATGGGTAGATTTTTGGCAGATACACCGAAGAGCCATTAGTGTTTGTGTTTTTCTGCCTTTCATCTGTCAGTTAACTCACTTCCCGTCCTCAAGTCACTCACTCTCTCTCTCTCTCTCACTTGCTTTTTAAGTCCTGACATTAATCTGAATGCTGTGCGTAGTCTAATTGATCTTACAGTTTGTTATTGCTGATGCAGAGGCACTTTAGCTCCGAGCATAAATTAGTGCGTTCAGGATGGATGTGTATTGTCAGAGCTTGAGGAACTTTTTGGTGCCGTGACCCGTGACTGACTCTTGTGGCAGTTTAAGCATTTGCACTGTAACTTTACATGACAACATCCAGGCTGGAACAGTTAGAGCTGCAGAACACAATGTTCTTTTCTCTCTCTCTCTCTTTCACATTTAACAAGTTTTTAAAATATTCACATTGAACACGTTTGGATCCATTTGCACAAAATTCATTAGATTTTTCCTTAAAATCAACATCAAAAGCAGGAAAGGTTTTCTGGGCCACTTGTTATTCAAGTAGCTTGCTAACATAGACATACTTGGATGCAGCATTGAACAATTTGGCATGTTGCTTTGATGTGTCAACTTTGCCGCCATATTGGGAAGGGCAAGACTACCCTATAAACACAAACAAGTGAATAATTTTTGTACTCCACATAGCTCGTAAACCAGAAATCAGTTGAGAATGTAAGAGTTATTGGGTGTTTATTCACACTGTGTGTTGATAGGATAGTCCTGCCTTATCCAATATGGCGGCCAAGACGGTGTCTATGTGTGTTTATGATTAGCTATAAACATGTCAGTTTAACTAACTTTAACTCTGCTATCTAAAAAACTACTTTTTCATTATAATATCAGTCGGCTACCGCTCTTCATCTTTGCATTTTGATAGATGATACAGTGCAATGACTTGTAAGGTTTGCATGGCCAAAAGCATTTGTGCTCCGCTACCTGAATAGAGTCTTTCTATGGCCCCTACTTTCTGTCTTTTTTCTGCTTTGCTCATTTTCTCCTTCATTTTCTCACACGCCCTCATTGATGTAGAGTGTTAGAAAGGTGGTTGTGGCGGTGGAAAATGAAAGAATGTATCCGGCTTGAGGAATCAATAGTTGTAGGAGCACACACCTCATCCATCTACTGTGGTGTCAGATGTGGACACTGCCCCTGAAGTGAGGAATGAGAGAGAGGGAGAGATATGGAGGGATGGGTTGTAGATCGTGACAGTAGCATCTCGTATTTCCCGGTCGGGTCAAGGGCCCTGTCCGATTGAGAAACGGCTCAATCTCAGGACAGACCCGAATGGGCAGTACACATCAACACACATATAACACTACAATATTAGATAGTGAATCACTAGAAAACCTGACAATACTGTCAAGGTCATATTTCAATTCAATATGAAAAGAGAAGATAGGTAAAGATTTTTTTTTAATGTAAGAGACAAAACTAATATTTATAATCATAACAATGCATTGTTTTTAAGATATATTCAGTAACACTATAAACAAAATATTACTATACAATTCGGAGACTATAATAATTACATAAAACCTTGAGTAAAATGTGATTTCACTTTTTTCAAAAGATTTTTTCTTGTAGATGCACCTGTTTTTGTCTTTCAGGAGTTTCACGATCAGATTATAATTGCACTAAACCATTCATTTTATCTTAATTCTTTATTTATTTTCATTCGTGAAGTTTGTTGGGTAATAAATGATAGATGGATGATCAATTTTGCTGTGTGTGTGTCGTAGATTAGAATGTGGGATAAATCTTTTTATCAATCTTATAGATCTTCTGCTTCAATCCACCCCAGATGAAGAATTTTGAAAGAAAAAATAATTGTCACCTAATCTCTAAATAACCTCTCATGAATAATATACTGCACACATTTTTCTGGAGTTACCCTGCAGCAGCATTTTCTTTCTCCTTGTTTGTTTATTTGCAGAGGAACACAATTTAATGTCCATTTCCACAAAAAAGTAATTTAATAAGAATCTCAAACAAGCTGCAGAATGTGTGTTATTCGGGTGGGAGAGATGAGGAGCAATATTCTGATAACTGTGTGTGTGAAATTTCTTCTCTTGTTGTGACTGATCTATAATAATACCCACAGCATGTTTTCATTATTCCAGTGTCAAATGCACAAACTGGCACTGATTTGCAAAGGGTGTTAGCATGTGCCGCTGCTTTAACTGTACCATGGTGTCATAATCGGGAAGTTTTTCCTCCATTCTAAATGTATAATTTTGTGGAAAATTTAAAACCATCAGAATGCAGTGGCTCCAAAACGTAAAATGTCTTTGCATTATGTAACTAAATGTTCATTGTTACCTGGGCTGTCAAACTATTAATCGCGATTAATCGCATCCAAAATAAAAATTTGTGTTTACAAATTATATATATATATTTAGAAAATATTGAGATATTTATATTTACCAATAATCAAATCAAATTATGTATAAAATATTAGATTAAATAGATTAGACTTAAATAGATCCGTGTATGTGTTTAAAAATACAAAATTATTATGTACAGTACACAGAAATGTATTATGTAAACACAAACTTTTACTCTGGATGCGATTAATCGTGATTAATAATTTTAACTCAACAGTGTTACATTTAAAATTTTGTTTGTCAAATCTTAGTGGAAATTATCATCGCCGTCCGAAGGAAACCTCATAAATCCATATTTGGTCATTTTCAGTTTTTTTCATAAATACTACTATTAGTCACTTTCATGCTCAAGATTGAACTAATACATCTTTAAGCGTTAAGCGTTTCCGTTTAAAGATCGTCTATGAAAGGAGAACTCTTAACATGAGCACATTGCGTTCATATTCTGGTCTCATCTGCGTACTTAATTTTTCTTGACAGTGACGGTATACATACATAATGTGATGAACTACATCTGCTAACTCAATGGCAACTGACGTTGTACATTCACAAATATAACAAGTTAGTTGCAAAAAGCACTAGCATAATTTGGTCGCTGAATTTGTTCAGATTTTTGGAGCCACTGTATTGATGTTAGATGTACCTTTTAATAAAACGATACTTTGGATAAATTTTCAGTCTGAAATGTAAATCTAATGTGTGACCTTTGCATTCTTTTGCAGCTTTGTAGGACAAAAACTCTTAAGTCAGATCATTTGAAATTAATTTTGTCCTGCCCGGTTAGGACACTGTGTAACACCCATTAAAGCCTGTTTTCGGCAGTTACAACACTTCACGCACGCTAACACCTTTCGCGAATCTCTCCTCCAGTTTCCAGCCAGCCAAGGAGATGCATTACGCTTTCATCTCCTCTGGATGACCTGGATCACCAAAGCCGATTGGCTTCTTCCTTCTTACCTCCCCCTAAACAGCCCCGCCCCCTCGACCCCACCCCTCACCAAACTCATCACGTGTACGTGTGTGTGAGCGTGCTTGTCTACGCGTGTGTGATTTGATTTCCTGTCCCGTTCTTCTCACCGATAGAGAGCGTTGAGTCGAGCGAGCCGGCGGACCTGTTGGATAGACAGAGGTGCCTGGTGGCGTTGGCCTCTCTGCGACATGCCAAATGGTTCCAGGTTGGCGCTCACTTTTTTATTGTTATTGTAGCCTTATGAACAAAAACATGCCATTTTCCTTGATTTCCTCCAGCTGTCCAAATGCTCGACACCTCATCACAGACTTTTACGTATCGTAAGGCTACAAAAGCAATTGTTACACTTTTTTGTTTTCTTTTGCCTGTTTTCTTTTTGCTTGTCACCATGAAGAATTTGTCTAGTGCTTTCCTGGACTGAATCTTCCCTTCTCCCACCCCACCTAACATAAGCCCATCCATCCACACAAAACACAGACAATCGAACCACAACACACACATAGAGCACAGTCAAGAGCTAAAGATTTGATTGGTTAAAGGTGGGATTAATCGTTACTCTTGGTTTATTGGACGATTCCCTTTGATTTCCTCAGGCGAGAGTTAACGGCTTAAAATCATGCGTGATTGTCCTGCGAATACTGAGAGACATGTGCAATAGAGTCCCAGCGTGGGAACCTCTGAAAGGATGGGTGAGTAGCTGATAGACCTTAAGTATGAATGCTACAAATCTAATGGAAAATTCAGAGCATTGGTTATGTCTTTTATGATCTCTTCTGTAATGAGACTTTTGCATATACATTGTTTTATTGTTTAGAAAACGTTTTCTAAACGTTACGCATCTTCTGTCTTTAACAATGTGTTAAAAAGATCATTTTCAAGTCATTGATGCATCACTAACATATCAGTAGATCAGTAATAAATCATTCTATAATGCTTTTCTCATCAGCCTTTAGAGTTAATATGTGAAAAAGCCATCGCCACGTGTAACAGGCCTCTGGGAGCAGGTGAAGCTCTGCGCCGGGTCATGGAGTGTCTCGCCTCTGGCATATTACTCCCAGGTATGAATGTTGAATTCTTTCATGGTTCTGTAATGCTTAAACCTTTATTGCTTATTAGTATTTTTGTTGTATCATTAAATATAACCTATAGAAGTTAATATTACTTATTTAATATGAATATGAGAGTCAAACATGTGAATATATTGTGTAGAGTGACGGTAGAGCAGTTTTACTATCAGATCTGGTTCCTGTGGCCCAGAGGAATAATAATACAAGCTCATTTATCTAGTCTTGACATAACCAGTTCATTCCTCTATAGCCTCATTCTCCTTTCTTTGTCATTCATTAATAATGGGGATGCAGTCATTAATATTTGATCGGCTTGCTTGCGAGATGCACATTTTTACGTTTAAAGTGTGTTGTCCACTCTTTAGAATGCAGTTCATGCAAAACTGACCCATTTAATAGAATTGCATGGAATGTACATATATATGGGTAGGTAACAAATAAATATGTGACTGTGCCTTATGGTGTGACAGCAGAAATGTAGAAAAAACTAGGATGAGAAAGATTCATCTTAAATCTTTTCTATATTTTTTGTCATATCATAGGACGTAGACATTTGTCAACTACCCATATACAGTACATCTATTTAAAGAAAAGCAAATGTCCTTTCCTCTCTCTTAGGTGGACCAGGTCTGCATGATCCCTGTGAGAAAGAACCAGTGAACACACTGTCAGCTATGACGGATGAGGAGTCAGAGGCCATTACATACAGCGCTCAGGTGTGTACAGGCTAGTTTTTAAAAGTTGGTTTAGTTTGACCTACTGTCAACACGGCATCTTAATATGCATCATGCAGGATGATTAAAAACCAAAAAACAACCTTCAGTAAGGGTTTTACAATGCAAACAACAGTTAAAGCACAGCAGACTAAAAGCTAAACACTGAAAGAAATACAAAATCAAAAGCTTGTCAACCTCAACAGCACTCCCTGACTTTTATCCTATATATATACTCCATCCTACACAAACTTCACATGGTATGCTTTTCTAAGATAAAAGCTGCACTTTGAAAAGATTTGTTTTATAATTTTTTGTAAGTGCAACTTTTATCTTAGAAAAGCATACCATGTGAAGTTTGTGTAGGATGGAGACTTTCATGTATGTCACACAATGACTTCAGTGTTCGTAAAAAACGAACAGCTAGTCCACCTGACAAAAATAAACTTTTTATTGAAAATGATTATAAAATGCAATTTAATAAGAAATATTTATGGACTGTAAATTTGCTCAATTCACCTGTCACTGGCAGGTGTGGAAAAATGTTATTTTGGACTCTGTTTAGCGTGTGTGTGTTAGTGTGAGAATGACAGTAAGAAGATGAGAGAAGTGTGCTTATCTCATCTTTGATCTGTAGATTACTGCCATGTCCTACACAAACACACATACACATCTTTAATACTAGCTAATACACACATCCTGGCCGGCAGATGTAGCTTAAAGGGATAGTTCACCCAAAAATAAAAATTATTTTGCTATTTACTCACCCTCATGTCATGTCAAACCTGTATGACTTTCTTGCTTCAGCAGAACACAGAAGAAGATATTTTGCAAAACGCTGGTTACCGGCACCCATTCAGTTTCACAGTATGGACACAAGATACAATGGAAGTCAGTGGGTGCCGGTAACCAGCGTTTTGCAAAATATCTTCTTTTGTGTTCCACAAAAAAAGTGTCATATATAGGGTTTGAATGACATAAGAGTGAAAACATTATGACATCATTATTATTTTTGGGTGAACTATCCCTTTAAAACAGAGCCTTTTAATGAAGAATCTAGTTACAAATTATTTTAAATAAATCAGTAACAATGACATAAATACAGTATATTTTATAATATTTATTCATAATATTTGTATTATATATTGATTTTTAATAGAATAAAATCTATTAAGACTTCATCATGCACCTAGTAAATGTACCGTAATGTTAAAGAGGGATATAAAGAGGGATTTGTTTTATTAGTTAATAAGTGATAAGTTTTAAGTTTTATGGGGAAAGAAGTTTCTTAAAATGGGCTCATAATGATTTTCTGAACATTCTTTATGGTGTCTTCTAATAGGACTATAACTAAAGCAAACAGCCTTGCTAATACATGTTGACATGAGCCATGGGTTAGTTTGAGCATGAATTATTTTATGAGGCAATCTGTGTCCTCTAATTCTTCTGAATGTCCCACCGCTGTCTAATGTTTCACAGCTACAGCTCAGTGTCGTGTGTTTTACAGCCCTGGGCTAAAGCTAGTCACGTATCGCTTCATCAGGAAAAAGAAATATGTGTGTTTTGCTTTAGAGCAAGTTTCAAGACAGATTTTTAAAGATCAGATAATATAGGTTAGAGAGGTTTTTTTTTTAAAACAACTTGATAACATTTTTCCCTTTTCTTTGTGACTAATATGTGTGTGTGTGTGTGTGTGTGTGTTTCAGCATTCTCTGCGGCTCATGGCTTTCGGACAAATCTATAAAGTCTTAGTAATGGACCCTCTTCCCTCAAGTAAACCTTCACAGAAATTCTCCTGGTCAGACAAAGATGGTGAGCGTGCATGGCTAATTTACTAAAAGGTGGTGTGTGCAATTTCTTGATGCTATAATACTTTGTCCCACCCCTGGTTAATATTCTAAGCCAAATATAAGGTTGATTGCAGGTTGAAAAAGTTTCTGGTCACATGCAAAAGTTTGTGGCAGGACAAATAAGGGGATTGTCCCAGACACAGCATGATAAGTCATTATTGCAATTGTCCAGTTATTGCAGTTTGTTGCTGCTAGTCACACAGAAATTACACACTTCACCTTTATTTTTATACCAATAGAATACTTTTACACATGTAAAACTCAACGAGCTTGTCTTTGATTAGCTTTTAAGGAAATGAGTCATTGTACAGGTATACATGAAGATGCTCAGGACTTTGTTTTTGTGTTTTATCAGGTCTAGGGTTGAAGAGACCTTATGAAGATGGTATGCTAGATGACAAAGACCTCATCAAGAAGATGAAACGCAATCTGAGAAAAGGTGCCCAACACACAGACACACACTATATACTGATACTATAAATCGATAAATCAGTGGGCATGACAATATTTTACAATTCTGGGCGATTCTCAGTAGTGGATATTTTGTTTTGTGTTGGTTTCACAATCTACAGTGTAAACTTATTTTTCATCAGTTTTATTCAGGTTAAGTAAATATTGTGTTTTTTTAGCTATTGTTTGTGATGTTGAATATGTTGAATAGAAATAAAAAAAGAAACATTTCTGGCTTTTATAAGAGCACAAATTCTCAAATCCTTCTTACTGCAATGCAGATATCCAGCTTTGTACAAATCAGTCTGTGTAAGAGTGCCATTAAAACAAAATAGGAACATACAAATTACTAAGATTTTATAAAAAAATATCCGACTGTCCAGCATGAAAACAGGTTTTCACTTCTTACTTTATTTGTCATATTCGAGTGATAATCTTGCACCTGGTATCTCTTCTTCTGTAATCTCTCCAGGTTAATGTTCTTTGTCTTTCTCGCTCTAGTCTTTTATATTTTGCTTCCCTCCCTCCAATTCCCTCATCCTGCTGCGTTTCCATCTCTTTCTCTCTCGTACAGGAAGGATACAGCCTTTGGGAAATCAATGGCATTGATTCTTAATTTCTCTTGGAGTCGTGCTGTTGTCCCCAGCCTGAGATCCTCACCGGACTCAAATAAATTGCTTTCAAAGCAGCAAAATTTAGCAATTAGCCAGCTGATGGAGCAAGTTAAAATGATACAACATTAGACAATGAGCTGTGTGCGTGAAGCACCATCGGGGAGTAGCGAACTGAAAGAAACAAACGCTACTGTAACAGCTTTAGCAGTAGCAGTATTTTTTCTATAAAGTAACATTGCAATGCAGCAAAACAAACTGGGGTAATAATCAAATGTGCTTTAAAAATTGCTGCAGTTTATAAAAATTATTTAGCTTAAATTTCCTTATTTTTGCATTGCTTGCAAAGCAGCTTTAGAAAAACCTGGCTGTGTCAACCAAAGTTTCATGTGGCCTAAAACGTCGGCTACTTGTCTGAAAGCGCCAGCTGCGTTTTCTCAGCAAAATTTTTGATGATTGGTAGGTTTGGTATTTGTCCCGGCCCTCCTTCACTGTGATTGGTTGAGCAAAAAGCGACATTGACGAGTACTTTGTGCTGCCGTTAAGCATGGACAAAAAACCTTGCAATTATATGCTTTCGTATATATGATCTCATAGTAAATACTAAACATTTTCATACATGCCAAATGCTAATAAAATTTACTTTAAAAAATGTAATAACAAAAGTACTCATAGTACCTCATAGTATATCTTTTTTTCTCTTTTTTTTAAGGACCTAAACATTTTTTTTACAAAATGTTACTTCTGGGATTACAAATGTAAGAAATGTGTGGTTGTACGCAAAAAGATATTAAAATAGATCAAATATAAAAAAAACATTATATATGAAAAAACAAGTTCTCCCTCCCCAATTTAGCTACCTTTTATTAGTTTTTTTTTTTTTTTACTTTTTATTAGTAGCTTGTAGAGTTGCTCTGTACTTTTTCAAAGAGGGTCCCTTGACTTTAAGTTAAACTGCTTTGAAACTGTACTGAAGCTTGCCAAACTACAAGTTACTCATAATTTTAAGTAGCATCCGCCACTATTGTCTGCACACAGCGTCAGTTTGATATAATTCATATAAAACAATATTTTATTTCTCTGTTTCTCTTTCCATTCCAGCAGTTCTTGACAGTAAAGCAATAGACTCGAACCAACCCATGAACGCTCTGATGCGGTTGAACCAGATCCGGCCGGGGCTGCAGTATAAACTGCTGTCTCAGTCAGGTCCGGTTCATGCCCCCGTCTTCACCATGTCTGTGGACGTGGACGGCACCGTTTATGAAGCCTCCGGCTCTTCCAAGAAGACCGCCAAGCTGCATGTGGCTGTCAAGGTACAGTTTCAGTTACAGTTAGACTATTCCAGGTGACTAGTTTTTCTTGTTTCTGCACACGCACCCACAAGTGATCCCCGCGATGCAAATTCAGGCTCGGATCCATTTAATCCCAAAGTCAATGTGAACAAGCGCTCTGTGGAACACAGAACAGCTTTAATCCTCATTCTGTCTGTGCACAGCCTTTAATGGCACCAACAGCCCCAATATAGGTCAGACTGACAAATGAACACTGGTGCTTCTGTGAAGTCCAGCTCCCTTAGAAACACACATTTGAGTTAACCATCACTGTGAGTTATGCCACAAATAAAGAAACTAAAGTTCGCCTTTGGTGTCACTTGAAAATATGTCCGATTATGGATGCAAGCGCATCTTTAGAAGACACACAATAGTGTTTTTGCCCTTGATGCTTGTCAGCATTGGGACATTTATGTGGAAATTTCTGACCCTGTCTGTGAAAATTGAAATTTAAGATAACGAATATCAAAGTGTGATTTCACCTATTATTTTCACTGTGATTTCAATCATTGGCATGGCTTTAAGTTATCAAGGTAATATATAAGGGAATGTTCTTTACATTAAGTAGGATGATCACAAAAATCATAAAAAACTTTAGCTGGGTTTTTACAGACATGGTCACATTTCTTAAGCCCATTTTTTCACTCATGAATTCACTTTCAATAATGAGCTCATTATCCAAGAAACAACTCCACTTTTAATAGCTGCTTTACAGGTGGCTACAAAGATAAAGCAACTTTCCCAGCATGTTACATCATTTTGCGATACTTTTGTGCCAAAACATTTGATCAAAGAATGTGTTTCTAGATTTTTTCATTTGATGAATTTAAAATCTCGTAGTACTGCTCTTGTTGCAAAAGTTACATACGTGTTAAAATTAGGGGTCATGTAGTGTCGTTTTTAAAAAAAAATAGTTCACCAGTTCACAAGTTGTTGGTGGGCAAAAAAAAATGTCCTTACAGGTTCCTTAGGGATTGTCAAACTCGTGCACAATACTTTAAATCCTCTGAAAACATACCAGTGCTGACTAAAATAAAATCTTTTCCGTCACCATAGCTCTCGAATCTCATTTGCAGTTTGGATTTTTAAAATTGGCTTGTCGCTATTGGCTGCAAGACTTGGTGTCATTGACATTAAACTTTGAGTAGAAGCAAATGCGATATAAGAGAAGTAATTAACTAATATAAAGTTGTAAAGTAATGTTTTGTGGATGTGTGGTGTAGGTGCTGCAGGCGATGGGATACCCCACAGGCTTCGACACCGACCTGGACTCAATGAGTGCAGATGAGAAGTCAGACGGAGAAGGAAAAAGCGAAGCGTCCACACATTTAAGCAATAACACGTCACACTCCTCAGACAGCTCCAACACACTGGAGGTACACCTTATTTGTTAAAGCATTTAGCGTGTAGAAATGATTCTTTTGTAAACCCTAACATGACGGAAAAACATGACAAATTCACAATTAATTGTGTATACCATTTGGTGAAACGTTTGAATCATTCGACAGCTCTTGATTCTGTTATGTTTCATGTGTAGGTGCGAACTCAGGGTCCTATTTTGACGGCCAGCGGAAAAAACCCAGTGATGGAGCTGAATGAAAAACGTCGAGGCCTCAAGTACGAACTCATCTCGGAGAGCGGAGGAAGTCACGACAAACGCTTCGTCATGGAGGTGAGTCACACAACTGTCATTCCCTGATCAGACGCTGTTTATTAGCAGAGAATGCGAAAGCGAGCCTTTATATTGCTTATACTTGGTTAAGTATGAAGGTCAGAAACACATCAATAAGTTTTTAATTGTAGTTCTCACCCTTGTGTTGTTTTAAATGTGCGTGACTTACTTTTATGAAACACAGAGGGTAAAAGTAAACGGCCTCAGTCAAGATTTACCTAAATGGATATGAATGGTGATTCATTACCCTTTGGGTGATTAAACAACGTTGCGAGAACATTCTAACAATGCTTATACAGCTAATTGAAACATGTTAGCAACAAAATGGCAACCTTTTTGACAGCTACCTACAAAAAACGTTGCATTGCTTGTTTTACATGAGCAAACATACTTTGTGACCTATACACAAACATAAAAATGTAAGTCCCTGGACCGTATCACGGGTCCAAAATGACATCATCAGCATGTTTTTTTTTTTCTTCATTTTTAAATGTCCTTTTTATTAAATTTAAAGGGGTTTTCTTGAAAATGACAGAAATATTGCATTTACACCACTGTATGTGTTTTTAAAATTGGGTGTGCTGAAATCTAATGTGTAACTAATTTTACATTTTATTCATACTTAACAAATGAATGATGCAAAAGATAATAAATATTAACAAGATGCACCATTGCTATTACTATGAATGAGGGAATACAACACTCAATTTGGCCGCTTTAGCGACTGACGTTCCGCCTTCCAGTAAAACGAGCCAATCATTAATCAGCTGATGATTCTCAGGGGGAGGGGCTCTGTACGGTGGCACTTCCAAACATGTGCACATGCGCAGTAGCTGATGAGACCTCGCAAAGGCTGTTTTTAGTGCAATTAGAGCTTAAGAAACAAAAGTTTTGGCACAGTTAATGTCACAGGTTTAATTTTTGGTGGGAATATATTATTTAATTGGGATTTTAGCCAGCGATTTTGGATATATCAGTCTTCCCATGTTTAAGGAGGTAGGACTGTAGTCTTGCTATAACTGAAATAGATGCTCAGAGGTGTGCACCCATCATGATATGATGTCATTTCCTGTTCAAAACCTTCACCCTGTGCTCCCATCGGCAGGTGGAGGTTGACGGACAGAAGTTTCGTGGCGCAGGGCCCAATAAGAAAGTAGCCAAAGCCAGCGCTGCCCTCGCCGCGCTAGAGAAACTCTTCTCCGGACCCAACGCTGCTGGCAACAAAAAGAAGAAAATCATCCCTCAGGTAGGTTATCGATTGATTTAATTAGTGATCAGTAACATCTACAGTCACCAACTCCAACAAACCCCAACATTTTAATGTTTAATTTACTTTGTGAATCATTGTGAATTGGCTTATAAATTACAGTGTCTGGTAATTCATGAGCGCTCTGTAATATATCAGTCTGTCACGAATTACTCTGTTGAAAGCTGTCATGTGATTGGTGGTGGTGTTAAGTGTGTGTTTATGTGTGTGTGTGTGTTATAGAGTAAAGGGGCATTAGCTGCAGCTGCTGCAGTGTCTGCGGTTGCGGTTCAGGCAGCGCGGGGGAGAGGACGCCCCGCCCTCACTCGAGGAGCCTTCGTCAGCGCTGCCGCAGCTCCGGGATACGTCACGCCAGGTGCGTTAAAACAACTTTATAATGACTTTATACAACTTTATAACTCACTAGCTAATAGCCAAACCACCTTCACACCACATCAGAGGATTTATATATTTTTTTGTGTTTGTTGTTTCATGTCCATATATACAGTATGCCGTATATTTAAATGTATTATTATGTTTATATTATGCCAAGGTTCTTGAATACATTGCAGAACTTCGGACCTCATTTGGCCATTTGCATCTCATTGAAGTTACTTTAATGCGAGTCGTGTAAAAGACAAATAGCTTAATGTTAATTAAAAATTAAATCAAAATTACATTTTTCTTTAAACACAAAATGAGATGTTTATGGTGGTGTTAAAGATGTTAATGGTGGTTTGCAATGCCTGATATGGAAGTACAATTTTTTAGTCAATGTGACATAACAGTATGAATTTTTTTTTTTTATATATATTTTTTTACTTTTATTATGCTGGTTTTGGCCTTTCTTTTTAGCTTGGAGAAATCATGAAGAAAATATTCTACAATATCATTTTGTATTTCATGAAAGAAAAAAATAGTTCGGAATGATATAGGAAGTAAATAATGACAATGATCATGTTTTGGTCATCCAAGACTTTAACACTAGCACTTCACCTTGGATCATAAATACCTTATTCTCACAGGCTTTGGAACCCCTTACGGGTACAGCGCAGCGGCCGCCGCTCCTGCATACGGTACGTACACCTTTCCTTCATGTTCACCCTTCCTCCAGTCAGGGTCTACGGTCCAAATCTGCCCCCACTTACTCCTCCATTTAGCTCTCAAATTGGGCTTTGAAACCTAGCAGAACCCCGAAATCTTATATCCACTAAAGAAACAACTTCCTGGATGATGGAACCGAATCATAACCTTTTGGTTCTGAACTGTGGTTGGAGCAAGACTTGCTGCATCTGGCCTGAGTGTGACTTTGCTCGTCTAGTCTGCCTGTTCGACGCTTGGCCCATTTCTCTTTAGTCTGGGCGGCTCTGTGGGAGTCAACTTTAGTACTGCTGTCTACAGCACACGATAACACCATTCAAAGCAGCCGCTGCGGGTGATGGATCAAAGAGAGAGAATGCTAAACACAGAAGCTTGATGACCAACACTAAAAAATATTGGCTAATAAACAGCTTACTTTATTGGTTTTTGTAACGTTTTTGTAACGTTTTGTAACGGTTAAAGCTGTTCAAAACAAACAAAAAGTAAATAAATTAATTCACCTCACTCATTTTTCAAAGAGAGAGAGAGAACGCTAAACACAGAAGCTTGACGACCAATACTACGAAAATATCTGGAGTACTAAGTACAAATAGTTCCCGTACAATAGCAATTACTCGAAACGCTCACATTTGTGATTATATAAGTGCATAAAATGTTTGTGGTCTTATCGAACGACGTTTGTAATAGCTAAATCTTTAAAAAAAACATAAACTAGATGATAAAAGATAAAGTAATTGAAACATTTTGTTTTGTTGGATAAGAAATAATCAAATTGCATTTGTATTTTAATTGTATTTACAGTTTTATTGGTCAACATAATTTAGTGTCTTACAAAAAACGTTTAACTTTCACTTTGACAAACTGTTTAGTTTTCCCTCTACTTCCTACGAAAAACTTTTAACAGAAAAATAGAGTTTTATTTTGGACTTTTCGCAATGTGCATGTGTAATAACTAGAATAACGTTTTGTTTACGTTACATAATTAACTTTTACTGCAGTTGTCAGAAACGGCTGCTCAATTTTTAGCTGCTAAGTGTTAGAGAGTATTAAAGGTTACATAATATCTTGTAGTTTTTGTAGAAAAATGTGCACACCGTCTGTCCATTTACTTAAACACACGTGCCACAAATCCTAAATAGATGCTAAAGTGAGTTTATTAGCGCTCTCTTACGCACACGCCTAACTTTGTGTAATATAGTATAGCATTGCGAACATCTCTCAGATCCGTCGCAGATGACGATGCTTTGAATGAGTTTAATGTGCAGGGGGGACTAGGTGAGGTGGGGTAGCAGGTACGAGGGCTGAATTCAGAGGGTTGTTTGCTGGGTTTTCTGTGTTTATTGGAGGATGAGGGGGTGGGCGGGGGGTGGATATGGGTTCACTCCCAGCGCCCTGGTCTCTGCCTGCCACATAAAGAGTGTTCCTTTAGGTGGAAGGTAAAACCTGTAATCATGCCGCAAAAGAACAGTGCCCCCCCCTTACCGTCTCTCTGGTTGGGTGCCTGAGAGCTGTGTGCATGCAGTAATTCTCACCAGCCATGCTGTTCAACCCTGTGCCTCCTGTTGCTGCTTTGGGATTTCTAAATGGGAACGACTGTGAGACTACGACTATGCTTCTGTTCGCATACAAACACGGACACCCACACAACATAGAATGAACACTCCACATAAGAGCGCCAAATAAACAAATCACTCCTCTGTTACCCACCATATACCACAGTTGGGTCATTTCTAGTATTCAGTGCTTTTTGGACATTGAAAACAAAATACAATAACATTTTTTAAATAATAATTAAGAAATCTGTTTTTTTTTAGTCAAGCTCAGCTAAAGTTTTTTTATTTATTTCAAACTTCAATTACTATCAATATAGGCTTAACAGGTTTGGTGTATAGATTGTCAAATAAGAAGTTTATTGCTGCTTTAAAATGTTAAATTATTAAAAAAAAAAAAAAAGATTTTTTATTTTTCACTTCAACAGAGTGGACATGATTGCCGAATACAATATAACAGGGTTGAACTACTTGAGGGAGAAGCGAAAAACGTTGTGCTTGTTAAAATAAATGTAATACTTAAAAAAATATATATATACAGTGATATACCCAACAAGATGAGAAAATCACTCATATTATGCATTGTATTAATCCTAAAAATGTATTTATTTGTGTATTTTATTTCCAATATATTTTTTAATTAACTTTAAAGTGCTTCCAAAAAGTTTAAAAGGTGTTATTTATGTCAAAGACATGGTGTCTTTAAGGTGGGGACACAAAAGGCACCGAATCGTAGAAATGACCCGATTCAGACAACACACTAGTCAAGAGCCACTAGATACCATTTTGTTTAGACAGTGAATTGTTTTGCATATTTGATAGATCACATAATCACATTATCAATATCTCATCTAAAATGCTTGATTAATCCCTCTCTTTCACCTGGCCTTTCTTCTTTTTTCCGTGCATAACCCCATGCTAGAATGGGACTGAATTGGCACAAGCTTTCATTTAAGTCAAACACCCTAAGGTCTTTTAATATCTCCAGGACTTATGTGGAGTGCTCTTTTCGTTTTCTCTCTAGGTTTGCCCAAGAGAATGCTTCTGTTGCCCATCATGAAAGTCCCCGCCTACCCCGTCCCTCACTACTACTCCTTTTAGCTCAGACCGGCTGGTCTACCTACATACACACACACACACACACACTGTCATAGACACAGCTTCAGATTACATCAGAAGGGATGGTCAGGTAGTGCAGCCCTACCAAATGCAGGGATAGCTGTAATGGTGTCTGTAAAGTGCTTTTATTTCATCATTATCACTTTTTTGTTCTCTTATTGTCTTATTTTTAAAGAAAATGCAGGTTTTACATTCTTCAGAAAGAAAACTTGAAGGATTTGTACTGTGAATTGTTACCTCATTCTTGGAAATTTAAATTATATCGGCCTTTTTTGTTATCATGGTTGTATTTTTTCTCTGTAAAATTGGAATAGGTTGTGTTTTGACACAGGCGTAAACTATGTACGGATATCAGAAGCTGTTTAAGATGTATAGATTCAAAGTACTGCTGACAAATAAAACTTTATCTTCATGAACTGCCAAGTACTGACTGGTGTATATTTGAAGCTTCTTTAGTTAGCAATACTCTATAACTTAGTATAGAAATTAGACTTTAAGGTTTTAAAAATGTTTTGATAGCATCTGTGGTGATATTGATTATTACAGAAAATCATTAAGAAATCACCCTGAGATGAGTTAGAAATATTTTCTTTGGTAATCGGCAGCATGCCTGATTTTTAACCCAAAACCCCCCTTTAGTTTAGAACCTTTTAAATTTAGCCTATAGTTTAGGGGCTTTCTTCACACCACCAGTGGGTTAACTGTAGAAGACTTTTCCCTGAATAATTTCATCAGATATTTTATGTCAATTGTCTCCCCACAGAAGACATGTCAGGTTATACCTTTTCTTCATTGATTCACTGGAAGGTTAGCTGTTGAGTTCTCACAACCCTAAATAGCGACACACACATTACACGACTCAAACATGGTCCCTCACACCAAGCTCTCACACGGACACACACCGGAGCCTCCAGTCACAGCCTTACAACGGAGAATCGAAAGCAGCAACAAGGGATCCATGGAGACATGCTACTGATATGTCTTTTTTGTTTGTTTGTTGTTTTTTTAATTATTGATGAGTGTCTTATTGTGTGTAAGATGTTATTTCATACTCCTCCAAAGGCCAGCACAAGCAAATTCATATAAAGGCCAGTTGCACTCTGCCTGGGGTTATTCCAGACCCCTCACAAGTCATTCATGATACCTTTAAAGATGTCCCCATCCACCTTAACAGTGTTGAATTCCTCTCACTAAAGACTAGGATCCATGATTCATCCTTTTTCTTATGCTTCTTGGGCTAAATTGATTTGAAAAATTGAAAACAGTTTGGTTCCTGACGGGTTATTTTGACGGTGCTTGTGCTGGCTTATGGCTGGGTCATGATCATCGCTTACCAAAGAGGAACACCATCCCCATGGTTACATGAGTGGTCACGATATTCCCATTCATTATTAATGAACTCCTCCACCCCATTCCTCATGGTCATCCTCAAGTGTCCACTCTCAACCAATGGCCCGTCCTCTTTGGTAGTGATTATTGCTGTCATTGTACTATACTCTCTCGAAAATCACAACTGATCTGATTTGTCAGAGTTATGTACTAACTACATCTGTATGGAAACTTCAAAGTTGCCGCATACGTTTCACATTTCCTCTGCCTTTTCTATCAAACGAATGTTTTTTCCATTTGGGTAGTTTTTTCCCCTGTATGATTTTTTTTTCTTTTTCTCGGAAAGTGATAAACGTGCAGCTTAAGTTGTTGATGTTTTTATTAACCTGAAACGCTCCCAGTGCAATGAAAACTCCACGTACAGCCTGAAAGAGCAGAGGCCCTAGTATCCACCCCTGCGGCACACCCCTACTCCATTTACCTTCATCAGAGTGTATACCCCTGCCTCCTGCTGGGCCGCACCATTAATCGCAGCTTTCTCTGCTCTTGTCCTTACTGTAGGTGGTCTTTTCATTGACAATCCCTTTTACCAGCCTCGGACCATCGCTCCTTTTTTTATTCACTTGGGTCCTCAAGATCTCTTCTCTGACTTCTAGAACCATCAGGTTGTGTGGCTTTAAAGTGTCGTACCACTCCAGGCTTGACCAGGCTGTCTCCACCGCACAGAAACGGCCCAAACTTCATACACTGTCCACCCAAACCCATCCATACCTTATCTATGGATCCAAAAATGCACCAATCTTACAAAAGCAATATTCTATTTGACTTGCTCATCCCGAAAACCGGCTGGGGACCTCGGTTTCTTCTTATATAGCAATACACTTGAACTTCTTTGGGCTTTAAGCTTACTTGAGATGATGTGAATGTTCAGTTGAGTTACTCTTGACTTGGCATTGCAATATAGTCATTTTCATTGTATATTTACCACATGTGTATGTGTGGCTATATTATAAATATACACATATATGCATATATATGTATGGTCTGTGACACTATAAATATATATGTGTAGATATACCTTATGTACTTATGTATATTTATATACAGTATATATATACATATACATATTCTTGGTATTCATTATTTTAGATTTGTAAAGTGATATGTAAACATACTAGAATATAGCTTTCTTCCAATTTTATATATATATATACAGTATACATATATGCTAAGCAATTTAATCTCGTTATTTAACCATGTGAACATGCAATACGAAAGCCCTTTTCTTAATCTACCTGTCGTAGATTAGTAATGCTTCCTTTATTGCACCTTGAGCAGCTTGACCATGTCTCTTCACTAGATCTGCGCGCACGAGTGTGTGTGTTATGAATGCTCGCATGCTCAGTCGACCAAAGTCCTGCTGTTCTGCTTGGGTTTAGAGGTTGTCCTTCAAACATATGGCCACCAATCAGCCTACATTTTCACCTGTCCATGACAGACATACAGGTTTTTCTAAAGCACATCTGACTGAGGTGCATACTCATACACGCAATCCCTAACACCTTTGTGTGAGCAGGTCTGACGGGCAGCTAGCGTGACCCAGTCACTCACTTTTCCTTACAAAGCACAGGTAACTTTCCTTAATGCAGCAAGGTGGCCGTCGTCTTGATTCTTCATGCATTCTTTTATAGTACACACTCGGGCCTGTTTCACACCACACGTGTAAACATTGTATTGTTGTTATGGTGCCCGTATTACCAGGCTGCACCGTTATAGTACAATAGAATACAATAGAAACGCAGCTGTAAGTAGTATTTTTGCTGCGTGTGTTGTACACAATAGAAAACACTTAAACTGCACTGTAAAACTTTTTGTTGTGTAAATTTGATTGAATCTAGATTTCAGCAGTTTATAAGGGTGTACATGCTATTATAGGTGTGCATTCAATTTTCCTACTCTTTAACTTTATACTATTCTTCAACTTTTAGATCAAAAAGTAAAAAATTGGCTCGTACTTAATAAAAGTTTTGCTAATTATTTACGACCCTGTCTGTGAGAAATACGATAAAGTCTAAAAAATCGGAGATAGCAAGCATCAAAGTTTGATTTCACCTAATAATTTCACTATTATTTACACCTTTGACATAATCGTACTCGGCCAATATTAAAGATATCAAGGTTATATTTTCACAGAATGTTCTTTACATTATTTAGGATGATTTTATAGAAAACCGCAAATCACCAAAAACTGACGTTAGCTGGGTTTTCACACTCAAGAGTCACATTTATTTTGAAACTATACACATTTACTATCCCAGAAATCATAATATTTTGTGGTTACACAGTGTAAATGTGAAGACTCATGTAACATGAGCCGTTGCAATCGCTTGCGGTGTGAAACAAGCCTTAGTTTGGTGCAGCAGCGAGAGGTTTTTTACCTTTGCGTTTTTCTTCAGCAGGTCTGTTGTAGCGCAACTCTTGGCTAACTAATTAATAACACTCAAAATACTCCCAGATATAAACCACAGAGCACAGAAACAAGAAAAGATGTGAAGTGCGCTATATAAACCATCCGTCTGGTTGTTTATCTATAGTCTGAATGCTTCTCGTTAAGTAATTTTATATACAATATACAATTTCCTTGTTGTTTCACACGTATAATAGTAGATAATGAATTCATTTCACTATAGTATTGATGTTTGTATGTCAAAACAGTTTTGTAACCAACAGAATGTCACAATTTCTGAATAATAATCTTAGACCAACAATTTTGGATTTCACAGCTGACCGACTTTAACATCCAGCTCACAAATATATTAAACCTGTCACCTTTAATAAATCTCCCCTTGTATTTAGTAATAGTTTAGCTGTTGTGTTTGAATGTAAAATATTGTAGCTTCTCAAATAGGAAAAGATGGGATATAATCAATGAAATATTACTGAATAGTACTAGTTTTATAGTAATAGTACAGTATAGTTCAGTAACAGCAATAGAACAACACATCATGTAAGCTTTCATGTCCTTGTTTGTCCATAATGTGATTTATTTCCTTCTTTTGAATTTCTTTTACAAAAGAAATGAGTTTTTTGTCCTTTCCAACCAGATGAGACATTTTTGAGTTAGAGATGGTAAGTCTTGTATGGGTAAGTGTTGTGTGGGAATGCAATAGATAATGATTTTTTTAAAGAAAGAAAGACGGCCTTTTTTTAGTTTTCTTAATGATTGTCAAACACACAAGCCCCTTTCTGTGATCTTGCATCATACCAGCATTGAACAGATTTTAAATGAATTACAAAAGGCAGTCAAAGGTAGTACAGGCGATAATGAACAATAATAACAACTTATAAAGTGTAGCTTGAATTTTGAAGTCACGTCACAGTCTTCAATTTTATTTTTTGTCAAATTTAGTTGGTTTTGTCAAATCTATTCAGACGGTAATTGTTTCTCATAGAGACGTACGGAAATGCCCTACGGTGGCTTTCAAGGGGCAAATTTATATTTTAAGAGATTTACAAATGACTTTCGGACTGATCGCCTGTTATAAACTTAGCGTTTTGTATTCAAACGGCAATTAAATTATCACACGACCTTAATGTTTGTCAAAAAAAAGTAGGCAAATCAATCAGGGATTTTTACACGGGTGGTGGGGAAAAACATTCTGGATTTGGACAACAATAAAATCACGACTTAATCACGACCTAAAAATCACTACCTGTAAATGGTAAAAATATCTTGAGAAACAATTACCATCCGAATATGGGCTTATTGACTGAAGCAGATTGACTGCTTCAAAAACATAAAAATGCTGAAAAATGCACATTATGTATTAGTGTAATACATTTAAAAAAATTGCCTTGTCCAGTTATTAGTATTATTATTATATAACTATTTATTAAACTCTTATTGCTTTCGCTGATATTTTATAAATGTAGTACTCCTCTCAAGACAATGGATTACAGTAATTTTACCTTGGTTCAGACCACTGTGATCATTACTGTAATGTTTGGCCTTGAGTCTTTTGTGACTTTGTCTGTAAAATATTATATGCATTTCAAAGCAATGTATCAGATTGTTATAATCAACGAAGATATTACAGGGCGTTTCATTGTTCCAAAAATACAAATTCATCCTATAAAAGCCATAAAAGCTCTCTCACATGTAATATAACAGTCTATATCAAACATGCAAAGTAGCGGTGTTGTGTTGCTGCAATGCGTTAGAAGCAATGAAATATTCTCCTGAAGTGCAAATATCTCATTCACGGCAGGTGTTGCTGGCAGCCAGATGCTCTTCATAAATATGTTGTGAGGAATCATATTTTAGTTGAGTTTAAGTCTGAATTCTGCTCGTCAAAGTGAAGCGCATCTCATCAGCTGTGTTTTGAATATCAGTGGCACGTCGGGGGAGATGCAGAAAGACATGCGCACAGCTGCACCTCCTGTGAAAATACGTATAGAGGTGACGTCTGAAAAGCAATAAAAGAACCAGAGAGCTTTGCGATCCCCCACGGAACATGTAATTAAAATAAATTGAGCTGGGTGCAATCTGATTTTATAGGTGCCGTCAAACGTTTTTTTTTATTTTAACCCTTATGTATATGATTTATAATCGGCTTTATTGAGGTAGAAGCCAGACGCAACATTTCAGGTACGGTGTATCGTATGTGACTTCCAAGAAAGCAAACCTGTCTGTTAATGTCAGTATAATTTGGTCTTAGAATGAGAATATCAGGATTCGTTGGGGTCGTGGCAGTTAGTACAGGTTGTGGATCAGTGTTTGAGCTGTGGTGCTCGAACGATTAAACAGATTCGTGTCAGGAAGAAATCACTAGACAGTTATTTCTTGGATGACTATTGCCTTTGATCGTTTCAATTTCACACCTATTATATTATATTGTCCAATCACCATATTGTATTTGGATCATTATTGTTAGGTTCTTGATATTGTTCTATTCCAAAAAGTAACAAACAAACTAAAGCCCAAAAAATCTTGGTTATTATATTTTATTTGTTCTGGTGACTTTCACACATTATACATTTTGACCAGTTTTATTTTTTTACATTTCCAAATGCTTTGGTATTGCAGAGATATTTCAACTAAACATGTCCTTTAAATGTCACTTACATTTACTCACAAGTGAATGAAATTGGTCACCACTGTTTTCTGAGAGAAATATCGGTTTTGGTATTTTATGTAAGAGGACAAAAGTCTATATTGGCATGAAGAGTACTGCAAATTATCATATTTTTAATATATTTTTTGTTTTCAGCTTAACTGTTTTTTAAACCGATAATTAGATGAACAAGCTAAAACATGATTTTGTGTGGTACTCGCTATTATTTTTACAAATTGTGGTGGTTCATACAGTGAACTTCTTCATTATTGGAAATGAAACCTGTAGGAAGTGAAGGAAAGGGACTTGTGTGTGGGACTGTAGTCGAGAATATCTGCAAATTCAGTTTGCGAGCTTGCGATGTACCTGCAATATAAGATCCAGTTTCAGCTTAAACGAGCTTTGCCGAATGAATTGCTGAAGCGAATGTTTCCTTCACGTCTCCGATCTTCTCCCGCATTTAGCCGGAGCAGATGGGCGCACAGACGTCATTTGAGCTGGTTCACGCTGGATCTTAACGTTCCTGTAGACTGAACCAGCAATAGCCATTTTTAGATTTGGAATGTATTCTGTAGTCGAATGTAGTATCATAGAAATGCTGCTGTAACTGCATATCTTTGTAGAGATGTTCAGATATACTCCCATGAATTATTTATCTTTTCAGTTTTTGGGCGTGCTTCAGTCCACAAGTGTTTATTTATTTGTCAGATTTATACCGTTTGTGAGCATGGCCGATTTTCCGCTTGCGTGCTCGATTCTGTAAATACTTTGCAGGTGAAAGCAGTCTGCTGGATAGATATCAATTTCACACCTTTTATGTAACTTGACAAATGATATAAACAAGCAAACAAAAAAGATTTGAGGGTAATAATATAATGTGAATTGGTGGTGATTGTGCACAATTTCTGTGAGCGAGCAGTGCTTGAAGCAGTAGATGTTTGCTAGCCGTGGTATCAAATTATGAAATTATAGTGGTTTGTCTGTCACTTTATTGCCATAATTTATGCTTTCAAAATAAAGTGCTGAATCTCTATAAAGTGTAAACCTTTTAAAAAAAAAATAAATCTATATCTATAAAGAAAATTAAACTGTTTGATGTGTTTTTGTCCGGTGTCAATCCTTTCACGCACATCACACGTTCTTTACTGTTAGTTTAGAAACATGGCAGAAAAAAAACTTGCGTTATGTGTGATTTTACAAACAAATATCATAGCTTAGACATACCTGGACTGCAAAAGAATAGAACAGAACTGTATAAAATGCACAACCTAAATTATTTTTCAAGTCATCAGTTTCTTCTGTCTTGCTGTAGGTCTTCACGGATGAAATTACACGTAATTGTAAAAATCAATATTAGTCATTCTGCAAGGAGCAAACAATCTTGTAAATCAAACAGCAGTTAGACTGAAGTGTTTGAAATCTCATGAGATTAGATAACACTGATATTTAATGACTGTAGACCAATGGCCTTTGGGTTCATGAGTGCTTGGAATTACAAGAATAATTGGCACCAATATTAAAAAGACACTCGAACAAACTAGCCAGACAAAAACTGGCGAGCGGGTGCTGTCAGATACAAATTGGTTTGGTATGTCCGTGTGATACATGTGTTGGTTCTGACAAGGTAAAAGAACAGGACGCAAGACCTTTAAGTGGACCCGTGAGGTAAGACTTTTTAAAGCATGACAGTAAGCCTAATCCACTTTGCTGCCAGAATGTAAAAGATCCCAGCTGTTTATTAGACACCTCTCATCTGGAAAAACCATTGGGAGATTTTGTTGCAGCTGTTCTCGCTCTCCATTGGAAGCTATTTTCGATGACCAATCAAGCACAAGACCCGGGCCTGTGTCAGCGAAACCTGGAACCCGGAGTTGAGTCGAGGTATCATTACAAACTGGTCAGACTTTACGCTTCTGAATGCTCTTAACATTCCACCTGTTCCCTGCCAGTGTATCTAAACGATAGTGATCTGTGGGGTTTGGTTTCATTAGCGCTGATGTTTGGCTGTGTGCTGATGACAGGTTACCGTGTGTAACAGGATTCTCAAACTTGCTCTCAAAATTTCATCCCAGTGTGCTATTTAAAGAGTTAAGAGATCACATGTACAGTATACATGGACTTAATTATTTTACAAGCCTCGCTATAGGCTGGAGGATAATGACTGTGATAATTGACCTTGTTTACTTGACACATCACTGGTCGTGATGTCATCGTCTAGATTAAAGCATGGTCTTTAAAGAAATAAAGGACAACAAAAAGTATTTTCACAGACGTCAAGGAATAGTTCACCCAAAAATGGACCCCATTGACTTGACCATAGTCATTTTTATTCCTACTATGGAACGTCAATGGGGTCCAAATTTTGGGTAACATTAGAGGAATAGTTCACTCAAAAATTTTACCCCATTGACTTTCCATAGTACAAAATACTATGGGCAAGTCAATGGGGTCCAGTTTTTGGATGAACTACTCCTTTATTACAAAGCAATTATTGTATTTACTTAAGGGTTGAGTTTTGTGTTGTTAAAAATCTCAATCTTAGCTAAACATACAGTAGCTGAAATCTTATGAATCTTAAAGATAATTGATTTAATGTTGAATCAATGTTATTGATTCAACATTAGGTAGTTCACTCAGCCCTATTGATGCTATGGGCAAGTCAATGGGGTCCATTTTGGATGAACTACTCCTTTATTATAAAGCAATTATTGTACTTAAGGGTTGAGTTTTGCATGTTAAAAATAATCTTAGCCATGTCTGAGATCTTATGCAATGATGGATCAAAGCGACTTACAAATATGCCTGTCCAATGATGGACAAAACGGCAAAGATAATTGATTTAATGTTGAATCAATGTTGGTTATTGATTAAACATTAGAGGAATAGTTCACTCAAAAATTGGACCCCATTGACTTCCAATAGTAGTAAATAGTAGTAAAAATTACTATGGTCAAATCAGTGGGGTCCATTTTTGGGTAAACTATTCCTTTAAGTCAGTTATCTTTGCTATCTTAAAACCTATTTGAAAACATTATTTTAACCATTATATTTGGAGGCACCCAACTTTTTAAATAGCAGGTGAATTGTAATTTAGATTTTCATAGTCATAGTCATCTCTTCTTCATTTGTTGGATATTATTGCTTTTGGTTGGTGTGTTTTGTTTTGTATCTTATTTATATCTACTGCCAAAGAAACAAAACATGAATGAACATTATGTGTATGTACTATATGTATAATCTTTGTGAACAAGTAACAAAGATCATTACAAAAAAAAACGGACACAAGGCCATAACATGTGTTCAGAGGTTTATACTGAAATTCATGGAAGTACACAATGCAATCTACACTATTACCATGGTCACACAAATGTAATGCTTGATAAAGGTACATTTGGCATGTAATAATGAGACAGCGGTATGAAATTTAAGACAAAAGCAAAAAATCTTGTAGCACAGTTGAAATAGGCAACATTAGTACAGTTACCAGGTAGAGTTAAAATATAAAATGAATCAAAACAAAATCATACGCTTATTTACAACCCAGTGCCTTATAGAACGGCCCCAAATGTTCTTCATAGCGCACAAGGGCCCTTATTTTTAACAAAAACAATAACTCTAGCAAGCCAGATATTAATATAAATACATCTGTAAGGTGCAAAGACCTTCCCCGCAGAATATTATTCACGCACACGTTTCTCACACACACACAGTGACTGTATAAAGTTGAGCTCTTTCTTTATATCTCTCAATGTGCTTGCCGATCACAGCGTGTGCTCGATGCATAAGTGCTTTAAAGAGCCTTTCCTGTTACCCATGATCCAAAGTTACCGGTAGGTACAGCTACACACACGTACACAATTTCTGTATCCCACTGTTTGATATACATATATACACACCATCAACTTAACATCAGAAAGGCGCCACCTAGTGGTCAGAGGAGGAACATGAAAGTGTGCTAGCTGTCCACTTTTCTGTTTTAAGTCTTGCTCAAGAACCACAACATTAGCCGACAGACACACAAACACACGCTTTGTACAATAAAAGCAGAACATTTCAGTCATAAACATGCCATCACCTCGCAAAAAGCAGACCTGCGTTACATAAACGTTACAGAAACGTTTCTTTCAGGTAGCACTTGTACCTTACGTTAAATCAGACTCAGTGTTTGTGCAAGTAAATCTCAAGGAGAAAAGTAGATGAAACGTTAAGGTCTCCCGGAAGATAGTTCAGTCGGCTGCGTCGTTTGTTTAATATCAGTAGTAGAAAGACTAGCGTTAAACTCTTATATCTTTTAGTAAATACATGTGTTTCAGTCAGGGTTGTTTGTACCCTACAAATAAAGTCTTGTGTTTTATACAAAAGAAAAACGGAAGAGAAAGAGATCATGTTGTTCACTGTGTTCCAGCTTGAGGGTAACAGCACTGGACATGAGATGTAGAGAGAGAAGTCTCAGTGTTTTGTGTTCCTGTTACACGTTCTCTTTGCCTTGAGCTCCCGTGACAGTCTTGATGGAGCTTAACGTCCTGTTGAACCACGTCTTTTTGGCTGCTTGGACTTCGTTTAGAGCCAGACCAAGATGGTGCTCCAGGTCCTGAGAAAAGAAAGACATTTAGTACTTCATTACTAATATAATTTCTTATATTATCAGATTTTTGTTGCCAGAAGAATTCACAATAATGATATAAATCATGTTTCTCAAGAACTGATCAGCCATCACTGGCCTCAAACCTGTGAACACGTGTGTCACCAGCTCACATCTTTACATCTAGTTTTATATGATTAGTGTTTTGCTTTAAAAAAAAAGTGTTCTGGTAAAATATTAAATGAATACACAATAAAAAAAGAGGTCAAAATATATTTAACTCTAAGGCTACATAAGGATATTCCCTTCAGCTGATTTTTAAAGAGTACAATACTCGCATACATGGGGATAAATTAATAAAATGGTCTCATTTTACAGAAAACCCTTAAAATAAAAAAATGGTGGAATATTGCAAGTTTTGTATTTTCAAAAATACAAAAAGTTTCTTTTTTTAAATGGGTGGAATATTACAAATTTTTGTATTTTATATTTTCACAGTATTGTGATAAACACAGACAATTGTTATAGTGTAATATTTAGGACCTGTTTGATCTATGACCCTGCAGAAACAAGAAACAGGAAACAGAACAATTTTGTTTATAACACTTTCTAAGCAAAAGTTATTTAGCTTTAAAATAAATCTGATGACCCCCACAGACCCACCGGTGGATTCAGAGCTGAAAAGGTTAAAGTATTTTGGGGCAGATAGATAGACTACAGCTTTATAAACTTTAAAACTGGTTTGTATCAGTCAAAGATGGTCAGATTTATTGTTTTATAGCATCCAGCATCAGATGAACAGGGTTGTTACTGCTGATTTCTGCCAGCAATTTGAGCGAGGAAGGGTCAGGAAGAGCTTGAGACCTTTAAACGGGGGTTTACAGGTGCTTTAAAGCAGTCATTATCACGCTATGTGATAATAGGCACTTTGTACAAATCAATAGAACTGGAAACAGTGGTTTTTCTCTTTCTCTCTGGAGGAACGAGCTCCTAACCTCCATCTGCTGAGATCATTATAGCGTTCAAGAAACAGCTGAAGACGCATCTCTTCTGCAGCACTTAACTGGTCGACACACATAAAACATCTATTTATGTATTCAGCTTCTTCAGCTCCTGAACTACTGTAACTTACTCTTGGAATGAGATACTGTAGACGTGGTCAGCTCATTATATGTGGATGCATCTTTTGTGTAAAAAAAAATTTTTTGCTTATTCTACAAGTAAAAAAATTCTTTACCTCATTATAATCACACCATTACATGTGGAAAAACTTACATTAAATAAATGTTTCAAAAAGGTCTCATCTTACATAATTTGCATAGTGTGATGTCATTTATTGTGACTAAATTATCTATAATTTTATAATTATATTTTATATTATAAAAACATGTGAAGTTATCTTTAACTGTGTTACCCAGGTAATGTTTACCAAACTAGTGTCAATGACAATATAAACTGACAAGGTTTTTATTTATTTGATGTTCTATTTAAAGCTGTTATATGTAAAGCTGTTGTGATAAAGTTGTTATTATTTAGATTAATAAATCCATTTTTAGAAGGTTATCATGCTTGAGTTAAATAAATGTATCTCGATTAAACACATTTTCAACATTTCCACACACTTTTCTTCTTATTTGCATAAACAACCTCTCGTCGTCTTACTGAGTCTTATGTCTGGAACTGGTGAGAAAGCGCTGGTTGACATACCTGGATCTTGCACTCGGCCTCCACCAGCTGTAGTTTGGTCTGAGCGAGCTCCAGCTCCATCTCTCTCAGCTGGTTCTTCAGCGCCTCCTTCTCCTCATCCGTGTCCTCCTCGCTGCCTTCCTTCGGAGCGCTCAACACCTTCAGACGACCCTCCTTACTGAACAGAACGCTGCATTTCTCACAGCCCTCCACCTTTACCTGTACAAACACACACAAACATAAAATGAACTTGTCAATTTCTATATTTCACATAAAAGTTCACATTACAGAAATATGGGATCAGAATTTAGGAAGAGGAATAGATCTGGATTACCAGATTCATTGAAATGATCCAATTCAAAAGAAATTTTATCACTAATCTGACATCATCACTGTACATCTCTTATGAACATTTCAAGCAGAGTAATGTCAAAATATTCAGTAAATAAAAAATATGACTTTTATTATTTTTTTATATTTATATGTATATATACAGCCTATCTCACCCGGATCTTTTCTATTTCTCCTCTGTTTGCCGTCTGCTGTTTCTCCAGCCGCTCGCTGAGTTGAGAGCAGATCTGAGACACACAGAGGTCAAAGGTCAATAGTGCACAACATACCCTAATATTGCTTTGTGTTCAAGAAGAAGTCAGAAAATGATGCTTAAGGAGTACAGAGGTTCAACCAACATATGACAACATTTAATCATTCCATCTATCCTGTTACAGGATATGACACCACGCATCCTAAAGTAAGTTACAGACAGAAATAGAAATGTGAAATAAATGCTCTTTGTATGCCGAGTAAGCAATCTATTTAACTTCAATTATGTCTAGGAGAATTATTTGCGATATTTAATAGATCTCATCTTTGATTTTTCTTTCTTATGGGTAGGACAATGCTATTTTGTACCATTTGAGAAGCATATTACAGCGCACAAACCGTAACGAATAAATGTGTTCGTTTCACACGGTAAAGCCGTCCGGTGCGAGACCTGCAGACACTCGTTGTGCGTTGTTTGGCTCACAGAAGAGAAAAGAGCGTGCGAGAGAGGTGCTTGAGCTCAGAGGACACCATTATCATGCTCCACCATCACTCACGCTGTCAGCGGCCCCATTAAAATCAGCTCTACAGGGACGAGAGCTCCACTATTTTTACAGAGAAGCTCTCATACGCCAGCTAAAGCAGACCTCAGATCAGCCTTTATTTACACATCTTACTGAAATATGACGATGTAAAATTAGCACAGACTGGTGTGTTTATGGGTGCTCTGATCTATTAACAGTTATTTTGAGATGTTTTTAAAAAATTATTTTGTAGCACATAAAAGAAAAGAAAAATGTTGTAGGAACTGTGGCACAGTGGGAAGGATTTTTTAATCCTGTTGACCGCTATGCATGTATTAAATTACAGTATATTTCCATTAGCGTTGGGTGATATTTAAGTTGCAATTTGTAACGTTTTTGCAATTTGTAACACAAACAAAAATCAGTTATTGAGCAAGCACATAAAAATCAGTCTTCTTATCTTACAATGATTCATTTGATGTCAACTGACTTTAACGCTTGTAAAGATATAATAAGTACGTAAAGTATCTGCAATTTTACATTTCAAACAGATGTGGCAATATAGAAGCTTTAAACATTTTCAATCTTATTACATCTAATTGAATTTAATTAACAGCTTTATGCCATTTGTAATATAATCTCATATTTGTTATTACTTACAAATAATTTTTTGTAAATAAATCATTTTTAAGGTCAACCTGAGTCGCAGGACCCAGATGAGCCTGTATTTTAGGCAGTTGTTGAATAAAACATACATTTGAATGTCACGACTGGCCAATCAGAATGAAGTATTCCAGAGCCTTGTGTAATAAAATTAATAAACAAAATCAGTATTTTGTGTTAAATTATTTGTGGCAATTAGCCATGTATTAAGCAAGATAATGTATAGTATTTAGAAAATAAACCTCTCTTTAGATAAATCTGTTTTTTGTGATGACATCCAATGAGAAATACTGAAAATTAAACAATATTGTACAATTTCAATCTGCAGTCTTAAAAAATCTGTCTGTATGGTTTAAAAAAAAACTAATTGGCATGAAATCCATTTGGGATGGAAGACACGTTAATAAATTTGTATATGAACACTGATTCCTAATCTTCTCAGGGTAATTTAATCAGACAATTAGAAATGAATGAGTGGAGGAATATTATACAGGAAGACAGACATATTTTTGTGTGTGTGTGTGTGTGTGTGTGTGTTTACCTGTTTGTATTCTCCAATGATGGAGCCGTTCTTCTTGATCTCAGACTCAGATTTGTCCAGTTCTCTTCGACACATCTCCTTCAGCTGAGAAAACACAAAGATTTACACGCAGGTTAAGCTTCTTTCATCCACATCTCCACAGTCCTATATTTAACCCAAGTGTCCCCTCTGGGAGATATCAATCCAGTCTATCCGAGGACAACTGTGTCCACAGGCTGTATTGGCTTTTTAATATAAGACCCGTCACAGGGGAACCTCAGCAATCATCTAAAACACACGTCCACCGGTCTGCCCTCGCCCGGGGGCCATTTCCTTATATAACTTCAATCAAAATACAGATTAATACAGAATATATGGACGTGAAGTCCATTATGAGATACATTAGCGAAGGACCGTTCACACAAAAAATGATAATGTGAAGATGGTAACTATTTTAGGTTTTCACACCAATGGGCGGTATCGTTTTTTTGGAATAAGTTTTCAATTGTTGATGTGCAATCATTTGAATAAATTTTCATTATTTTTCGTAAAATTTTTCTTATTTTCTTTCTTAAACTGTTTATTGCCTGGAAAAAAAACGATCCCAACAATGTCTACAGGTATGTGTTCCTCTGGTATCTTTATTATATTTCTGGACTTATAATGATTTTTAACTTTTTAATTTATAATCATCATTAAGTGTTGTTTATGTAACCAATAAAACTTTAAACTTACAGCATCATTATCATCCTTGGTGTAAATATGCATCAACTTATGATTCATTTTATAGACCTAAATAGTACCATTTAAAGCTAAAGTAAAGTTTTTTTTGGAATATTCAGCCTAAAATATAGAAACCATCATAAGTAAGTCATTTGCAGTTTATGTGTTTGTTTGTGTTTTTCAATCAGCCTTAGTCGATGACTTCATTCTGTTTAAAACATCAATTATAGGAACTATGAAACGTTCCTGCGGTGTAAAAGCCCTTTATCCATAAGTGTGTCCAAACTTTAGACCGTTAGTGTCTGTTTGAGGTGTCCGACCTGCGCCGACTCTTCCTCCAGCCGTCTCTTCTCATCTTCAGAATCCACCAGTTTCTGTTTGGTGATTAGAAGCTCTTTGTTGAGAGCGTCAGATTTCTCCTCCGCCTGAAGATAAACACACACAGCGACAACGTTTTATTCTTCACACCAAAAGCCACATGCACGACTGCTACATCTTTCCAAATTCCCAAACACTCACGTTGTCCAAATCTTTCCTCAGCGCGATCTTACTGCTGACCAGCTCGTGCGCCAAGTCGTCATTTTCCTGTTCCAGACGCATGTTGGCTTCCTGTAGCCGCCGGTTCTCTCTCTACAGAGCAGACACAAAGTTTGTGAGTGTGTGTCTCGTGACAGTCTCTATAATGGTTAACTGCTCGGGGAATATGAGGAACCTCAGAGAAGAGACCTGATTAAAAATTGACCAGCTATTGGGAAATCCAGTATGCCAGAAAGCAATTAACACATTAAACAGACATTCATTTCTGAGACTAACATTCAACTGCCTATTACACAAGAGACATTGTGTGCATGTGTTAAGCATGTGTTTTAAGCCACACAGCTGATTGAGTTTACATAAAGCGACATCTGCTTTCCAGAACAAAACATGAATTTCTTGCTTAGCATTTTGGTCTTGTTTTGCAAATCAAATGAAGAAGAAACTTGACAATAAAGTTAAACCTAATTCAAGTTTATTTGAGCTTGTTACAGTTTCCATCAGACGAGATATTTTCTGGTTTGAATAACAACCATATGAGATCTATACCAACATTTTAAAAGCATTTTTTAATGTTTAAATCATTATTTTTCATAGTCACAAATGAACACATAAAAATTAAAATAAAATAACTATGGTATGTTTTTTTAAAAGAGTCATCTCTTCTCCATTTGTTGGGTTTTATTGCTTCTGGTTTGTGTTTTAATTCACAGAAATCCTACAAAAAAAACCCAGTGTTTTCTTTAATGTCACATCCATAACGTATGAATATTTCAATTTTTTAAATAGGTAACTCATGCATAGACTGATATATTGTGATGTCTGGACTATATCAACAGGGTTTAGGAAAATATGAACAAATGGCTCAATATATTGGTAATAAATACATTCTGTGAGAATCAAGAAATTGGCCCTTATCAAGAAAATGTTTCCTGATTTAAAAAAAAATTAAAAACAAGACAAAATTACTATGAAGGAAATGCATTTTTTGTAGGCGGTTGACCAGTAAACAGTCAATCTACTATGAAAGACAACTGATTTTGACGTCAGCATGTTGCTAGACTAAAGGTGCTATAATAAACATACAAATCCACGCTACACACAAATATGAGGGTAAAACTTAATAGGACTGAATAAAATAATTATAATCAGTTGTGCAATCAGACAAACTGAACCTTAATTTTGTTCACTTTTTGTATTTCAATGGATTACACTTAAAATATAAGTGCATGAAAGCATAAAAAATATAGAGTTTGTTAGCACTACGGCTCTTAAAACAGCATTTTTAATGGATGTTTATATTTATTGATATTACGATATGTGTAGAATTAACATAATATCAATAATCATGTTTTTTTAATTATGATTATTGACAGGAGTATATTGTGACACCCCTGTTGTAAAGACACAAACATTATATTTGCTAAACTAACATGACAACAAGATTGTCCTATAACACGACAATAAAAAAGTTTCCATGTTAACCTGTAATAATAATCCTGATAACTGTAGACCGTTTTAAAATGGTGGACCATCAAATTATATTAAAGTATGTAATTATATATTTTGTGTCCTAATTACACTGTGAATGTAATTTTACAAAGCATGATTGACAGTTTGTAAAAGATCATGGTGATTTCTTCTGAGCTGACTGACAGGAATCCATCAGGCCATCATTTCATCATCTGTCTGAGCCTAGCGGCGATCTCTTCTCATATATCTCCTCATTATAAGCCCAAAGCACATATGCTAATAGCAGAATGAAAATTTATTTGGATCTCGAAATCAGTTGTGACTCATGGGAGAGCGAGATCTGAACATAGATTAGATGCACATGCTCAAATGCACGCACAACCCAAATGGATCATGCAAATATTCATATGCATATAGCTGTGAATGCGGCTGTGTAAAACTCTCACGGTCAGAGAAGAGGGATAAATTTACCTCGTATCTCTCGATCGGCGCTTCCTGCTGTTCCTGCTGCTCTCGAATCGTGTGATATTCCTTCTCATACTTCTTTAACTTCTTCTGACTGATCTGTGATGTACAAAAACAAATTTGAAACATTTTGATCATTTTTTGAATACATTATGTACAAAGAAAAAGTCCCTCATCTAATGTATACACTTATAATTTAAAGGGATAGTTTATTATGGGATAATTTTTTTTACGCTTATGTCATTTAAACCCTGTATATGGTTCTTTCTTTTGTGAAATACAAAAAAGATATTTTGCAAAACGCTGGTTAACGGCACCCATTGACTTCCATTGTTTCTTGTGTCCATACTGTGAAAGTGAATGGGTGCCGCTAACCAGCGTTTTGCAAAATATCTTCTTCTGTGTTCTGTTGAAGCAAGAAAGTCATACAGGTTTGATATGACATGAGGGAGAGTAAATAATACTTTTTCAGTTATTTTTGGGTGAACTATCCCTTTAAGAACATCTTAAAAAAATAATATTAAACTTAAAAAATGTTTTACTTTTTTTTTAATTTTTGTCCCGTTTTCCAGTAAAAATACCTAAACATTTTTAAATCAACATACATTTACTTGAGAACCAAAAAGATAAGGGAGTTTATATTTAAAACAACAGAAACATATGCCAATGGGGTAAAAAATACATTTCCCTTTGAATTTATCATTTAAAAATCATTGGCACATATTTTACTCGCATTAAGCATTTTGATACCTTTTACTGAAAAACAAACACAATTTAATATAATATTGCTTCTCATGCATCTTAAATGTATCTTAATTGAACAATGTTTAGATATTTTACTGGAACACAAGACAACAGGACAACAAACAAAATACATTTCTCGCAGTGTATTTATAATAAACAACCAGGAAAGCTTTACATTACATATACACTTTATAATAAGGTTGTATTTGTTAACATTGTTAAAATGCATTATAGCTTACATAAACTAACGACTAACTTCTACAACAATTATTAATCTTAGTTCATGTTACCAGACCATATGCTAAGAGTAAAAGTACTAAAACTGACTCAAAACAATGTAGAAAATCTAAAATAGAGCTGAAGAGCTTTGAAACAGTACTACATGGTGCTAAATACAGTGCCTGTAGCTCAATACTACCTCGTTCTCACTGAATAACCCAGTTTCTATTACACGTCTAGTTTCTATAGGTTTGTAAATGAGGTCTATTTAACAGCGAGCAGCTCCAGGACACAGAAACCAGTCTGTTCCACATATAATCTGTATTGCTTCCACAGATAGACCCTTGTCCAGTTGAAATGAGATCTGAATGAAAGCTCTGAATGTCAAGACAAGTTCATCAGTCAGCGTGTTTTAGCGACACCCCGGGGATCAATTAGGTTAAGGTGTGGTGAAATAAAAGCGTGTGTGCCGAGGAAGCTACTGTGTGAATTATAAGTAAATAAATAAATATATGCGGAGACGACTATAAGTCATTTGTAGGTTGAGTTTTCTCGAATGACAGAGCAAATGAAATCTGTTCGCAAACGTGTCTTATTTCTGCAGTTCCACTGGTGGATTTGAATTAAGGTCAAGCTACCCTTCTGAAAAAGTACCTGTCCATCTGACTTAGTCAGGTCAGGGGCAGTTTATAATTGTGACCCTTTATTGATTCATTTCACTATAATTTCAATACTTGACATAGCCTTACTTAGTCAATATTAAGCATATCAAGGTTATATTTTCACAAAATGTTCTTTAAATTACTACAATGATACTCTCCATTTTGCGATACGACCCGACGTGTCAAGCTCTTCGTTGATTGGCTTGCGCAACAACGCGCCATGCGAAATTTCTGCTACAGTTAAGTTTTTTTACTTTTTTTTACTTGCGCGGAACACAGTTCGCTTCATATTCGCGTCTTTGCATTGACTTTTTTACGTAATCTACTAATCTACTAATAATTAAATTTGCTTTTGGTGTAAACACGGCATAAACGATCAAAAAAATTATTTCATTTTTTTTCTGAACGAAAAACAAAAGTATGAATTACAGCGATAGTATTAAACGTTAAAAATTAACAAAAAAAAAGAAAACTAAATAAAAACAATATTTTATTGCAAAACAAGAGCTTCTGTTATTCTAATAACATTTCTACTGCATAGGCCAGATGGCTTCCATTATAAAACTCATATCAGTCGACCACTCTCGGTTACACCCCGACACTGATGTTATAGTGTGGAAAAGCTCTTTTGATCATATCTGCTTTTAAATTAAAGGGTGTGTCAAAGTGAGGAAGGGCCATGCTGTGACCCTCGTACCGAAATAGCATAAGAACCCACCTAAAATAGTGAAAATGACCTTTCATTACTGCGACTGAATCGCGTGAGTGAGGGAAAGAGAAAAATAAAGGTTTCTTTGTATTTAAAGGGAAAATAATCAGGATATTGAGTCATTTTACAGCAACCACAACCTAAAATAGCAACACTACACGTACACAAGTAAAGCAACCGGCTCTGCTTCATTTTTTTATGTGCCGTATAGGAATCTGAAACGGGTGACACCACAATATCACACTAGTATAGAAGAACTATATATGAAAGAACTAAGAGCCTAAATTTTTTATCTGATTTAGATGCGAACAATCTGAGTGAAAAAATATATCTGTCTAATAAAAAAAGCATCTTTTCCATTGTTTTGATAGAGAACACATGCTACAAATGTGAGTTTTCTTACCCTTTTCTTCTGTAAATTATATCTACTATATATGCATCCTTGATATAAATCTAAAATAGACGAGACCAGCAAGCGACAACTCAGGGCAGTATTTAGTTGTCAGAACAACAACATCAAAATGCATCCACATTCACTTCTGAAGCGTTATTAATCTTTATTTACTCCAACAGTGTCCTCTGCTGGTCACTGCAGGTATTACATTACACATAGATATTATTGTTATAGCATATACAATTTTAGATGTTCAAGAATACAGTAATGCTGAAATAGGGGTTGAACTAATGGTTTTAACATTAACTGAAAACAGAGGAGTGTGGAGAAAGGTGTGTTACTTTATAAAGTTGTGTCAGCAGCTCAACCAATATTGACTGATGTACTACATAAATGTTGAGATGCTCTCTGAGGTTTCATCCAAGTTCATTTCTTTTAAAAATTATTTGGAATATATTATTTAAAACACTAAATTGGTCCTTTGCTTAAAGATGAAATATAGATTTTTCACATTCATTTTGGGGGAATGTGATCATTTTAATACTCTCTAAATACTCTGCTTTCTATCTGGAAATAGAAATTTGTATTTTTAAAATACAAGCGTAATATACGCTGTGTTGTCAAAGTTTTTTTCTTAAAGAGTCTTAAATCTTAAAGAGTGACCTATAGTAATGTTTTATTAAAAAACGAAATAGGGATATTACAATATGTCAAATTAAGATAAGTATGATTGTTCCTGTCAAAACTATTGTGTATGCTGTGATATACTATAGACCAGGGGTTTGCAAACTTTTTTGTTAAAGTTAAACTTTTTTTACTTGAAGAACGCCCTGAAATTTTAATTAAACTTTTCAATAATGTAACAGCACATTTGCATGTTTAACTTCAATTTTTTTATCCCTTTTAAAGTTTTTATCAGTAGTATTTTACATAGTTTTTGTTATTATTACATGTTATTATACCTTCATCTGGTAATTTTCTTTAATTGGTACAAAAAATGTCTCTGATTCATTTTGGTGAGTTCTCAGTTGTCTTGACACATTGTTGTGTTGTGTAATGGTCACATGACATGCAGACTAAACAAATAAAATATATCTTTTTTTGTTGGTAAGTGTTTACATTTTTTAATAAAATTATTTATTGTTTTTCAACTCACGAACCCCTTGCAATTCCCTCAGGAACCACCAGGGGTTCTTAAACCCCAGTTTGGGAAACCCTGCTATAACCTGTTACTTTGGTTACTTCAGCTATTATTATGTTTAGCATTGACCTATGTTTAGCAACACAGTATTATTTGCTTATTATGCTTATTATTTAAGTGTTTTGATCTAAATGGTTACCTTCATACTACACGCTAGCTCCATGAGTTTCTTGGCGTTTTCCTCTGAGCGATAGCGCTTGGGCACAGGCACACGAAAGAACTTCAACGCACCCTCAAAGTCCGTCTGTAACAGGTCATCTTTTGACGTCTGTAGAGACACAGAACTTCAAGAAAATTGTACAGCACATTGATGACAAACTGAAGCAGTTCTGAGTCGTTGGCAGTCATTTTAGCTGATAAAATGCTCAGGTTGATCTTATTCTAGGATTAGCAGCTCTTTACTAAATAACATGTCATCACACTTAGTGTAGCTGCCAATTATTAGGTGGAATAAATTTAAGAGTCTGCTGAATTAAGTCTTAAAATATGTGCGAAAGCAACAAAAAGTGGTGATCCCTTACCTTCAGTAACGCAAGAGCCACGTTGAAGATTACGCTGATGCCCTAACAGAGCAAACAAGAATGTGAGACAGCACATTTTAATTACTAAAATACATTTCAATGCCCTAAAAATACATGAATGCATTACTTGAAATATGAAACTTTTAGGTTTTAATTTTGTATTAAAATAAATGATTGCACTACTTGGATTTGATTCTTTGTCTATATGTGACCCTGTCTGTGAAAACCAGGCTCAAAATCAAATTATGAGAAAACAAGTTTGATTTTTAAATCACAAAAAATGAGTTTTTTTTCACAGGCAGGGTCACATATTTATTTGTCTTTCTATTCCAAGCGTTTCAAACAAAGCGTGAATTCGGAAATGCTCCCAATTTTTAAACATTTAACAGGTTTTTCTTGTATCCTCAACATCATCCTGTTTGAAATTTTTGTAACTGTGACCTTTCTATTTAATGACATCATCCTCCAGGAAACAACCACATTTTTTGTAGGGAAAACAACAATGCACATGTTTATTTTTTTTTTAAATATATTAAAATGTCTGGTGGTGCATTGTGGTAAATATTTCTTACTCTTTTAACTACAAAAAATTATATAATATCATTTAAATTACACAAGACAGTAAGAAATATATAAAAAGACAGCATACAGGGTAAATGATGTCCTTGTGTAGGGTAACACGGATTTCAATAATGGACTGAACTTTAGCTCTTACATTTTTTTTAATGTCCCTATCATTCTATACAATCAAGTGGTAAAGTGTCCTATACATAAATGCTACACATACACATTTTTTTTAACAACAAGCATTTTGATTTTTTTTACCAAGCTCCAAAGCTATTTATAATTTACACTGGAAAAGTGACATTTGTGGTAAAGCAGGTAAGAATGAAATGTTTACCTCACACAGCAGCAGATCAATGATATGAAAAACCATGTAGAGAGGGAATTTGGCTGTGAAGAGCGTGAGAAACCACTGTGAGGCGTACATGTGTGCTTCCAAACCCAGGTTCAGAAAGTGTGCATACAGGTCTGGAATATATTCCTATGAGAAAAATGAATGCTTTGGTTATGATGTCATTTCCAAATGATTTAATAAATAGAGAGCGCCAGTCCATGATGCTAAACCATCTGTGCTAAATACGTCTTTTTTGTAACTAAATTTATAACAAAACTGAACTGTGAAAATGCTGTTTATTAATAAACCATGACAAACACGCACTGACCTGCATGAGTCTCTCCAGCTGAAAGAACTTGCAGTGCAGATCTTCAAAGTTCTGCTTGAAGAGCTCCCTGAGACCATATTCAAACATGATCTTCACCAGCACGCTGAACGCCTGCTCCTCTGGCATCTACACACACATCACATCATATCTATAGTTACACACAAACATTATCTTTATTAATAATTAAATGAATTAAAATTAAAATCACATCTACCACATTATATATAATTCATTTTTATTCACTCTCTTAAGTAAGTAAATGTTTGTGTCTTGTAACTGCATAGCGAGTTATAGATGCGATCAATGGCAGTTTGTGTCCTTTATTACGGATCGCACATGCTACGGATTGCAACTATAACAAGGTTTTTTTTTCTCTCTTAAAGAGTTTTTTTGAATCCCTGACCACTGACTGCTATCTTTCAATACATGTAAAGCTGCTTTGATACAATGACCTTTGTGAGAAAGCGCTATACAATAAAAATTGAATTATAATATAACAAAAGGCTTTACATCATAAACATATCATAGTGAAAATATCCCAACAATTCGAGAATGAAGGCAGATGATGGCAGGGAATCACCACTAGATGGCACAATCTCTCATTTAAAAGAATACAGCAGACACATTCATTTGAAATCAAGTGAAAAGCCCTTTTCTATACTAAATAAAGACATTTTTGGCAGCAAATAAAAAATCCAGTATCACAGTGCAATGCAAAATGGACTAAAAAGCCGGTGTAAGATTTGAGACCACATTCTTGTGGTGCCATCATCCAATCAGGGTTATCAGGGTTAAACTGTCCTGCAAATACAGTGTATCACATGACATTAACCAACGTTGTACAACACTCACATGTAATAGCAGCACAGCGGCGAGAAACGACTGTCCCTGACAGTAACCAATTTCTTCGTCATAAACAGAATATGCCTGCAGGGAAGAAACAAGCAACGTTACTACTACTACTGTACAAACCTAAGCAGTCCTATCAAGAATCTGGTAAATCACAAAAAAATTGCCCTGCGCCAAAAGATCATTTGTGTTTTTGAATTCAAATTTCTTGTGTTTTGTGATCAGTGTGACATGAGAAACAACAGGATTTGCCATCAGAAACGGTAAAAAAATTACAACTATGGCAAAGTTGTAATGGCAAAGACAATTTTCTGCTTTTATTTAAGTCACACAAAGCTACAGTGTATAGCTTTTAAAAAAACTAGTTTGTAGAACTGGTTTTACAGCGTTTTGTGTTATTTTCGCATCGTTATTTTCGCCCCTGTAGGTCACTGTATGCGTTATAGAACAGAAAAGAGCAACAGGAACATGTGAAACATTGTTTGTTCCACAAAAGAACGAATACATCAGGGAATTTTCAATTTTGGGTCAACTGGTTTCTTTAGATTGACCTACATAGCTCTCAGAACTGTGTTACAAATGTCGGCTAAGATTGTGATTAACACAAATTGAAGTCGTGAAAAACTTTGTGTAGTGTGGGATTGAGTTCTGGTGATTAGAGGCCAGCATTCAGAGAACTGAATCACAGCGTGCAGTCGATAGCAAAAATCTATAGCGCAGTATGAATGATGGCAGTAAGGGCTTGATGAATTATTAAGAGACGCCCAAAGATGGAAACTTACCTATTAATCTCATTATTGACCTCATCATTTCTTACTTTCACATCAAACCCAATGACCTCATTATTTTGGAGAGAAAGTTTGGGAGACGTGTTTGTAATTGAGGTGACTAAACATCTACGAGTTAAACAAACTTTGTAAGAACACTAAAACTATATTAAAAAGCTGTCACAAATGTTTTTACAGAAATAGAAATAAATAACAGTTGGTCCATGTCTGTCAGAATTATCTACCCGCCTTCTAAAAACTATATCTTTTCACCAATAACCCCTCCATAGAGTGTTTTTTGGGGGGGTTTAATATTTCATTTAATTTTACAGAAAACTATAAAATAACAGTAATCATATAAAAGGGCTAGCACAGATGTCAGAGATGTGTCCCAGACGGGACGTCTGCTTACCTTACAGATCTTATACAGAGAGTCTTGACCGTCACCTCCTGTGTCTTTAAAGTAGTCGTGTGCAGGAAACGTACGGTTAATGTCACGAGTAATGGCACTGTCTTGCGGAGATTCCTAATAAAACATAAAAAGAGGGAAGAGAGAAATTTTAGTATTATAATGTATACAGCCTATATTGCTAATATAATAAATTATTAAAAGTTGTTGGTCACAAATTGATTAAATATTTAAAAAATTGTTTAAAAATTGACTTTTTATTTTTGCTTTTTCATCTGTTAGTAAAATATGTAGGTGACACATAGTTGAAATATCAGTTCTAGTTTCAGGCAGATATAGTAATGGCTGATGCTAATACACTTAAAATAAGCTTATATACTGATATATTGGTCTAACAATACACACCTATACAATGAAAGTAGGGATGTTAAACAATTAATCACGATTAATCGCAAAAGTTTGTGTTTACATAAAATATGTCTGTGTACTGTACATATTCCTTTTGCATTTATAAACACATACACATAATATAAAAATTAATAAATGTTCATATATAATTCCAATTATTGGTAAATATAAATAAATACATCTCAATATTTTAATATGTATATATACACACACATGTATGTGTGTTTTTGTGTTTATAAATACAAAATTTATATGCATAGTACACAGACATATATCAGTAGTACTGTATATATTCATGAACACAAAGTTTTATTTGAGAGCCATAAAAAATATGAAACATATTTCAGAAAGTCAAACATGTATGGCAACTGTCTAAAATTCCCATAATAACCGATATATCGGTTCTAAATAAACTGTTATACAACTAATAAACAGTATGAATCTGACATAGGATTAAAAGTGTAAAATCGATCCTAACTCCTGTTTTTTAGTCCAAAGTTCAGTTGTAAACTGTACCCTAGCACTTGAACATCTGCACAAGACTGAGTCCACTAGGCGGCATGCAAAAGAGCAGAACGTTCAAATCGCCTTAAGACATATTCATTGGAACACACTGTTCAGACTCCCACAGGGATGTGCTGTGAGAATAAACTGGAACAGACATTCATGTTTGTGTGTGGTCATAAGTATGCTACTAAATAAGTGTATTAGTATGTTACTTTAACCACTAAAGACCCTACTTAAGAAGATCATACACAAAGGACTTTAGATCTCAGTTTGTATTGCTCTACTGAATATATAATGTCGGGTTCAAACTGCTGATTGGGAGGCAGCTGTCCTATCTAATGTCCTCAGCGCTTGATCTACCAACACCTCCCTATGATCTACTTCCCTTCATGGACACAACACAGATGTTTTCAGTCAAAACACATGTTTCAGCAGCTTAACTATTACATCAAGTTGCCTAAAATAGCGTGTTGGTTCAATACAAGCGCACATCCTTGTAAGTTTCCTTCCATCTCCTGCATATTCCCTTCCCTGGCCTATCAGAACAAAGATCTCAAATCTAAATAAATGTGTTTGCATTATCACATACAGTATCAGTCAGAAGTTTGGAAACACTTACTCACTGTTGCTTTTTTTACATTTTAGAATAGTAGTAAACTCATCAAAACTATGAAATAACACAATTGTAACTCCGGGAATTATGTTGTGACTAAAAACATCCAAAACAAATGAACACTATGTCGTATTTGATCAAAAGTAGTCACTCTTTGATTATAATTTGTAAAATTATACTCTATTTTTGTTTTCTAATTAGATAAACTAATATGTGGACACAATTTTATTTTTGTTTACAAAACTAATTTCAAACATTAAAATGCACACCTTCAGATTAAAAGATTTTCATACATTTCAAACATTTTTGTCAATTGTGTCTGAACTTTTAACTGGTACTGTATTCATTCAATAATCACCGCAAATGAACTGATTTAAAACTAAATATAGGTGATAAGGAAAGCAGGACAAAATTGGTAGACAGTTACTGTAGCTTTGACCGCTCCACTTAATCAGCCAACGAAAGGCTTTGAGAAAAGGGCAAAAGATGCCATCAATCCATGAGCATCATCACATGATGAAGCACAAGGAGAAGAAAAGGAAGACAGCAACAGTGTACAAAACATCTATTCACAACGGTCCACAAACGCATGACCAGAAAATACATGACCTGACCACGGGTAAAAACTTTTTTTTACCCGTGACATCATAAAGCGAAAAGCTTATATAAAGGTTTTCACTACAATAGCGTCTATTCAAATTTCTCAAATCATTCTTTTCAATCATTCAATTTATTTTTATTGTACAACAAACACAAGACAAATACAAAAATATAATAAACGGTAATCATGAAAACAGGAAAATTATGTGATACATTGCAAATCTTTTGTAAAATGTGTCTAAGCAATACCATATAAATATAAATAATTGTCTAGGATTTTAACCTGACCAAGTTCATTTTTTATTTATCTCTAAGAAAAACTGTCTGTTGAATTTTTTTTACCTGTTATACCTTTAAATATTAACTTTTAGCGCATTTCAACCAAACCTATCTACTACACAAATGTGTCATATACACCAAAATAACTAAAAGCAGAGTTGCAATACAGTTCAGTGTATAACATAAAGGCTAATTTAGATTACAGTCTATTCTATTTATAGCACACTGTTTTAAAGCACACCCTAAAGCTAAAGGGCAAGCAGCTGTCACATCCTTTTTCCATTTAAATGACAATGCGCAATATTATATCATGCCCACAGCTATCAGTCATATTATACTCGAAACATTGCTCAGAGTACAGTAAGTGCACCGCAGATAAACGCTTACATCACTTCCTGGTATAGTGATTTAACACTTCCTGAACATGTCCTGTGGTGTGACTTTATGTTAGGTCCCTCCATCTGGAAGGGCTCATTTGACATGCGGCCACCTCGAGCGTTAGTACAGACACTTAAGTGAGGTCACATGATGAAGTTCTGAACTATCTGTCATAATTAAAGTAATCATTATCCACAGTCATTAATATGTGTGATGTGAAAAAAGAAATGGCTCCTTTTTTTTATTAAACTATATGTCTAATGACTTTAGCTCTATTAAACATTTTAGCATGTTCAAATCTGCACCAAAGCAGAATTCTATAGTTTTCAGTCTAAAAAATGATTGATCGGTCATTGGGATAGAAATGACCAGTGGGCGGAGCCTAAATGACATCACCAATTACCATTCCCGTACCATTTGCTCATTCTACTTTAAAATAACTTAGCATTAAATGTTGAATTGCCGTGGCTAGTGTATTTCCCTTAGCCAAAGACGATAACAATCGGTAATAAAATGTTACCGATTAAAATGAAATGTTACCAAAGAATTTTCTAATTTTGGTCTATTGCTGATCTAAGCTTCAACTACTATCACGACATTTCAACTGCATGAATCCCAATATTTCTGTAGATATTTAAAAGACACACAAAGACTTAAGAGACATGGATATTTAATCATCATTAGTAAAAGCAGAAACCAAGGATAACACAAACATCATTGACAGGTGACCAAACCACACAGTAAAGTGGGATTTCTCTGGATTTAAACATCGATGAAAACATTTGAGATAATGTAAGCACACAACTGACAAAATATATAACACCGTCCTAGTGGCTTTTGGATATTTTAATGCAAACATTTTTCATATTGCGCCTTTAAAAAACAGAGAATGTAATGTATATGACACTTTATCAACGTCGGTGGAAGGAAAGAGCTGGATGGAAGTCTAATAGCAGTCGTGGAGTCTCCTCAGGTTTTCTCATTTCTCTTGGGTGTGTGCATTGTGTGTCTGAGCAGTGGAGTTCAGCCTGAATTCAGGACACCATGTTTTATTCATCCGCTTTCAAGGACAAGACCACAGTCTGCTAAAAGCACGATTAACATCGTCCGTCACGCTGCCTTTATTCCAATTCTTAAACACACTGGCTTTCCTCATCCCGTTTTATTTCTGTCCCTATGTTATCGGTCAATCTTTTTCCATTATCCCGCTGTAACAAACAACATTTTTGTTGTTCCATTTAATTCCAAAAATGAAATTGGGTAGATCATGGTGGTAGCAATGGCAAGTTCATGGGTTCGATCATCGATGTAATGCACATACATAAAACTTGCAAGTCGCTTCAAATTAAAACGTCTCCTAAACCCATAAGAGAATATGTCATTTTCGGGGGAAACAGCCAATTAAGAAAACAGAGAATTAGGAGGTAATCCCTCAATTTACACCTCTACATGTCATACAAGTAAAGTACCACCTGCAAGCAATGGTACTCAAACTAAAGCCCATAAAACAATCTACAGGGGAAAAAAAACATGCACCGAACAGGCCGATACATGCACGTGCACGGTGCTCACGAGCACTCTCACACACTTGTGCTACCGCAGATTCCTTAGGAAGCATACCCCCTTTTTCAAAGATTAATTAGCTTCTCTTTCTATAATTGATGCTCTGTTTATGTGGAAGAGAGAAGCCACTAAATAATGCATCCGCCGCCAGCAGCTCAGCTGACGAGCTCGGCAGCTCCGCGGTCTCAGCGCGAACTCCGAGCAGACTGACCCACTGCACGAGCGAGGCCATGGGCCAGCAAACTGAGAAGAGGATGGAAAGCGGTCTGATGAGAAACTAGGACAGTTCTACAGTGAATCTAATAGACTAGAAGAAGCTAAAAATAGGCCAGTATGAGATCAGTGATCGGAACAGTTTGACTACACAGACTGTGACTGACCTGAAGCATGTTGAAGATGGGTTTAGTTTAGAGAAATACAGCCTTCGGATAATGGCCACATTTTTGGCTTCTCTCTTCTGTAGTCGTATTACGTATCATGTTCAAGTTCTCTAGTGAAAGATTTCCAACATACTGATAGCTCAGATGTCAATATTAGGTGGTTTAAATACCCATGTGAGGTCTCTTTCGAAGCTTTTTTTTTTTTTTTAAAGCGTAATTTTTCATAGTCAGGTAAAGTGCTGTTTTTAGAATTGTCACATCCATAATAATCTATATTCCTAATAAATGAACAGAAATCCTACAAAGTAGGATTGCATTTTAAAAACTGATACTTTTATAACACTATAACAACATGTATATTTCCATTTTTTTTAAATAGAAGAAGAAGCAGATTAAACTAAGTACCACTGGACTAAACAGATCAACTACTTTGATGGAAGCCAGTCGTAACCTGACCAAACACAGATAAAAGGCAAGTCTGGATTACATGCCAACATAAATTCTGAACACAATGTCTGATAAATGGTGCAGATATACCGCAGTAGTTGTAAATGTGACACGCTAAAAACACAAAATTCCTTCTTAAACATTTCCTTTAAAACAAAAAAAAAAGAAGCCACGAATTAATGAAAACAAGAATGATTTGAAAGAATGCAAAGCCAAAGATTTTTTTTCTAAAGGTTTCCCAAGAATCCCTCTTTCTCACCGTCTGGGTCAGTAATCCAGGAAGTCTACACAGGTTCAGGGTTTACTGGTAGGAAACAGTGCCCATGTCTTAAAAAAGAAACTACAGCAGCGTTGTGGATAGTCATTTTGGGCCCTGAAAGGTGATGTAAGCGCACTTAAAAAAAAGATCTGTGTGAACCTCCTGCATGAACACGGAGCACAAAACACGTTGTGCTTTTTTAACTGAACTAGTGATATTGTGTGTGTGGGCGCTTCCGCAGGAAGCACTGTACTTTTTTCCTGACCATTGTTTACGGCCGTTTATTCTGATCGGTAACAATGGCCGAAAATGGCATTTTGTTTTTTTAGGGGGGGTGGCTGATTATAAAATGTGTAGCGAGCTTGATGAAAGGCGAGAGGAGATTGAGTCGGCCGGTTGATTTTTGATCACTCGCTCAGTAAGAAGCAGGGAGGGTCCACTTCCTGTTCCCTTCAACACTGCACATGTCAGAGTGAATCACAGCTCTCTGGTGTTTGTTAATTTACTGCTCCAGGATCCACCTGCTCCTCAGGTACCCAACCCTGCACCAAAAGTGTACAAAAAACTTAATTTAACTCAATGTATTCTGATCAGCTGTGACTGTGTCACGTTGCGCAGCATTTTTAGATTCAATGTGCAGATACAAATGTATCATTAAATAATAGAAATACAATACTATTATAATTTTATAGGGGTTTAACTAGAGAAGCTTTTTACCTCACGCCCCCCCATATGCAATGATTAATGTTAATGTATTTATGTGATGTTTATGCAAACAAAGTTGCACTTGCATGTAAAATTAATATTACATTTGGTTCATCAGTCATTTTTTTGTACATTTGGTACATCATTTCTAGAACATATCAAAACAATGACAATATTCATAATCATGACAATCTCTAAATAATACTTGGTTAAAACTAAAAAGAGGTGTATTTTGTTCTAAATATCCATATGAATATTATTTGGGTTGTTGTTCTTATGAAGTTAAAATTGAATCTAATGTTCTTTAGCATTGGTAGAGAGAGAGAGAGAGAACAAGAGAGAGAACAAGAGAGAGAGAGAGAGAGAGAGAGAACAAGAGAGAGAGAGAGAGAACAAGAGAGAGAAAGAGAGAACAAGAGAGAGAGAGAGAGAGAACAAGAGAGAGAGAGAGAGAGAGAGAAGAGAAGAGAGAGACAAGAGAGAGAGAGAGAGAGAGAGAACAAGAGAGAGAGAGAGAGAGAACAAGAGAGAGAGAGAGAGAGAACAAGAGAGAGAGAGAGAGAGAGAGAAGAGAGAGAGAGAGAGAGAGAACAAGAGAGAGAGAGAGAGAACAACAGAGAGAGAGAGAGAGAACAAGAGAGAGTGAGAGAGAGAAACAAGAGAGAGAGAGAGAGAACAAGAGAGACAGAGAGAGAGAGAGTGAGAGAGAACAAGAGAGAGTGAGAGAGAACAAGAGAGAGTGAGAGAGAACAAGAGAGAGTGAGAGAGAACAAGAGAGAGTGAGAGAGAACAAGAGAGAGAGAGAGAGAAGAGAGAGAGAGAGAGAGAGAGAGAGAGAGAAGAACGAGAGAGAGAGAGAGAGAGAGAGAGAGAAGAGAGAGAGAGAGAGAGAGAGAGAGAGAGAGAGAGAGAGAGAGAGAGAGAGAGAGAGAGAGAGAGAGAGAGAGAGAGAGAGAGAGAGAGAGAGAGAGAGAGAGAGAGAGAGAGAGAGAGAGAGAGAGATGTTTGCTTAAGAAATTGTTAAATATGTTGTAATATTGGTTATAGTGATACAAACCGTTGACGTGTCTCTTGACTAATCAGATTTGAGGAGCTGTTGTGTTCATACAGTTGGAATTAGATCTGTATTATTTTATTGCAATATTACTGCACGTACTATGCAAACTGAGGCACTCAATTGTATGCAAACATACAACATACATACACTTGGATAAAGATCTACAAGAATCAATGAAATACTGTTTCCAAACTGTTAGCTGTGGAATAAAGTGTCAGATACTTTGGGCTAAGTCATTTAATAGGTCTTTCTATAACTTTGCATAACTCTTCTTACCCCAAACATGGGTCAAGTCGTGTCACTGAAGCATTTAAAAAAAAAAAAAGCTCTCTATCTCCAATCCAAACAGCATTATGCATAACTTGCGACTTGTGTTTGAATGTGTGTGTGACCATGTGATGAAGTGCTGCTTCAATTATGCACCAATGTCTGCCTGCGAAGAGGAGATTATTAATGTACTGTCATACACTGCCACCAGCACATTCATCCGCATTAAAAAAACATGACCGCATACAAACACATATACTGCACGAGTCACGCAACATGTTTCTTTAAACAATGACACGCGTTCAAAGACATTAAGATCACATTTATTTCCTCAGTGCAGATATATCAGAATATAAATATATTATTATTGACAATTTTCTTCTAAAACATGACATCTTTACAAAATTTGTGGTACACTACACCAGTACCTCAGCTATTACAACACAACAGACAGTTTGTTGATTTGCTGAAAAAAACATGTACAAGCACAGCAACTTCTGACCAAAACAGTGTTAATCACAGACATTATATCCTCGTGAAACACGTTCACTTCAGATAAGAAACAGAAATACAATTTGGGTCATTTTAATGTTAAAGGCAAAAAAACTATTTACTCCAGTTGATCAAATACGAATCACTGCCACTTACAAGGGCGACATCATGAGCGATTCATTAAAGAGCCGGGCTCAGCGATTTAACAGATCGCCAAAACATGCATGAATAAATTCAACACGGACGCCTAGTACAATCAAGGCGAGGTTGTGTGTTTGTGTGTTCCTTCAAAGCAAACACACACTGTTCGAGCTCAGCCCTGCATTTTCTGCGATGGCAGGGGCCCGGTTGGGTCCGGCATCCTAATATGGCACAGCAGAAAGCAAATCATCATGGGAGATTAACTCCCGTGAGAGCACTAGGCCTTGACTTTGACTTCAAGAACACAGCCAGTTTCCCACAGGAAAGAAAAAAACGCTTTGGCATCATAGAGAGAACAAAAAACATACAGAAAACTCTCTGGCATCAATGTTGCACAAATTAAAGAACATTGAAACCCGTCTACTTTTACCCATGACACAAGTACCATCCATTATGACGTAAGACATGCAATGCCGACACCTGTTTGGGTAGCGGTAGAGTCTCATAATTAATTTTCATTAAAAAAAACAATTCAATCTTTAGTCAATAAAAATCAGTATACAATGCTACATCCTTGAAACACAAAGAAAGACAATATCTACAACATGTGACAATGCACGGTTAAGCATGCCTTAACATCCAGATATTCTACAATCTTTAATTTGTATTTATAGAAGGATTAACATTTTTTGGGAAAAACAGGAAATGAAATCACAATAAATATTAACTTTTAAAATTCCACCAATCGAAATGGTTTATTATAGAGATGGTTAAAACTTAAAACTTAATTTATACTTTTTATAATATACTTTAGGGAGGATGGACGAGTCAAGTTGCAACCTTCAATACTTTCTATTAATTTGATTATTTTTATTATTAATAATTATTTGTCTTTTTGCATTTTTAGTGGCAGTTCTTATGGGTGGTTGACAAAAGTCTATGTCATATGGTGTGACCTACACAAAAAAGTAGAAAAAAATCTAACAATTACTTTTACAAGGTAAATCTCTCATGCTATTTTATATTTTTAATTTTTTTTTCTAAATTTTTGCTGTTACACCATAGGACACAGTCACATATTTATTTGTCAACTACCCTTATATTGACATTGTTTAGCACATTTTACACAGTAAGACATTCTCCTTTAAACCACCAGCAATGAAGCCAAACTTTTTTTGACTGTTATGTCACGAATGTTTAATAAAACTTTTCCCAAAAATGTGTTGTGTGACCCCTGCATCAGGTTCTATTCTGTTGTGCTCCATCGCTGTTTTATAAAACATGCTCTTATTTCAAAAGAAACATGACTAAAACCAGACTAGCCCTTCAGACAATCTACTGACTTTTGTGAAAGACATCACTAGTACATAAAGTAAAGAAGCTAACATTTAAAAAGCGGCCACTCATGCATGACTATCAAAATCTTGGGCATTTAACGTGATCTCAGATTTCTGAAGTTAAAAAAAAAGAATAAAACATTTATGCTTCAAGTAGTCTTTAGCCTTCAGGAGAGACATGCACATGTTCCTCTGGTATAAAAACAGTCCATAGCTAGAAGCCATCAGATCAACATCTACATTTCAGCACACAGATCGGACACTTAGAAAATAAAAGCCCTTTTTCTATCGTGTGCGATATGTTTTCTCTCTAATCAAAGTTAGTATTGCACAGCGCCATGGCAGCTTAAAAGCAGTTTCGACTCCCGTCACATCACCGATTAAAATCTTGACCTAACACTTCACATAAGACAAATCTATAGACAATTCAGTCATCACATAATGTGGCATAAAAATAGACAATTTCAGATACAAACTATACAACTACAGAATCTTTTTCTTAGTGTCTTACAAAACAATTGTATTTTTGGATATAACACACAACCCTCTCTAATGGAAATCGTTCGATTGAAGACACAGTAAAGGTCATACTCATGAATACTTTTACATATAAATCACAGAAATGCTTAAAATTATATATGCATTTCAACTCATTTTCTTGTATAGGCCTACGTATAAGAATAGAAAAATAATAAGAAAACAAAAATGTCACTTTGGTCAGCTATAAGAACGATATTTAACAGTACCATCCAAATAAGTGAATTCATCACAGTCAAAGGGCATGATTTTTTAACACACTCTATTTTCTTGGCACCTACAAGTTAAATACAGAATGTATGTACAAGTGTTTTAAGGGTGTCAAAGACATAAATAATACAGCGCATTAAGAGTCTTTTTTTGCTGAGCTGTCCTTAAAAAGTATGTATGCACATGCAATCATCATTTTAGCAGCTTTTGATGCAATCAGTTGTCCAAACCCAATTTAGGTTTATCTCCAAAAAAAGATTTTTCAGCAACTCTTAACATTGCAGAGCTGAGAATCTTAAGAGCTGACGCAATAAACAGCTGTTAGGGTCATGTGGTTTGTGTGGTGAGCTATATAATGCGATATTTTGGGTGAGATTCTCTTTATGTGTTTCCACAGATGTTACCCAACTCACTGCAATCCATGCGAGTAAACTAAACATGGCCAGTTACTTCCACAGGACTGACATTTTAGGGCAGAGGTCGTGTCGAAAAGTCATTCTGTCCAGTAGGCATAACAATCAAACCGAGATCCAAGTCAAAGCCCCCATAATTCTCAGAGAAGTTAAATGGAGGTCGATGGCAGGGGTGAGAAGATCTTGTATCTTTCTGCAAAAAAGTTCATCTAGTACAATCAAGGGTTGATAAGGAATCAGGCAGAATGAGTCGTCTGTTTTCTGTTGTATTAATGTATTGTATAAGGATGATGTTCTCTGACCAGTGGCATGGTTATGTAATCCCTCAGTGGCATTAAACAAGCAGAAACTGGGAAGACCGGGTAATTGCGACATTGCTGAAGGGTAGAATTCTGTTCTTTGGGAAAACAGCTTTTGAAAAATGCTAATTCTGATTGCAGAAGGTCATGACTCATAGCTGGTCCCAGGACAAAATCACAGCAGATCTAACAAACACAATTCTCCACTGAGAGCAGGGTCATGATCAGATTATCCTCGGAAATTACACGGAAAGAAATTGGGTATAGTATAAAAAAATAAATGAAGTCAGTAATAGAGTCTGAAACCAGGTCATAGGCTGGAAATCAGATGAAGATTATGGAAGTCTCAGTCTAAAACATTTTTAACATCTTGCAAAAATAATCAAGGTTTTAGATCAGTCTAGCAGGACTCATTGTACCTGCAATTGAAAAGCTGTGAGCTGGGAGGAGAAGCATGAGCTATTCATTCCCACTGTGCTGACCACATGAGCATAACTAAAAGTCAACGGTCCACAAAGGCCGATAAAATCACCACAAAGTCTACACATCAGCTAGATAAAGCTGGAAAGTCATGAGCTCAGAGTGTCTAAAAAAGCACCTTGGCTTTAGTTTCTTTGCATACAGAATTTACTTCCTGTAATCTAAAAAAGTTATAAACACCATTCTGTCTCACAGAATGAGATTTTTCTTCCTTCCTCATCACACACTCTATCATCAAAGCAACTCCTGACACTCATCTGCAAACACTCATTATCTGTAACAATGAGAGCAGCCCACTTCCACAGAACTGTCCCGCTATCTCTAATTACTGCCCCAAGGTCAGGGCTCTTCAACTACCTCTAAGGTTATCCTGCAACTCTACATACAGAAAAACCAACCTTAGTGGTCTTGCCTCATTCAAAACGCCCTGACAAACTGGGATATTGCACGGATGCCGATCACCAGTATCCGTTTTAACTTGACAAAACCCTTGCCATAAATTTTCATTACTTCTCTTGCCAACAGAAGAAACTACACATGACAAGCAGGACGCGGAGGGACCTGTGGACCTCCTAGTGGCTTCTTGGTGTCTGTACGTTGCAGACAAAGAAGGCAGACACGCTTGAGACCCTTCCGGAAGGCGCTGTTAGACAAGCTGTAGATGAGGCAGTTGCAAAAACTATTGCTGATGGCCAGCCATGTGGTCAGGAATGAGGCAATGGGGTGGTGGTATATCCCAGCGCTTTCTAATAAGAAGTAGATGATGTAGGGTAGCCAAAGCAGATAGAACACACTTGTGATACGGAAGAGGACAGTAGCGTAACGTCTGTCCGTACAGGATTGCTCACCCGGCTCAGATTCCTGAGGGCCAAAGCGAGCTCTCCGCTCACTGATTTGCCGAGTATGTTGCCGACAGATACGGAAGATATGAGCATAGGTGAAGCAAACGGTAAAAGCAGCCGGGGCATAGAGCGCTGCGACAATGAAGGTGGTAAAGAGGGGCTGAGTTTCCCAGAAGGAACACCACTTGAATACATCACCGTGGTATCCCGGCTTGCCCCAACCAAAAAACGAGGGCAAGAAGATAAGCGCCGAGTACAGCCAAATGATGGTAATGCAAGCACGAAGTCGGCAAGGCGTGACCAGAGCTGTGTAGGAAAGAGGTCGGGTGATGGCAACGTAACGGTCGACACTAACGCATGCCAGCGAGGCCATGGAGACGCTTTTCAGAACGCAGACCATGTAGCTGAAGACCATGCAGGTGAGTTCCTCAGTCAAACCTTCCAGGTGGTACAGCAGGGACAGTGAAGGGATGAGGCAGCTGACCCCGACCAAGAAGTCTGCGTATGCCATTGTCTGTATGAAGGAGCTAGTGGTATGGTGGCTGAGCAGTGGGGCACAGTGGAACACAAATATAACCACCAGGTTCCCGGAGATGATGAGCACTGTCAAGAAGAGAATAACCGCTACTTCCAGTAGGCAGGTGTTGAAGATCTGAGAGTAACCAATGTCCAACAGGCAGAAGGGTTCTGTGCTTTGGTTCAACTCAGTTCCGTTCATTTTGTTCAAGGTGCGCTTGGGCGCACTATTAGGGTGCTGATTCCTTGGGGGCCTAGCTCAGCAAAAGCTGCCCGTGGAACGGCTGCCCCGATAGACACGGGGGAGGTGTCCATGCCAGGTGCCTGCCATATCAGCAGCAACATGAGCCGCTAGCCGCAGAAATCCTTTAAATAACATGCACACATGCGAGGACAGTTTCCTGCCGAGAGTCACTTACTGAGAGAAACACACCGGATCATACAGTGACTGCTGCGGGAGCAGGTAGTCAGTCAAGCTTAAACTCCGGATGATACGGCAGTGGTACAGGATGTACACACATTCCCCTAATTCCACCTTTCTGGGGAGAGAAACAGCTGTGAGCAGGATGTGAACATGGAAATGCCACAAGGTCTTTGCCACAGATGTCTGAGGCTGTAGTAGTTTGGAGTCACAGTTTAGTAGTCCAGAGTCATCACAGTGTTGGAAATTCCTCACAAAATCAGTCAAGTTGTTTATTCCTATACATCTCGAACAGGACAAATTCCAGAGTCCGATATTCTTGCTGCAACTTCAGTCGTCGGTCGGACAAAAAGCGGGGAATCTCCTCAGCACGTGCCGGGTTCCCAACTCTCTCACATCAGCACAGAGGAAGTGTGCATGATCGAGGATGAAGGAACAGCCGGTGGTGATTGGCATTTCAAACAGAGAAGGAGCTCTCCAGAGAGGAGCTAGCGTCTGGAATGTAAATGAGGGATAGAGTGGTGTGATGCAGAAAGCAGCCTCTTTCTCTCTCTCTCTCTCGCATGTGGCACTGATGCATCTGTGCTCCCTCCCTCCCTCCGCTGCAGCACGAGCAGTCAAACTCCTCCCATCATCCACTAGAGCCAGTAAGCGAATGTAGAGGCACGAGTGGAGAGAGGCATCCCCTTCAACCGACAGTCCATACCCTCCTCGCACGCAACTGACTCAGAAATTATTTGCGTTTGGCTTTTTACAGACTTCCTCAGCTAAACAAACACTTTATTCTTTTTGTAATATTAAAACTCTTGTGTTGCTCTCGCTCGCACTTGCTTTTCTCCTCGTCGACACCACATCCCTCCCACGCACTCCCTCCTGCTCACAGGCAGACACGTGCAGAAAGCAGCGGGAGGTCAGCATGTTATGCTTGCGATATGCAAAGTCCCGAAATAAAATGGAATTATAAATCTCTTAAGATCAGCTGAAACTTTATCTTTTAGGATCACATTTAATACAGAAGACACAATACTGCAGGAATATAATGCTAATAGTCCAAATAAAAACCTAATATATATATACGCCTTAAATTAACCCTTTGTTAAAATAACTAAAATATATATATATATATATGTAAGTAAGCATAAGTTGTTCAATGCCCTATAGACCAACTATACACAAATATGATGAAAACAAACAAGTATCCTAAAATAAATCCTAACTGACTTTTGGCTTATAATCACAGTTGAACCCAAAAACAATGCCTAAAAATAAACAACAAAAAAAACAGCATATTTCTAGTTCTAGGAGGTTCTTTCGTAACAGAAGTTTCTCTGCCTGTTGACATTTCAGTCTGTTTATCTTCACATGTCTCACTACAGTGTTTTGTAACCTCTGCCTAAAACACAAGAAAATAATATTCTTTATAAATACCAAGACAAAAATGACTTGAAAATGACAATTTGCAATACAGTCTGTGTTAATATGCTATTTATAGACTTCCATACTATATTTTTTTGTGCATAGATTAGTTGCAACACATACAGAAAGGTCAGATCAAAGCTCTCTCTCTCTCTCTCTCTCTCTCTCTCTCTCTCTCTCTCTCTCTCTCTCTCGTGTTATCTGCATTCTGTTATCAACACAAGATTCCTTCAGTCAGAATCCACATACCCGCGCAATCCCCGTTTTCATGCATCTCTTCAGCCTCGAACACGAGTGGCTAAAAATAGGGCCGACGGTAAGGTGGGGAGCAGACGACACTGGGCTCATCCATCAGGAGGACAATGAAGGGGAGAGGAAGGAATAACGAAGGATGGAGGAGCTGAATGTATGCAAGATGAAGAGACGCAGAGATGTACTAAAAATTTAGAAAGATGTAGACTTTAGAGGAAATGTCATATTTAAAGTGTGGGGAACAGAAGTACAGTTTGTTCAGTGTCATACTGCTGTGCCGAAAGCAAATTCATTTTCTAGAAATTCTTGCAGACACAATTAAGTCTAGGAAACATGTTAAAAAATTAAGTTGATTATTAATTATTAAATTGAGTAAACAGATTTTTTTTAAGCTTGAGCAAATCGGTCGTAAGATTTTTGTTGTTGTTGTGCTGCCCCTAAATTTCTTTACAGTGAACAGCCGTTGCTCACTTTACATGTCAATCATTCTCTTCCTGTCTAAGTGGGCGGTTCTTGGCCAAAATAAGCTGCCATGTGAACAAGACCTTTGACTGTGTAGTCAAAGGTCCGGCTACGGGAGACTGAGCCGGTCTGACTCGGTAAAAACACACAAGAACAGAAACGGCACGGCCTCATCCCATCAGAGAGTGAGACAGCAGCTTTTACATCAGCAGTCAGCCAAACTCACAGCGCCTGAGCTCAGGACCTGCAAAAATCCTGCCATCCAGACCACCCACCAACCATGAGCAATCCCCTGTGTCCAGAACATTCTGCATGACATTAACCCCACAGAGCAGCGGTGCTATTTTTATATTGACGTACACGATACCAATGCCAATAAAAAGCTGAAAAATGAATATTCTTTCATCATTTATATATCCTCATGACATTCCAAACCTGTATGAACCCAAAAGAAGGTATTTTGAAGAACGTTGGTAACCAAACAACATGGTCCCCATTGATTTCCACTGTAGGGACCCAAAACCACTGAGACATTTCTCAAAGTATCTTCTTTTGTGTTTTCCAGAAGAAAGATTTATATACAGATTTATACATCACATCGAGCACTAAGGCGGATATTCATCGCAGCATGCTTAGAATGCCAGGACGTGATGCGAGAAAAAGCGCGAGCTGCCACAGACTAACTAACAGGACGGGCTTTGTGTTAGCCGTTTGTTTTCTTTCACCACATGGGGTGGTGTATGAGGAGCGTCTAGAGAAATCTGTGTGTGTATGTCTGACCTCTGCGTCTGTGTTTATGGACACAGGCACATCTGGTAATAGCATGAGCAGAAAAATGCAGCCTGACATACGCGCTCGGGAGCGCAGAAGAGCACAGAACAAACAGCGACTCTGTAAGCGGATGCTTGTTACCATGTCAAATCGCAGACTGTCTAACACAATTCCATTAAGAAAATAAGGAGGAGGCAGGCAGATGATGGCTGAGCGGGGAACTGGGCTCTGTGCCTGTCTGCTCTGCAGTAATGACTTAATTGGATATGTAACGTCGCCTCTGAAAACATCATGCAGCATTAGTTGTTTTCAATATTAAATATTTAAGAATGTAGGGATTGTTTTACAAAACTGGGTTTTTCTATGCATATCTCAATGCTTTTTATTATTAAAGACATATTACAAACTTTGTATTTATGTTGCATAGTTGTGTTTGGAGTCTGAGCTAGGAAGAATTTAAAGGAATAGTTCTGAAAAATTAGATCCCATTGACTTTCCATAGTAGGAATAAAAATTACTATGGTTAAGGGTCAATTTTTGGGTAAACTATTACTTTAAGAAGGTTTGGAAAAAAGTTACACACAACACACGTGCAAGCTTGCAGAGTCAAGGCTCAGGTGAATGAATACATATTACCACATGAGAGAATGAACAAATGTGAATACATTTATAATAAAGAAATTTGTATATTTGAATAAAACCCATATTCTCTGATATGCTGCTGTTTGACTTTTTGCCAAATATTTTTGTCTAATAAACACTCTAAAAGTTTATTATTTTGTACCATATATCATATAGTTTGATTTAACCTAAGAGGGAATTAAAAGCAAATTTTGTACAAATATGCCCACACAGACATCAATTTTGGCCACTTCAATATATACGTGGAAGAAAACAAACTGTTGTCAACATAACTATGAGATTTTTTTAGATTAAACACATTAATAAAAATCCAGTCACGTTTATTTTTATTTTTTTAATGTAACATTATTTTATGTTATCTCTTTTTATTTATCAGCTGTATTAACAAACACACATTTTAATTAAAACAAAAACATACAGTATGGACAGTATGTTTTTCAGTACAAACCAGTCTAATCTGCTTTAAAATGGTCTAAAAACCAACAAGACCAGCCTGGTCTGTCTACTCTAGCTGTTTTTATCAGCTGAAGCGTTGCGTTCACACTTATTTACAAATAAAAAGTATAATTTCATAATCAACCAGCTGTGATCCTCATACAGTACATTGTGGTACTCCACCTGCCCGTCATCGTTCCCATGACAACAAGTGTACATAAATGAAGAGGCACTTTTTAATGAACGAATGGAAAAGGTGAACACGTTATGCAGAACTACGTCAAACCTGTCATCACTAAGGCGCTGGTGTTAAGACGTGTCCAGTATTTATGACCCGGCCCTGGTAAAAATCAACACTCCTATTAATCCTGTCATTTGGCCCAAATACATCACAGAGAGACCTTTCTCTCCAAACATTGGAAATTCTATATTTCTCAGTAAGACGTTTATTGGAAGCGGAGACGGGTTGTTTCATCAAAGTCGAAGTGTTGCTTAATTTGCCATATTGAACTATAGAGAACTATAGAGCAGCCGGCCACTGCGACAAGAACTCAAAATAGAAATGTGGGCCATTCAATGCTTCCATTGAATTACACACAATGGCAAAACACAGCAAGCATGGCTATTCTTTGTGCGACGCTTTTAAGAAATGAATCATATGGTTCCCAGGGATCAGCCATGAACACACACACATAACAAATCATAAAGAACAGACAAAAGTGTGCAGAATTTTCCTGGTTCACATCTGTCATTATTAAACAAAGAGACAGCGACAAAGTGGTCAGAAGGTTAGGAAAACTATCATTATTATGTAATTACGCAATGTGAGATGGAGTGTGTGGTTAACGGTTTAGCTTTCGCTCAAACCCTGTGAAGTTCAACGCTATTGTAGTATAATGTAAAACGAGGCAGACGGTTAAAAGTGCAGGTGTGAAAACTAGCTGACTGGAAACAAAACTATCATCAAGGGCTCCCTATAAAGACGGCATATGAGTTACAGCTGGATCTGATTTCTATATTCTTGTGTGTAAGAAATGTAAAAATATCATCTTAGCACATATAAAAATTATGTTTTTACACTTAAATATGGAAAAAAAGGATAATCTAAATATTATCCTTATGTCATATCAAATCTGTTCTTTCTTCTGTAGAACACACACACTTGCTATATATGTTTTCTGAAACCCAATGAAAGCTTTGTGCGAGAAACCAAATGAAATTTAAAGGGATAGTTCACCTAAAAATAAAAATCTTCATCATCATTTATTCACCCTTATGTGGTTCATATGACACTTTTTTCTGTGAAACATAAAGGAAGATATTTTGAAAAATGTATCAATGTTTTTCTAAATATTTTCTGCTTTGGAATGACATGAGTGTGAGTAAATGGGGATTTACTGAGATATATTTTATTGATAATCAATCTGCAGACAGATCATTGAGTCGGCAATTGATTTTACGAATGAATCAATCAGACCGGATTTGTAAACTAGATCAACACGTTCTTTAAAAACATCAGACAGAAAAGACTAATTCATGAATTAAATACATGAAAAAAATTAATTCACAAAATTAGATGAAGGATTTTCTCTTAAATATGGCAAGGACAACAAGGGTAGATGCCGATATTTTTAGTAAATAACAACAAAATGTTAGTTTCCATACTACAAGTCTATTGTATGACTTTAAAAGACTTGAAGTCTAGCACACGTAACGTTTGTGATACTATTGCTAGCATTTTTTACACAATGTTTCATTCACTGTAATGAAATAAGCAGCCAGTACAAAATGTCTTGTTTTCCATTTCGACGAAGCAAAAAAACTTGGAAAGACTACTTCTTTAAAGTGATCTCAACCAGAAATCCAAGTCCACCACCTCTTTCTTGATCACATGATAAAGATTAAAATCCAAAATCCCAAATCCAGCTGGTCTAAAATGTTTTCCTTACTTGTGTATGTCCATTGTTTGGATAAACAAACCAGGAACACCAAACTAAAATTGACCGCTGCAGTATCTTCTTCTTAATTGATGCCACACTTCTGAAGTCGACTATACCGAGAAAACCTCAGTTTGTCTGATGAGGGACTGTTTATAGCTCATACTGTACGCACAAAGAAATCTTTGAGGATTCTCAGCATTCATTCAGCTCCACGTGTTGCGAATAACTGGCAAAATCTGCTCTTGTCAAAAGCAATTCTTGGTAAACATAAATGATAAGCAAGGGCACGTCTACCGACAGAAGCAGGGCAATTATCGGGCTCTGGAAATTTAGTAATGCTAACTGTAACGTCATTTGGAATCCGTTTTTGTCAACGCATACGTAATCATTTGCGCTCACTCTTTCCTCAGATGCGAGGAGATATCAAAAATAAGCTTGTTAGTAACAACAAACAAATTCAACATCATTACTTGCAAGTCCTAAAGATCAGATTTGAACACCAGACCGAACAAAGAGACACAAAATTGGGTTTTTTTTCTCGGTAGCTTCGTTTAAGATTCATTCAAGGTTCAAATACATTCATTGAGCTGCTCAGCATGGACGTTGTCCTAACCATCTCACACAAAGTCAGTGTGTGTAGATCAGGTTTATTTGGACTTCGGCGTGGGTGTGCAGACATCTTGAAGCCACCTGGGACCTCAGCGCTGCGGGATGTTTTCTTTACATAATGACAGCTGAAATGGCCGTGCCCGGTGAAATCACTGCAAGCATGCAGCCAAACTAACAAGTAAACTGAGAGGAAGATGCCGCTTGCCTCTCGAATCGAAGATGTGGTGATAAAACTGCATGTGTGGCGTAAGATAAGAATTAAGTAAGCAAAGTATGGCCCCGATCAAGGTTCTAGATCGTCTTACCCTGACGATCAGAGTATGGATCACGATACAGTGAAATGTAGGACAGGAACTATATTCTTACCTTAGTGATGAGTGTGCGATATTCCTCCACCAGATGGTCATTGTTATGACATCCAGCCAGCAGCTGCCACACCTCCCCTCTCAGAGCCTCTGGGACGCCACTGCGGACCAGCGCCGGGAGCTGTTTGGGTCGCACGGCCAAGTTCAGATGCCTGATGAAATATTACAACAACCAGCGGGAGCCTTAGTTACAACCAGAACTAGATCTGGGCCAGCCAAGTATGTCTAATTAACGGCAAAACGGCAATACAAAACTACATGAAAAAGATTTAAACTCATTTAACAATTTAAAATACTGGCTTGTTTGTTGTTCCGGCTTGATAGTTGACCAAATCATCATTTCAAAATACAGAAAATGATATATTAATTGAAATCCCATAAAAAAAAAGGTGTTTCCAACAAACAACTGTTGACGGACAACATTTTTCTCTATTAAAATCAACAGTACAGGCAACTGCCATTTTGTTGTCATCTGACAAGAAAACCAGAAAGAACTTTTTCTTTTTTAGTTAAATGTAGTATTTTGTCAAATACGCATAATATTATTACTCAGTTAAAAGAAATTAAAAATTATTATTCAATCAAAATTCATAATATTTCATATTATTAATATAATATTTCAAAATACTTTAAATTTTAAAGCTCGAAAAACATTTATTTATATTAATAATTATATTATTTTATATTAATAATAATAGAGATTATTATAAAAAATAATGTAAAAAATTACAATAAAGTTGTTTTTGGTAACATTAGTAAATGCATTTAGCTAACATGATTAACAATAACCACTTTGGTTTTTCAACATTTATTAATCGTTGTTAATTTTATCCAATACAATTGTTCATGTTTGTTCAAGTTGTGATTCTAAAAATATATTAGTAAATGCTGAAATTAATATGAACTAAGATTAAGTAATGTTGTAGAAGTATTGATCATTGTTAGTTTATGTTAACTATTGCATTAACCAATGTTAACAAATACAGAAGTGTTATTGTATTATTTATATTGCTTTAATTATTTATTATCTTTACTAACTTTAAATAACACATTATCATTTATAGCAAGTAAAACAAAAGTATGTTTAGGAAAAAGATTTTCCAATAATCTTCCAAGAACTTGAAAGGTTTTAAGTAAAAATAAAACAAATTCTCTTATCATCTCAGATATTCTTGGAGTTGGAAGGAGCAACGCTGTCGTATGTCTTTAATTCCACAGGATCCGCTCTAAAATCTACAAGTACAACAGTGAAAATCTTTAACTTGAGAGATGCTCATGTAAATCTGAGACTCTGAGACAATCTCAATGTGCTGGAGGCATAATCACTGAATGATCGTTTACAAGCATTCATTTTCATTTGTTTATGGAATGTCATAACGTTGATGCTCATTTTCCTTGATGATTAAAAGAAAAGCTCATACTTTGACAGTGTTGTAATCTGGACTAACCTTTACCTTCAGGGATCTTTACCGTGGAAATGATCCCAACCATCACTCTGATGTTAAACTCAATACTACTGGAATGATCCCAATCATCCCGTTTCCTCCAATAACAAGCGCTTTGTTCGGCGTAACACATCTCTGCTTGTGATATTACATTCTACCGTGGTGTGCGTGAGAGGTTTATTTGTAAGCCAGCGTTGTGCAAGTCTGTAATGTCACTCAATCTGTGTGGTAGGAAACATGGAAGCAAACGTGTTTATCAAAGCAATGTGTCTTCATTGGTGGCAGCTGCTATGACAAGCATCCCTTCAACTGATGTTTGTTTCTTAAGTTAGAGAATTCAACAGTAGTAAACCTTGGCACGTCGCGCATCCCTTACTGTTTACGGAGGGAACAAAACAATCAGACGTTTGATTTTCACCTGGTGGAAGATAAACAGACTTTGACAAGCTTAAAAATTGGCTCAGCACATGCCAGTTTTAACTTCTGGTGTTGAACCAGGAACAGCTAAATCAGAAGGTCAGAAAGTGGGATGATGTTCTCACTGAGAACAGTTTCAGTTTCAGGATATTTCAGAAGAAATATTTAAAATTTCAACCCAATCGAGGCATTTTGATGTGTGCTTTGAGAACTCTATGATAGACATTGTACACCATGATTTTGTCGTTTTTTTGACGAAAATGTCAACAGATTTAGTAAAATGTTTTGTAAATTTTAATTTTAATTTATTATTTTGCAAATTTTAATTTTAGTTGTCATTTAGTCATTTTTTTCATTCATATCTATTTACATCATATTCATTCATTTTAGCTCATTTTACTCGGCATGTAATTTCTGACATTGAAAACTGGATTTTAAGTTAATACTGTTATATGATAATGTGTATGTGTGCAAATCTGCAACAGACTCAAACTTAATACAAGCAACTAAAATATTCATTTTAAATTTTAGATTTTTTAAAATATTTTTGTCTATTTGTGTCAATGGGGTCCCATAACTGCAACAAAAATAGTAAAACTATAAATCTCTTTTTCCACAAAAGCAAAGGCGATAGAAAATAAAACAAGAAAGGGCTACAGATGTGAGCACAACACACGCACAAAGACACAGCTGTGCTCTTCAGACGTCCACAGACAGTCGCAGGGCTGTAATTAAATTCTTCAACATTTTAATTAAATTCATCTCGAGGTTTTGATTAACTAACAATGAGAGTAATAAGGGCGGGAAATAATCTTAATAAGACCCTTATCAGTATTTGAGCGTCCCCTCGTCCATTCAACAGCTCTGGCCTTCTCTTTTAGAGTACCACATAAAAATAGCTCTCTCATTTCCCTCCCATCAATGACTTCTGAAATTAGAAAATGTGTGTGCGTGTATAAAAGTTTTTGAGTCTGGGATAAAAAATAGAAATGAGTGGAGTGGGAAGCAATTTTTAAAAATTCCTATGCAAAAAGACACATTGGAGCTATTTAATAATGTCATTAAGATGCGTTTTGGTCGATCGGATCACAAGTGGACAACGCTAAATACAGGTGTAAAACGTTTTGAGAGGTTTCCAGAGGTAGTCGAAAATGCATTCGACCGGATTGCTTTTGTGGTGTAGACGTTCATGTGGTTGAATGCGTTCAAACCGACACATAGTTGAGTGATAGGTATTAAATAAGGATACAGGTTAGCTAAATTATGCAGGATTAGGTGGATAGGAGGTATTATAAATCACTGCTACATAGTCAAAGCTTCACTCTAGACTCACCATTTGGATAATAAATCTCCCCAAGTTTCCAGAATTTTTTCTCCACATTCCTTAGACACGTCTCCAGATCCACTCAATAAGGGTTCATCATTATCTGCAGGAGGAGCAAAAAAAAAAAAAAAAAAGAGTAGGAAAGATGGAAATAGATGTTAGTGACCAATTCCATACCCAACTCTTCCTAACACTAACTTGTGGTGTCAATAAAATACAGTTAGCCACGTTTTCTGAAAAGTAATACAAGACAATTAATTGTCTTACTGTTCACTTGAGTAAAAATAAAACAGTTTCCAAATTAAAGTATGTATTTAAAAGTAATATATTTTAGCTAAAAAATACATCTAATGGATGAAAAAGTAAAGAAAGTATGACTTTCTTCCACGAAAAGGAGAAATTATTTAATGTTTAATTTAATTATTTAATTTAATGTTTATTGGAACTTTCAAGCTTCAAAAACCCACAAAAGCACCACAGATATTTAAGCAGCCTACAAGATCTTCTTGAAGACTTCTGAAGACAAAAAGAGCTTTCTCTGAAGAACGTATCGTGAGTTCATTATGTGAAATCAAGAGATGAATGGAAAAGCTGGAAATAAATATCATAGTTTTTAGAATTGCTCCATTTGTTTTTCACAAAAGAAAGTGAGAACTACATGAATTTATGTAATTGTGAATGAATCATGTCATTCCAAATCTGTATGACTATTTCTTCTGCAGAACACAAAAGAAGATATTTTGAAAAGTGATGGTAACCAAAGAACATTGGCCCCCATTGACTTCCATTGTATGGACACAAAACCACCAAGACATTTCTCAAAATATCTTCTTTAGTGCTCTGCAGAAGAAAAGAGTCATATACAGGTTTTGACCAACAATAATGAATAAATAATAGCAGAACATTTTCACGCAGAACAATCGTTCAAAAGTGCTGTATGATCTGCTCACCTTCCTCCTCATCATCCTCGGGAGGAGACGGCACCATAGAGCCGTGAGAGCCAGTAGACAGGATGCCGGGACTCGCTGTGGTCTTCTTCCTCTCTCTTTCGGTCTCGCTTTCCAAACTCACCACTTCATACAGCGTGTCTGAGTTACTCTTTCTCTCCTTGTTCTCCATCTGTGAGTGAAGAGAGAGAACATGTCTCAATGAAGTCTGCACAGAGCTTCTAGCCATCTCCAAAAAGTCTAAAGATCCAGATCTGTGTGTTTCCTTACCTGTCTGAGTTTCAGATAGAAGGTTTCGGTGTAACTGCGTTTGCTAAAAGGCCAGAAGAGCCGATCGTTGGGCGAGCACACTCGAACCCGTGTCTCCAGAAGAAACCTCACGGGCTCCTCCACCTCAGTGATCACCAGGTCCACTGCCGTCGTCATATACATGAACTTATCTGGGTTATAAAGGTAGAGAAATTTAAGTATTTTCTACTGAAACTGGAAGTTTGGCATATCAAAAGAGGCGTAGCAAACAGGTTTCAGTCAAATTATACCCATGAATCATAATTTGCTACTGGGTAGCAGGTCAATAGCAGACTGCAGAGAGATATTCTCTATTCTAGAGAGAATTTGATGTAGAAAAAAGTGTTCAGGATGAGTCAGCAACAGTTTTCAGAACGAAAAGAATAAATAAAAGCCGCAATAAAAAATTTAAACCAAAACTGTGGTTTAGATGCTGCTCTGATTCACAGGTTATATCAATCAATCTGCCTAAAGGGATAGTTCACCCAAAAAGAAAAATGATGTCATAATTTTTTCACTCTTATGTCATTCAAACACCGTATATGATTTTTTCTTTTGCAGAAAACAAAAGAAGATATTTTGCAAAACGCTGGTTACCGGCACCCATTGACTTCCATTGTACCTTGTGTCCATACTATGAAAGTGAATGGGTGCCGGTAACCAGCGATTTGCAAAATATCTTCTTCTGTGTTCTGCTGAAGCAAGAAAGTCATACAGGTTTGATATGACATGAGGGAGAGTAAATAATAAAACAATTTTTATTTTTGGGTGGACTATCCCTTTAATCTTGCAATCAGAATAATATAAATTTGCTCAGTTGTAAAAAAAAAAAAAAAAGTAAACAAATGTTGTTGTACCTTCATGTTTTAATATAGGTAAATCTAGTAGTTTGCCTGAAAACTTTTGATTTACCAGAAAGTAAGAGAACATATATGTCGGTACCTTTGGGAGTCTCCTCGTTCACAGCCTGAAACTGTGGCGTGTTGGGATTCCAGCTTCCTGTGATGATGTAAGACTTCCCATCTGAACTCTTGCCCATTGATTCCTAACAGACGGAAAACAGAGAGCAGGTGAGGTGAACTGAGAGAAACCGTTTTGTGTGCCCAAAATGAAGGAATAGTTCATCTAAATTAAAAAAAAAAATCTTATGTCACCTACCAGGTCGAGTAGATGCATATCACTGTTCTTGACATTCTTTCCCGGACTCAAGAGCAGCCCAAAACATCTGAAATACAAACACATTTTCAGTAATTCACAACCATACTGGAACTTCATAGAAACTGCTGAATAACACATTCACATGGCCATTTGTGGGTTTACAAAATATTATAGGTATTGTGATAAAATACTAAATGATTGTGATGTTTTCAAACAATAAGAATATAATTCTGTTGTAATTCCTTCGATATTCCATGTGACATTTTAAGGCAATAAATGTTAAACCGTGAAAGTTTTATTGATTCTTTATGATTCCCTTTAAAGAAAATGTATATGTCTGTGTCATTTCCATTTCTGCATTTTATCTAAAGTGGCTTACAGTAGATATCATTTTCTAGGATTTAAACCTATGGAGTAAATGTAATAAAACACAGACCAAAAAGAGTCCTTTTCGTTTTACTATTTATGTATTCAATTAAAATCACAGTGGTCGCAGAAGATCATAAAGATTCTAAGAAAACATACAGTAAACACAAAAACCACACAGCTGTGTGTTCATCCTGTGTTGGCTTCAGTTCAACACAACATCAGTCACAATAAAGAAAAATAACATTCCCCATTTTCTCATGGCCTGAAAGGACTGCTTAAGCTCAGAAAAAACATAATTCAGCACTTGTTTATGAATAATAAATGAATTATTGGCTGTTATGGGAAATGCTGGATGAGAATGTCCCCTTAGTGGATAGAAAATGGCAGTGTATAATGGGATTGCATTCTCTGTGAAGGATGCATGTCTTAAAATGTGGTTAAAACATGGTGTTTGGAGAGTGTTAATGTACCTCTCGATGGCCAGCTCTTTATTGGATGTTTGTTGGACGTATATGACGATCTTCTTGTCCATGCCCGGCCGCAGTTTGAAGCTCTGCCTGTCTTTGTCTTTTGACACAGCACTAACACACACACACACACACACACAGTGTTTTCAGTTTTTTTTCTGTGTCTGTGCAGTTTTGCCCTAGCAAAAACTAAATTAAATTCTACAAACATATAAAAAACGTTTTTTCAACATTTAAACAACATAGAAACTAGGGCTGTTCGTTTTTTTCAATTAATTACATGATACACCAATTACTTGCATATAATCAGTATGACAAAACCCTAACCCTTACCCAAAACATGTCAGATGTCATAACTAAAGCTATAACCAATAAAAAGCAACTGATCCTTTAAAGTATTTTCATAACGAATACATTTTTTTGTATGGTTCTGTATGGGTGAGTCATGTTAAACTATTCTTTAAACTTAACAATTCTTTTAATGCAAACAAAAGCGATAAAAATCATTTAGTTATAGTTTTTTATATCTTAACTGAAAGCAGCTCAGAATAAGAAGCGCTTCTGTGTTCATAAATGCAGTGAGGTTGTGCTGTAGAGACGGTGCTAATTCAACTTCAAGATTTAAAGCAAGATAAATGAGAGGAAGCATGTGTCGACTCTTCTGAAAAAGAGATGAACGAGGAAGATTTTTATCATTTACTTCATCCAAACTGATCAGATGAGTTCTGAAGGCTGGATATCATAAAATAACACCCAATTGAATTATGTGCTTAAAGAACCAGTTCACCCAAAAACGACTGTTCAGTCATTATTATTCATTTTTGGAAAGGGAGCATAAAATCTTTATGTTCCAGAGGTTTGAAACACTTATTAGTAAACATAATAATAGTATATGAATAATAAAAATCCTTTTAAACACAATGAAGCAGTTTTCCTAAGTTTAAAAAAGCTGAACCAGTATGAATAAGAATGTGCCTAACCTAAATGTGCCCTTCCCATCATCCTCTTTGATTTCCAGACTGACGGTGAAGGTGAAAACATCACTGTCTGGCGTTAGGGGCGGAGCCTTGGCGGTGAGTGGCGCTTTATTGGCTGATCTTCGGAAGGCTGTGGCAAAACTGTAGAGTATCCGGCTGACCTAAAAAGAGAAAACAGACACGTCTCAGGAACGCAAAACAGTGTCCAGTGACAGACGCTGTATTACAATGAATCACCAGCAGTTTATTCTCAGGTTATCGACGCGCTCATTAACACAGATACTGTATCGTCTCTGATCTTACAATTTAACATTACAGTTTACACACAGAATCACCGCTAAAATTAAAAATTACGTGAAACGGCATTCAGTTACCCATTTTATTCTGTAAGACAATGTACTTCCAAGTCAAGATATTAATAAATATGGCTATTGGCTAACTTTATTTACAGTACTTTCCCCTGCATCATCAGTAATAAAATGAAAAATAAATTCATTTCAAAGTAAATTATTGCAAAGTAAAAATTGCATTTTATCTTGTTTGAATGACGACAACTCATGAACTCTGCAGGACGAGTAACGTGTAAAAAAAAAAGCAAATACATTTTGGTTCCAAACATAAAATGTTACAGACTGACCGAGTGTCTGTTCGGTTATAAAAAGACCATTATTAGGTTGTTTATGGTCAAATTTGGCTGATGACAAGTTGCATGATATTTAAGCATGTCAGTTTGTGGCAATGCCGAATTATGTAGTACAAGAAACAAGTGCTCCCCCTTCTGAGTGAACCATAAAACTGCATTTACCTTTAAGGCAACTTAAATCTTTTATTTAGAAAACAACATTAAGATAAATCTTACAATAAACATGAAAATAATCTGAAAGTTCCCAATTTCAGATTGGGAATTTTTTGTCATCTGAAATAAGAATTCAATCTCACTAAACTTTAAAGATTTTCTTCTCTTTGATTTTCTTTCATCTGCACAACACAAGAAGATATTTTGAAGAACAATGGTAACCGAAGAACACTGACCCCTTTGACTTCCAGTGTAGAGACATTTATAAGAAAAATATCCTTTTGTGTTTCACAGAAGAGTCATATGCAGGTTTTTAACAACATGAGGTTGAAAAAATGGTGACAAAATTTTTATTTTTGGGGTTAAAGTTCATAAAAGTTTGAATGTATGTGTCTTACCGCTTCTTGAATCTCACAGCGGAAGACGTGGATGCGGAAGATCTCGGCGTTGTAGTGGCTCTCAGTGAAGGCAAAGCAGTCGCTCTCTGGCGTCCCGTCGTGGCCACGAACACAGAAGAGGATCTTGTAAATGGGATAGTTGGCGATCTCTGTGCTGGTCTGAGGGTCCAGCAACCTGATAAGATAAATTTATAGATTCGCTTAGATCTTTCGATGACATCATTTCCTGCCCGTGTGGCTTTATCCCCACACTCAAATACCCAAATACCTGACGGTTCCCTCAGAGACACCGGGCACAGACAGGGTCACGTCCAGCGGCATCTGGCACTGGCTGCGGAGGATGCTGACCATGCGCAGGGCCTCCACCTCGCTGCGTGGGGCGTTCACTGACGCGCAGCCTAAATATGTCAGTTTGCTAAACACCACACTGTCTTCGTCTGGTACAGGAGTCCCTGGACTCAACTCAGCAGGCTCGTCTAAAAGTACAGGAGGACAGATACATACATATACTTTTTTAAAACATAAAATATTTATGGCATTATAATATTTTCTATTATGACATTATTTTGTACATTTTTTGTTACCATTATAGAGAAATCTGGACACATTTATTAAACCTGACACCCCCTTACACACAACAAAAGTTTGTACAATCTTGTCTTACTTTTTTTCTCTGAGAAATCATCAAATCTGAAGGTTTATGTCAATTTAGTTTAAATGTTCATGCATTCATAACTGCATTACTTTACAATGTACAAACAATGATAACATTTAAACAAATGAACAAATAGAAAATTGAAAAAAAAACTATTCCAGTAGATGCACCAGTAAGTTAAACATGCTTGCTATGGTAAGAAATGGCCAGCAGGTGGAAGCATATGAATAATGAATAGTTTAGACTAAAATAAAAATTCTGACTTTCATTCTTCTGCAAAACATGAATCAGAAAAAAGATATTACGAAGAATGTGGGTAACAACACAGACCCCCATAGACTTCCACTGTATTACTACATAATCACTAAATTGCTTTGACAATATTTGTACTTTCATGTTTAATTATAACAAATTCCCCTCTAAAAACTTGTTATAATAAAACTTTAGAAACTCATTAAATGAATTACCAGCAAAATAAATACAGCAATTTATTTTTTTCTCTTTAAAAATCCACTTTCGAGTTGTAAATGTTGTATCAGTTTGAATTCAAAACATTCAGATTGGACATTTGTCACATTACATAACATAATTTCTGTCACAATCTGCAAAGCAACACTATGGTCTCCGTATACAGTAACACATTTTACCCCTGTAAGATCTCTCGTTGAGTTCGCTCTCCTGAGGTCCCTTAACGGGCAGCACCATCTCAAGTTTAGGGGGTGTCGGGCAGGACCGTGGTGGAATGGCAGAGGTGGGGTATCCATGGTTTCCCCTGCCCAGTTGGTCCGTTCCACCCTCCAGCTCAGTCACAGAAGGGTCCATCAGCACATCTTCCAGCTCCTGCTGTAACTGCTGCTCACTGCCGTTCCCCACGATCTGCACACACAGACCAATCAATATACATGATCATTCCACAACACATTACCAACCGGCACTGGACAAATGTTTAAGTTTCTGTGCGCATCTGTAACATGCTGTCTATTATGAGAAAATGTTGATTTGCTCCTTAACATGCAAAAAACAAATGTTGTGCTTGCAGTAATAAATGTACAATGTATGTAAATGAGAAAACACGTCCTTCAGCCTCGTTTGGTAATGTGTCCGACTCTCATGTCAGCTGCTCACAGGCAGAACTATATACAATTACATTAAAATAAGGCAATATCACAAAAGCAAGTGTCTGCTAAATGAATGAAGTCAAATGAATTGAACATGTATGAATTACATGCTTTGCTAGCAGCATTTAGCTTAGCATGAAAATAGACTCAAACTAGAGCTGCACGAATCTGGATAGATTGAGAATAAAGATTTTTTTTTTGGTTTAAAATTAAAAACAATATATTTATAACAGGTTTTAAATATATTAAATATATAATATAATTTAATATATTTATTAGAGGTTCAAAATATTAATTGTTGCCGTCTACAGTATTTCAACTGTTTATTTAAATGAATTATTTTAAAAAATCTGTTTAATTAATGATTCAATGGCTCACTGGTGCATAAAAAACAATTTTTTTAAAATAAATATTTCCATTTCTTAAAAACAGACCTATTTTTTTTTTTTTTTTAAATATCTTTGTATCATTACAAAAATGCTTTTTAGAATGAGAAAACCTTCCTTCCTCAGATACCACCAGCTACTGACAGCAACAAAAATATATGATGTTATTTCATTAGGTCTTCATTTGTTTGGTTTAAAATAATTATTCCATTATTTAATTTTGTTATTTTGAATCAACTTGATTAGATTAAACACAATATTGGGTTTGATTCAGTTAATCTAATCTTACATTTCCTGTTGTTCTGGTTATGTGATTCACAGAAGAAACGAGAAAAACGGTCTGTTTTAGTTAAGATAAGAAGATAAAGCGCCTCAGATCAACTAGTCGACAAATCTTTCAATCATTCAGCAAGCAAATTTGAACATTTTTGGGGGGGATAAGGAAATAGAAACATCTAGTACAAACAGTACACTGAGGGAACTATACAGATAAGTTTTGACTAACACTAAACCACACCTGTAATATACAATTAACGATAGCACATAAAACAAACATGGATCAGGCCCGTTCTGAAGCAACGATGCACAACAACAACCACACTGTGTTTGTCCCGCCTATAACCCCACATTAAGCCACCGCACAGGCCAGAGAAGCCGCCAATCAAAGTAATCAGCCAATGAGACACAGGGCACAGACACAGTATCACCACAGAGGAAGAGACGGATAAAAAGAGGAAGACTGACCTTAAAGCTGACCCCTTCCTCAGAAATTACCTGTGTAACAAACAAAGTGTTTAAGGAACGGCCATATGAAGAGCAGAGGTGAGATGATGAGGAGGAATGGAATAACTGGGAAACACAATGTTCTCGATTGACAGAATGTGATTTGGATAATGAAAGTAGGTTTAATGTAAAGGGCAACAGAAACATCCTCATCTTATCTGGCACTAGAGAACAGGAAGTGTGTAACATACTATGCATTCCCTCACTCCATCTAGTGGTTATCGGCATTAGTTCACCCAAAAATTTTAATGATGTCATTATTTGTTCACCCTCCAAAGAAGATATTTGTGATAAATGTCTTAATCGTTTTGTGTATATACAATGGAAGTCAATGGAGGCCAATGTTGTTTGTTACCAACGTTCTTCAAAATACCTTATTTTGTGTTCTGCAGAAGAAATAAAATTGTACAGATTTGGAATAACATTTATTTTTTGGGTGAACTATATCTTTAAAAGAAAGGTTCGTGCTAAAATGCAAAAACCCAATCCATGCCATAAAAATAACAGTCCGTTTACTACATTCCAAGTCTTTTTATGTCACACTATAGAGATACAGACTGAAAGATAAGTTGTTATTTACAAAAACTTGTACATCCACCACACCCATCTAATTTCCTCATACTTGCTTAAGGATTTTCCAGTATAGTTCTTTAAGATGTTCTGCGAATAACAACGTAAAACTGTGTCTTTTCATTACACAAACATTTAGTATGGCTTCAGAATACCCGGCAAACTACAGATCAGTCATACAGTTTGGTCTACTTTTATATAAAATCTTTTTAAGCATGCATTCACTTGCAAAGAAATAATTGTTTCTGTGATATAAACTGTGATATCAATCTAATAGGAATAACATGAGGGTCGGTTTATTATAACAGGATACTTTAACAGAGCAAGAACTAGTGTCATGGGAATTAAAATTCAGCTGTATATGTGATCTGAAGCAAAGACGAATAATGATGAACTTTATAAACCAACAAAAGTAAGAAAACCAAGTGGACAGCAAAAGATGAGATGGTAAAATGACATTCATGTTGACCAGAAAGCTCTGAAAAAGGGAGGAATTGAGCGGCGTGTGGATGAGATGTGGATGAAAGTGATATCACGCTGCGACCCACTGTGGCACAATGGAACATTTCTAGCCTGATATATGTGACACTTGTGCCGACAGGACAGGAAACAAAAAAGACAGAATAGCATTCATGGCTTCATGTGGGAATGGACAAAGCTGAGTGTGGGCTAAGCTAAAAACGAAACAAGAAATGAGAGTAACAGGATTTCTTCCATTAAGAACACTGAATCTGTAATCTCACATTCAGAGATTATTTTCAAAGAAACAAATTAGATGATGTGTAATCAGCAATAACGCACTGTAATAAAAGTAGTGTACAAGTAATAAAGCAAAAGTTCCTATATAGAAATACAATCAATTTGAAAGTCAACTCTTTTGCATTGGACAAATAGAAGATATGAAAAAGACTGGCCTGACAACAGACTTTAATAGAAATTAAAGGAGTAAGTCTATACTTTTATATTCTTACAATACACTTATTTTCACGACATTCCTAATGTATATGATTTCTAGCTGAACACAATTGTTTTATTAAAATATCTGTCACCTAATGTACATGGAATTGTGTAAGAAAATATTTCAAACTTTTCAAACTTGAAACACTGGATTCTGGGTAACGGTAATCCGCGCTGAGACTTGATTATGATGTCTGTGCGTTTTAAACTCTTGGTGAAAGCATGTAATCCTTGGAATACTTGCAACACAGGTGGAAAACGTCGTATGGAAGCTAATTGTTTTCAATGTAGATTTTTAATGACCGGTTTGTGATCTTGTTGTTGCCGTAAGAGGTTAGAGATCACGTTTACATCATAACTTGACTCTCTTAAGAATGTACATGCAACCATTGGCTAGAAGTCAATGTTCATAGCTTAAAAAGATAGAAATATAAAGGTTTTTCCCCAGGTATACAAACCCATCGCTTCACTTTAGACATTTAGTGGAGTTGTTTGGATTACTTTTTTCATGTGATGTGCATTTTGGAGCTTCAACATTTTGGTCCCTTTATGTCCCTATTAATGTACTTTAAAGGGAAAAAAAATGATGAATAAGTATTTGGTTTAGATTTAGATTGAACAACTTATTCAGCTACAGTTTTAATGCTTTATGTTTAAAACAGACATCTGACACATCCTATCTAAATAAGTTTAATTTCTTTCACTAAAGCTCATCATAATGCATTCTGGGATTGCTTGTTCTGTAAATGTTATGTGTCTTATAATTTAACCATAATTACACTGCCCATCCTTGGGACCATCTTTGCTTTAAGGTACATACTACCTTAAATGCCACCTACATAGGGAACTAACAAGGTTTAGAACAAGTACCCTGTCTGTTATTCTGTCTACTCTTACCTTCAGTCCTGTCTTTTCATCATCGCTACCATTATTAGTGGAGGGGGTCTCGTCCCCGAGGCGGGACACCAGGACAAAGTCCTCACTGTTGAGGGTGGACACTGAGTCGGATGAAACGCTAATTTTCCCCACCGAAGCCTTGTCATCCATGACTGCTAAACCAACCCAGGCGAGCTCATGAATGGCGTTTAATGAGCAAAATTACCTGGAGAAGATAAAAAAAAACAAAGAGATGAAAAACATGAGGAAAGAAAAACAATATGAGAAACTAAATTAATTTTGACCACATCCTTTGTCAATAGCAAATATGGCTCCATTCTATAAATTTAAACAAAACTATTAATGCACATGATTTTTAAAGAACAAAAAATGTTAAAAATCTTAAAAAAATAAATAATGGCTAAAAGAGAATATTCTTGCAAAATGATACAAAAAGCAAGCTGAGAAAAGTCTGAAATAAACTTTCAGTTTAGTTTGATTCTTCCAGCCAGGTTCTCAATATCTGTTGTTTTTATTATCCTGACATTCGTCCTGTTGACGCATGCTTCTGTACTGTATAATTACAACATGATAATCCAGTCAATACCACAACCGATTGTAAATCAAAAGTAAAAATACATGTCATCTCCGCAGCAACAGTCAAATGATAAACAAAGTCTGAGGTGTTGTAGACGGAACATCGTACTGCCAGGTACTGTTTACATTACAGCGCGCAGCCAAACCTTAATTTAAAATGAACTATCAAAGCGATGACAAAACGAACGCTGTGTATGTTAGAGCCGGAGCACGTGAAGAAAAGCAGACGGGTTTGGCTGAACGTCAACACTGAACTATATTTGAATATGGGAGAGAAACAATGGGAACACAATGTACAGGTTCAGACATGAAAGCACTATCAAAAGAAGCTCAAAACAATATTCCGAACCAACTCTCTCAGCCCTTGAAAAATTGTTGATATAATTGAAAAGATTTTATAAAAAAGAAAGCTAAAATATTTTCTATATTCTTAAAAGATGAACAAATGGGGGGGAATCATCACTATGAACTAGTTGCTGGGCAATTCCATGTAAATATAATGCATGTAATGTAATTTTAGGATTTTATTCACAAATAATGTCCAAAAACACACACACACACACAAGTAAAATAACACCAGGTTTTCGCCTAAAGAAATGCCAGGCAAATATTGACGTTTTCTAAATTGCCTGTTACAGATAAGCTATGCAAACTGAAAAACTCATGTGTCCAGGTTTGACTTGTTAACTGCTGATATGTTAAGGGCAATGAGAGATTACAGAAAGTTATAAGCAGTTTGACTGCTACCACTTCCTGAACATTCCCATGTGACAGTACTAAAACACTATTGGGAATCAGCAGTGCCACTGTAAAAATATGTTATCAGATGTTTTCAATATTAATATCACACATATTCACTCTGTTACACAATCTATCATGAAACCTGTATAGAGCAAGACACATTTTAGGCATCACAGGTGTGTTACCATCACATGTATACTTTGCAGATAAGACAATCCCAGAATGCACTTTAATAATAAGGTACATTTGATAGTGTTTTCAAGATTTATTTATTTAAAAGCAGTTTCTCTTTTTAGAAATGTGATTTTTGGAATGATCACAGAGCCTATTCATATTTTCAGATGTTTTCTGTATAGCCAGACTTGTTTATCAGGCCAATTTGTAGGAATGCTCCAATAAGGATTTTGCAGCCGATACCGACTATATGATAGGATCTTTCAACCTATATATTAATGACATGTCGGCTCTTTGATGACTTTCACTGTTAAAGTTTTTTCAAAGTTATAGAAATGTTGCATTATTTTAGATTCACCTGATTCATAGTGACGTCATCGCGTACATCCTAACATGTTTTACTTTATCAAATTGCGATCAGTTCATGAGATCGGCCAAATTTGGCGAGTACCGATCAAGTCACGGAATGTGATTATCGGCCTATACCAATCTGCATCCGATTAATCGGTGCAGTGTGAAAATGAAAGTTTGTGTGAAAAACTACTTATGTTTCCTTAAAATTGAAAGTTGCTTTGGATAAAACTTAGCATCTGCTAATGTAATCATATTTATCTACTAAAAACTGCCCTTAACATAAAGAACATAAAACCAAAACAAAAAGTCCAAGTGGGCAGTTCTTGGCCCAAACATTCTGCGATGTGGACCAGACATTGTGTCATTTAGTCAAATTTTAAGCAAAACTACAATAAGGCAAACAGAAGCAGATTGCTGGGGTGTGTTGAATAACAGGTCAAAAGGTTCAGGCTCCAGAGAAACTGTGAGAGATGTTGAATAGCAGGTTGTTCCGGTGTGAATGAGCTTTGGTTTTCCTGACTGGACATATTGTGCTCTGTCCTAATGGAGACCAGGCTCGGTGCTACACCCTGAGGAGCAATGACCACAAACCAGCAGCGTACAAGCTTTAAAAAGCCCTTACAATGAGACTCGTCTATTGTGCAGCTGGTAAAGACAAAGAAGTGCTTCCTCACACAGACTGACGGATTCGTGTGGAATAGACACGCAGGATGCCATCTCACACTGCCGCTCTGTTGGCCGGCTCATGTGCTGTTATAATGGATGCTTTGTCAGATCTTTCCTTCTCTCTCTCTGCCCCAGGACGCTACGTCAAATGGGATGTGAAACACAAGATGATGTTTTCACGCTCTCTTGGGGAAAAGGAGGGTAGAAAAAGAAAGAGGAGAGAGAGACAGGCAGACTAAGGCAAAAAGAGAGAAAGACAGGAGAACTGAGGCAGAGAGAGAGAGACAGAAAGAGACAAGTGGACCAGGTTTTGAACAACAAAGGAGTTGAAAAGGGGTTGATTTTTTACTTTTGGGTGAACTTTTCATTAAAACACTGTGGAGACTGCGGCTAAATGCATGACCTGTAAATGTGAGAAAGGCCAGCGGAACAGTGCACACAAAGAACAGTTTACAAGAAACATACAAATACATTAAACCATTTGCTGTCACTTCATAATAAACCTTAATTACTATTAGTGATGCTTCAATCGATGGGTCACAGAATGGTATCGGCCAATAATCACATTCTTAGTACCACAGTTATTCCATCGCCATAAGCAAATATAATACAACTAAGGCAACATCTGCATAACTTTGAAAAAGATTAACAGTGACAATCATCAAACAGCTTACACGTCAGTATTATTAAGCTTGAAAGATCAAGATCAGGATCGGTATCGGTATAACAAAAAAAAAATCGGCAGTCATATCGGATACAAATTCCTGTTTAGAGAATCCTTAATTACTATTAATACATTATGTAACGCTTTACCGGTCAATAGGCAGTGCTGCCTTATGTCAACACTAAGAGCTTCTTGTCTGAAAAGCAGGATGCTCGATCTGTGACGTGCTATTAAGAACAAATCCACATTCTATGTAAACAGCAAGGTAGATATAACAGGAACAAATAGAGAGGAGATCCAATCCCGTTGTTTGCTTAGCCTGTAATACGCAGGTGTGCTTAAACACTTTATTGTACTACCAATATTGTAATCCTCTACAGCCGCACCAATAAAGTTTTGTTAACATGTACTGCGGAAATGAAGAATGGGAGGGGCCAAACAAATGTGTGGTGTTTAATACAAGAAAACACAACAGCTACTGATCCAAATTTAGAGAGACTTCTCTTTCAAGTTTCTATTCGCACCAACAATATTCATGGGTGCTATACATAAACTATACAAAACACACACACATAGGTAATTCAAATGTCCAAGAAAAGCATGTGGACTATGGCAAGCTCCCATCACTGACATAGTATCAGGGTGTGGCTGCATATGGTCCAGCTGTCTCACATACCCAAGAGATCTGGAGCATCTGTCATTGTGCCGTCACACACATGCTTGACCAGCGGGCCTCTTTCTCTTGTTCCAGACCGGCCTACGCTAATAAGCAAACCAAAGGAAGTGGTAAACTCACAGTGTTACTGAGAGACAGATCTTTTTCAATGCTCCTTCATCTACCTGATGTCCAACACAAGCTCCTTGTAAATGGAAACAGCAGATGACAGAAACAGCAGAAGACATGGACCCTTGAGCAACTCACTGCTGCTGCCTAGGCAACATAACATCCACAGAGGGGCATGTTTTATTATTGAGCAAAACAAGTGCTTGGGGAATTACAGTATAGCATACTTATAATGATATCTACTTTTTTGTTCAGTGGGTGGGCTTTCTATTTGTTATTTCATCCAATGGATTCTTACGGTGTTTAAGACTAAATCTTGCCATAGTACAGCGTGGAATAATATTTTTACATACACCTAAGTCAACGTATTAAACTTTGGTGGGTAACTTGTTTTGGATCCTTGCATGCTATGGACAAGAATGAGCATAATTAATTACAAGGCTTGTTGAAATGAGGTGTGCTGTTAATGGTGTATTAAAAAAACATCCTCTTGGCATTTAATATTATCACTTGTTGCCAATATGTGCATCAGTTATAACTAATTTCAGAAAGAAATCACGTGTTATTACTAACATGATACCGTGATAACTTGCTATTATCCGGTACTGATATAAACAAGACAAAGAGTCAAAAGGTTTTCTGAAGAACAGTCCAGTCCAAAAATGAAAATTCGCCCTTATGTCATTCCAAACCTGGATGACTTTCTTCTGCAAAACACAAAAGAAGATATTCTGAAGAAGGTCGGTCACCGAACAACATTGAACCCCATTGACTTGCATTGTATGGACACATTTCTCAAAATAATTTCTTTTTAGTTTCATATTTACGACTAATAGATTATGACAGAATTTTTAAGGAACGCTTTTAACCATCTTACAGCAGTAACAATTAAATGGAGAAAAATACTGTAGAGTGACGTCATGCACGCCCAAGCCATTTAACGGAGACAGCCGGTGATGTCACAGCACAGCCCTGCGTCAAGCCAATGGCGTCACTTGAACTACAAAAATCAGGTAATTTAAGAAACACTAATTAAAACAAAATACTGCAGCCACTGGTCTAGTATTTTGCAAGTATATTTACATCAAAGGTGCGGCTGGTGTGTCTCTCGGTTTCTCCCACGACAACAAGATTTTTATGTTTCAATCTGATGTCATGTTAGCAAGAGTTCAGTGCACTGATGAAAGCTGAAGTTCACTGCAGGCTGTGACGGGCAGATGGGTGGAGGAATTACTACGAGCCACTACAATCACACTGACATGTTATTAAACCACCTTCAGCTTAATTGCATACAATTACAGTCCTAAATACATCACATGTAGCGCTTATAAACAAAAAAATATTTTTGCGTTTTGTTTGCAGATTCGCGTCTATTTAAGATAATGCGTTGATGCTGTGACTAGAAAGGATAAAGAAATGAATCCATGCCTTTACATAGCTTTAATAGCAATGCACAATGTCATAATTTATTTCTCCTTGTACAAACCAGCATTTGCATTGCTCATATGTACTGTGCGCCGGTGTAGACAGGTTTTGTGCCATGCATTGAAACAGAACAGCACACGGCCTTTAACGGGCTAATATGCTAGCCTTAAATACGGATTTTTATGTGTTGTCTTTATTATCCTCTATTGATGGAAAAACTAGTGAATCGCGCAACGGATGTGCAAATGGAATAAATACACAGAGGTTTGCAGCAATGCCACGCATCTTACCTGTTTCGACAAAAGCGTTTTATTCCAGAAAGGCTTGACATAACAGCGCTCAACATTAGCCAGCAACAGCACTGCTGCTGTAAACACAAACCAAACCCCGCTTCCACTGCGCATGCGCCCCGTCCGCTCTACTGCACTTCCATTGAATGCTCGTGCACTTTAAAGCGCGCATGCTGCTTACTATTTTTGCTTACACTGTGCAGCTTAAGGTAACATTTAATCGTGTTTTCTTTTTTTACGATTACTTTCGAATGTATAGCCTAATATTTTTTGGTAATACAATAAGTTTATATTTGTTAACATTAGATAGCACGAACTAATTTATAATAGATAGCACGAACAGTATTTATATATCTTAGTTCATGCTAATTTCAGTAGGCCTATTTACTAATGCATTTTTTATATCAAAAGTTAAACTGTTTACTTTTGCACAATGACCTAACATGAACAACTGTAGTTCAAAAAAGATTAAGAAGTGCTATTAATTGTTTAGTTTATGTTAGCTAATGCATTAACTGTATATGAATAAATACAACGTGTAGTGTTGAATTGAATTAAATCTTTTCCGTTGCTTTTTGATTTGATAGAATCATAATGTGGTTATGGTAACTGTATCATTAATATCATCATTTATTAAAATCATAATTTTTATCAGGTTTGATACGGTAAAACACCAGTAAAACACCTGTTTAACACCCAGCCCGTCAAGTTACTTTTTGCTCAGCCGTCCAATCACAATGCACAATGGGCGGGACAAATACCACACCAACCAATCGGCACATTCAACTTGAACAAACCGTGCTGGGGATAATAGTGTACGTCACTTCCCGGGTATTTGTTTCTGTTCCAAATGTTTTTTCCGGACTACAACAATATTAATATTCGCTGATTAAACAAACTGTCTGCGAAATCAGATACTAGTAAGACATCACTTCAGCGGATATTCGGTATAATAGCAACCAACGCGCCTAAAAAGGTATCATGGTATGCACAAGTATGTAAGCAGATGACCTGCGTATTTCAAATATATATATATTAATACATGTGTATTAATTCAGTCATAGCATTATGAGAACATAATAGCAGTAACAACATGTAGCAGGAGAACTAAGTCTGCAGGCTAAATACAGTAGAAGGGAGTGGTAAAAACTGGTTGTTGCTACCGATTAAACAGTTTTTTTAAATGCTACATTAAAATAAGATCATTGTGTTTGATTGATTGGGAATATGTTTCCTATGACGCAATACTTTTTGAATAAATGTGTTATGCCAAATGTACTGTTGAAAAACATAAAATATTTTTTTCTATTTTGGTCCACCGTCCAGGTGTATTCCTGTAGTTTACCAGTAGATGTCATGCTCGTTCACAAAACTGCATCCTCAGGCTAAGAAAGAGACAAACACTTGAGATGATGTAACTGTGTTTATTATCTTGGCATGCAACGACATGTCATGACCTTTGAATTCATCTCACAAGCTTGCCCTACATCTCAGAGCAAAGCTTATCCAAGATACAAGAGCAATAACAAACACCCAAAAACTGTGCAATGGCCACATTTCTATATACTCTTTCTTGCATTGCCACAAGCAAAAGGGAAATCTTTGCCAAGTGCTGTTTTAAAAGAAAAAATGCATTATAAATATTTTCTATTATTTCATCAAAAGATATTCCTAGAATCTCTCTGTGTGACCATAAATAGCCTTATATATTTTAATACAGCAGATTATGTATCATAAAAATGTGCAGTATGTCCATCTAATGATGGCTCTGGCTATATAAAATGACGGATGCCCATCTTGAATTCATTTACAATTGAATCGAACAATAGATTTGCAAATAAAATGTCTAATACAGACTTAAAAATATCCAACACATCAATTCGTTTTTGCAGTTGCACACAGACAACACAAGCAGTTCATCACAAACAAAAACTCCCTGCCCTGTTATAACAGCCAAGCAAATTTGTAAAATTTAAATGCAAACAAAATGGACATTTCCAAAGGAAAAACAATAGAACTATGGAAATAGAACGATAACAATCGTAATCCCAATTTCAATCCATCAGAGCAGACAAGAAGTGGTATAGGAAGTGTGTAGGATGCAAGATACGGCCACAAGTGCAGGACACTTACAGCGATAGGGTGTTGTGTGACACAACTACACAATCATACGTCCTTTGTCAGCTTTGCCAAAGGCAGCATGCATGATAAGCTGGGCTGATAAACGAGTTAAGCATGTACTAATAAGGCCTTGTTGCATTGCATTGTGTGACAAAAAAAGGAAAAGCCACTGTAAAGGCAATCAGACATCTTGCAAGAAAATTTAAATGGCCATCATCAGCAACCCAGTTTCACTAAACACTTAAACACTTTCACTTGAGAACAAACAAATAAATGTCAAATTTAAATTTAAGCACAAACCGAACACGATTTATGTAAGAATTCTTTTACAAAAATATAAAAAGAAATTTACTCTGATTGTGTTTTATAACTAAAGCCCAATGAGATAGCTTAACACTACGGTTCTGTTGTCATTTCCACTGTATGAAACAAAATATTTAATGAGCAATTTTTTGCCAAGACCGGAAAATTGACTATTTCAGTTCTTATAGACAAGTCTAAACGTTAATACCACAGAATAAAACCCATGATTAACAGTCTTAAGTGATAATGCATTCATATTCATTTTTTGTTCATACTTAACCAAAACATACATTTGCACATTCGTACACATGTATTGAACATATACACACAGACGACACTGGTCCAGAAAGAAATCAGTCTTTATAAAATAAACCCTAAAACCTTCATAATTTCACTACATCGCTGGAAACAAATACAATTTTATTTCAAATAGATTTTACTATGTGCTGTTTAGCACAAATTTATCTCCTCCTATAAATTCTCAACCCTCTTTTTAACAGTTTCAGTGTTTGTAAACACTAAATTTTGCTCTTAATATACAAATCGCCATGTTACTCGCCATGTTATTTTTCCTCTGTTTATAAATTGTTTACCAGATCTGAAACAATCCTAAAAATCTTGTGAGTGTTGGTGCCTTAGATAGGGTTTTGTGAATGTTACCCAAAAAATGTAAAATGGATACAAATAATCTAAACAACTTCATGGAAGTTAGCAATGTTTTCTAATAAAATGGGAAAATGGGAATTTTAAAAGATGAAACCAACTGTGGCTAATACTCATTAATTGTCAGTCTAATTGTAATTGTTGATATTTTTTGTCTGTCAGAACAAACGAAAGTGATGAAAACTGACATCACATTTGGACCACTGTAAACTAAAATTCAGAACTGCTGAAAACTGTTGATTACATCAAAGAGAAACTGTATTCTATGTTTAATACATGCTGTATGCACTTATACATTGCTGTCATAACAGCAATTTGAAACTTCATTGTGCTTCTTGTATCTATTAAAGGAACAGTGCACCAAAAAAATGTGATTTTTTTCATGGCGGAAAAAAATGTGGTACATAAACTACAAATGTAAGGCTTCTGGAGATTTATGCAATTTAAGTTTCATGGACTACTTTTGTTTTGATTTTCAGTTATTTTTGAGCTGGGCGACCCCAGTCCCCATTCACTTTCACTGTGTGCCAAACTGGCTGCTTTAAACATTTCCAGGAAACATTTCATGCACAGTGGCTAACACTGTTAATATAAGTACTATAAATTTTGAGCACCTTGATTATTCACGATATATATCAGACTCTATATTGTAAACATTGATACAGTATGTATCTATAATAACTTATCGGAAGAGACCATTATATAGTCATTATACAGCAGATTATGATTTATTCAGTGTGCTAGAAGCTAGTGACAACCTCAGAGTTATGGGTAACTGGTTTCTAGTTTGAAGTGAGTTCTGATTGGCTGACATGAAAAGTTACCTGAGGTGGAGTTGTGACTCAACATGAACATTCACCCACAAGTGGTGATTAAAAACAACAAACAAACTCTGAATAGATGAGTGATTACAATTACAGGGCATAGCTAGCTCTTATGAAGAGAACACATAAATACAGAAGGCTTTCGGCTGCGTCTTGCTGCCTATACTGACTCCTATAAGGACAACACTACCTTCTATCTAAGGAGTATGGTGGATTCTTGGCATGACCCCATGGAATTGAAACAAGGGGGTTGTTGTCTTTAGTTGCCATTTAGAATAGCCTCGGGCCCAGGACTGAGTCGTGGGGGAACTCCAGGTCTGGGTGAGCACATGCTCGTTGGCATCTTCCCCATACTAAGACATCCAGGAGAAAAGGTCTTCCTGCAAGTCACCATAAGAGAATAGTGAATAATGAATGCATTAAAGCTGAAATTCTAAATCAGTTTGATTCTAAATCAACTTGTGGGTTGACCATTTTTCAACCTGAAAATATGTAGACAGGTCTGTTTTGATAGGGTTGCGTATAGCATATAAAAAGAATGTTAAATGCAAAACGATAATGCAATTTAACACTTTACATGTGTTCCTATAGTTTAGTTAATAGAGCTTTGCATTAACAGTGCACAACGGTGCGTTTGATTTCCAGGGAATTCACACATACCGATTTTTACTGGAATGCACTGTAAGTCACTGTATTTTAATTGGTAGATCTTTACATCTTTCCCTTTCTTTAAACAGATCAAATGCCTACATTGATCATTTATTAATATTCCTAATGAAACACACCTCAACAAAACAGTACAATGACAAATTTTACAGTCATCTTACAGGCGATCTTATAGTCCTGTAGTCCTTTGCTTACCTGAATGCCATCTTTTTCATAAGGTGGGCATCCATTGTGTCAGGCAGATGCTTGTCCAGCTGGGAACTGACCGCTGGCTCACTAAAGGCTGTAGAGAGGTGACTGTTCTGGGAGCAGCTTTGTGTGTCAAGAGACTCCTTTAGACAACACAAAACAAGAAACGCTAAACAACCCTAAAACTTAATGCAATCTAAAGTGTTAGCTATGAACCAAGCTTTGTAGTTTCTACCTCAGGTTTGCAGTCGTGAGTCTCAATGTACTCCATGTCCAGAGCAGAGAGCTCCAGCTCGATGTCTGTATCCGGCTCGCTGTCCACTCCGTCCTTCCCCAGAAGATCTGAGCCCTGCTTTGACCCACTGCTGAAGGAATTTCGTCTAATGTGCAGGCCTGACGCCGACACCTGATCGCTGTAACACCACAGACAGACGCATAGGCACTTAATCAAACTCAAACATACATACACAAATGACTTGATGTTTGGTGTTCTCAGACTAGAAACTCAATACTGAGATCAGGTGAGAGAAACGTGTTCTCCCACTCAGAATCTGCCCTATGAGCAATCATCATTGAAACCAAACATCGCTGTTATTTCACTTAGGAAATCAAGTCAAGACTTAAAGATACAGTTTGTCTAAAAGTTAGTCTTTATTTATTCACCCTCATTTCAATTTCTTCAATTCTTCAATTTTCTTTCTTCTGCAGAACACAAAAGAAGATATTTTGGCTGATATTTTGACATTCCACAGAAAAAAGAGTCATATACAGGTTTTAAACGACATGACGGTGAAAAAATGAACCTGATTTAACCTGAAAATGTAACCTAAATGATAACTGTCACTGCACATTTTGAGCATACACATGAAATGCACTGAACTACCATTTTTAAAATTATAATTTTTTTTTTTTTTAAAACATTTTAATCTTTTTTTTATTTTAGGTATTTTTGAAAATAACATTTAACAATAATATTTTTATTACATTTTTAGTTTGTTTATTTTTATGAAAACAAGTCAAATATTTACTCTTGAGTCTTAGAGCTTTCCATCAATATACTGTTTGTCATGATTAGATTAGAATTCAACTATGAAATATTAAGTGAATAGTGAAATAACATTAAGTGTTCCACATGAGGAACGGTGACAGTTAACAGGTTAAAAGAATAGTGTAGTTCACAACTAAAACAATAAGGACAGATAGGAACAATATGGTTGAGATCACTGTCAGAGAATTTTTTCCAGCTGATGAATGATATACGATAATATCTTTCTCAAATAAAAACTGTCATGATTAATCTCAAGATGTTCCTGCAATAAAGTGAAATGCATTAATTGTAGCAAGAATAAAAAACTGGTTTTAAAGAGACTATGAAAATGTAAGCCATCTCTGCACTGAAAGCTTTGCATATACAAATGAGAAGAGCTATGTTCCGGCTGCTGATCTATTTCTGGAATATAGAGAGGACAGCAACGCGGCTACAGCAGATGGGGGAGGGTGAAGAGGAGGAAACTATGTAAAGACTACGTGTACAATGTTTCAAAAATCTGTCAAATGAATGTACAATTAGCCTCACTGATACATTCTGAGAATATTCATGTGCTTACTTAAATGAAAGGGACCAAGAGTAATATTTAGGAAAGTGAAAACAACAGGTAACAGTTATGTTTGCATTATGAGTTTGAAGTTTGGAATTGAAATTTTTACCTTTCTAGAAAGCTGGAGTGACTGGAGGAATCAGATCCGCGTGAGCCCCATCTGAGGTCACACTGACCAATATGAGAGCTGTAGTCTGTAAAGAGAACATGATTCATGAACAAAAGCCAAAGAACAATCACGGTGCAAAAATAAGCTGACACATTTAAACAGGTAAACAATTATGAAAAATATTATGTAATTTCTTTAATGAAAATGTTTTTAGTTTCTAATTTGAAATAAATGTAAATTTTATTTCTATTAAAAAATGTGGAGTTTGTGTTTAAATATGATACAATGTCAGCAACTTAAAGCGTCTTTGGTTTTTGTGTGTCTTATGATGAAATGTGACAAACCAGTGAGATTTGAAGTTACTGATGTGCAGCCAAATTTGACTTTAGAGTTCAGATCTGCTTCTTTAAATTCAATTTTGCTAAATAAGCTCAAAATAATAATCATTATTTATTATAGACAGCATTTAACTATAAAATTATTCTTTTAAAAAGTTGGGAAAGTTAAAATTTTTATTACCATTATTGTTGGATAATACTTTTAAAGAATGAAGGCTTTCTCCAGCCATGCAAACCAGAAGAAATGCATGATGGGTATGCCATTATTTCCTCAATTCAAATCAACTTGCAATTTCCCACAATAATCTTATTTTTATTGCACCGCATATCACCATTATCCAACAATTTTATTGCATATCTCATTTTTCCTTTATGTCACACAGGCGTAGTTATAACCTTTCTTAAATCCTGAATTCATTGCTTCTGTGATTGCTTCTTTACTCAAGCACAGGTGCAGATTCTAACCTCTGAAATTGATGGAGGTGGTACCGGCGCTCCTCTGCGAGGCAGTGGCCTGGATCGGGTCGGTGGTGTGGTAGCCAGTACGAGAGGCTCGAGAAATGGCTCCCCATTTGGAGATGATGGGACCCTCTCCGAAAGGAATGATGGGATCTTCGTCTTTTAGTCGCCTGTAGGGCTCGAACATATGGAGCCATCGTTTGCCACCACTCTCCCCTTCCTGAGAACAGATCAGATAAACTGTATCAACATCACATTTATGGAGTACTTTGAGTAAATATTTACTAAGCACGTAATATGCACGAGTATGACATTCACACTTATTTTGATGATAATGCTATTGTTTTGAAAACTGCCACTTTGACACCAATTCTCAAAAGTTTGCATTTTCGGCCACCCAAAATGCTGTTGTCATTGTAAATGAATGGCTAAAATGCACAATTTGTGTAGTTAATTTTTTTATTAAAAACAGTCTACCAGTCTAAAGGAAATCAGTAAGACTACTGAATAAAAACTAAAAAGAAAACATGTGATCTGATCTGCATAAAATGATCTCCACATTCATTTACATTCACTTTTTGTTAGTCAACAATAATGTCATTTTGTTTTGTTTTTTTAATTTTCTGATTTGTTTTATTTCTCTGACTTATTCTACATCGTGCCCTTCTGTAAAGCTGCTTTGCAACATTGTTAACTGTGAAAAGCGCTATACAAATAAAACTGAATTGAAATCTGAATGCAAACCAGTGTAAATGTGATCTGAAATTAGATTTATTTTCATACATTAATTTCGTTTAAGGGAATCAGGAAGAACTTTTAAAGCACATTTCAAAGTGATTTACCATTAATACGCTCAGTATCGACCTAACTTGTGTCTGCTTTGAACTCATTTTGATTCTGTCTGAACGAGTCGTTACAAGATCTGAAGTGGCTCCACTTATACCAACTTTACAATTACTTTGATTTAGTTTGTGTGAATCAACAGGGATGTCTTATAAAGGCAAGGAAACTAAGAACCAAATCAGTGTAAATGTGATCTGATTCCTCTTACTGGCCGTTTGGAACAGGAGTGGGCCGACACGTGATGGAGCTCTGACTCAAAAGGGCTGATAGTGCCGCACGACCAGGGAGAGTAGTGGGCAAGACTCTCTTCTCCACCATGACACTTGCAAGTCGTACACCCACCACCCACATCGTCAGGATGCTAAAAGAGAAAGAGAGAGATTGAGAGAGGACAACATTTTATCTCACACCCACCAGAGTGCAACAGGCTGCCGGTTTATAAAAAATGGGGGTGGTGAGAAACAATGTAAAGTGACTCAGAAGTCTTTTTCTGAGGGGTTATGCATTTCAAAGCATCATCAACAACGGTTTCTTTGGATTTAGCAGTTGCTGAGCAACTGTTCCACTTAAATTAGTATCAAGTTATTAATCGAAGAAATGACAAATCTGATTTAATGCCACTCAGCACGATACAGGCATGACACACATCTCTAAAAACAACACATTATGTACCTGCGGACACAAATCCACAGCGAAAACAGGAGATGATTGGGAAGGTCTGTTCACGTTGCCGTGGTGATGTGCCCACTGTTCCTGTTTGTGGCGATAGAGTTCCTCATAGCCGACAGGAAGACGGGTGTACGAGTCCTACGCATAAGACAGAAGTGAAGTTATTGCTTTTTCAGTATTATGCATTAGTGATGAAACGGTTAAACGGTCTGTTAAATTATCATTTTTATTGCCTGTTTTTTATCAAACCTGCAATACAATACAAGAGGCTGTGATTTATCAGGAATAAACCATGTGACTTATTCACGATAAAGCAATAGCATTGAGTACCTTATTGCTTTTATAAAACGATTTCAACACAATACAAATATTAAAGCATTAAAATATGTATCAATGCAACTTTCATAAGGTAAAATCATGAAAAGTCTTCCTTCCGCTGGAAAAAGTAGTCCCTGAGCAACTGTGATATATGTTTATGTTGCTAGAGGTGCTGTGCAGTGATATGCTCATAGCTCTTACTTATCATGAATAAAACACAGCTATTGACCAATCAGAATCAAGGACTGGACCTAACCGTTTTATAAACAACTGATATAACAAATTGGTATTTTACAAATCAACTGCGTGAAGACAGAGTTGTACAATGTTCGTTGATTAATGTTTGGGGTAAAAATATGTTAAATATGTGTTTTTAAACTTTGCTAATATAAAATCTGATTAAAACAGTGACAAAAGTTCAAATAAGCAAGTGAAAAATCTGCAAAATCGGTATAGTATCGGCAAAAAAACCTACCCGTGCAACCCTTGTTGTCACATCGTAAACAAATTTTAACAGCTACAATAAGATGGCGCCATAACCAGAATTACTAAAAAACTAATTATTACAAGAAAACTTGCCCTGTGCATGACTGCCCGCTGTTTCACTGTGCCGTAGTAGGGGCTGTCCAACGAGTTGTAGCGCTCTCGGAGTGGCGGCTGGTAGACCGAGGTATGGAAAACTTCAGGAGGGAGTGAGTTGCTCCGTCCGCCCTCCCTGGGATAGAGCGGCGGCCTCCAGTCACGTCTGCTGTCATAGACGGGAGTGTACATGTCGTGAGTGTGACCGTGGGACATAGAGTAGGTAGAAGGAGGACCGTAAGGGGCAGGGCCTAATCTGTCTGGAGGAGGGAGAGAGGGATGCTGATCAAGGTACAGAGGGCCCACTGGAGGGGGTAATGTGGACTCGGGTACGTTGTTGGAGGGAAGGAAACGAGTGCTACATGACTTGTGAGGAGAAACTGTAGAAGAAACACAGAAAACAGTAAGTGTAATGAATTATATCTAGATCATATATAAAGCTGCTCAATTAATAAAAATTGTGCAGCCCTACTAATACTTTCTTTACTAAAATGTCACTCACTGGCAGGTTGGTGGTAGGGTGGGAGGTCATATGGCGGTCTCGGGTCCTGGGAGTAGTAAAGCTCCGGATGAGCTCTTGTGAGAACAGACATGTGTTCATGAGGACCACAGCTTGTTTCCTTTACAGACAATACCGAAGCCATCACAGAAGACTGTCTGTGATTGATGGACGTTCTGGAAGAAGAAAAAGAAGATTTATTGAAAATCAAAAGTGAACAAGGAAAGTTTTACTCTGAAATTAAAATAAAGGAACAAGCTTTTGAAGAGGGTAGATCACCTCGTATAATAGTAAGTGATTAAGAACTTGATTTTATTGTTAATTTTTGTGATTGTTGATCTGGCTATCTGGACTTTCATTATGGAGATACTTAGGTAATGTATTTTTTTTTGCATTTTTGCATTATTTGTTTGTAGAGTTGTTGAGTGTTTGGACATGAAAGTGGTAATGCATTATGTCAGACTTAGCAAACAGATTTAATCTGCAAATGAAACAAACAAAATTCCAAAAATATTTTATATATATATATTAAAATATATATATTATATTAATATTATATTAACATTTTAAAATATTATAATATTAAAAAATATTTTTGTAGATATTGAAGATATTTTAAAGAAATTTTACAATCACTACACATTAGGATCAAACCAACAGTTTACAACATTTTCCACACATTTTGTCATCCAAACACTGTAACAGAATGAAAATGTGATCTTACTGGCTGGTAGCAGGCAGTCCATTGGCACCATTGGGCAGCGTTTCGTCTTGGTGGTCTCCTCCTCTAGGGATGAGCTGAGTGGGTGATGATTGTTCTGAGGCTGGTTCCTCCTCATAGTTCTTTAGACCACCAGTGTCCATCTCTGACCCTGGGGCTCCACCTTTGGTGGACGCTTTGGACATTACTGTTAAAACTGACAGGAAGGGTCTCACTGCCCCAATGGCTTTCCTATTTCTCATTCTGTACCTACAGGAGAAACAGAGAGAGATAATGTGAGAAGAAATGGGGTTACGAGCAGAAGTAACAAATCTGTGAACAGTCCTGAGAGAGCTACAGATGTTTTAATATGGTGGTGTGATTGTGTGGGTGAGCCCGAATTAAAATGAAGAACAACAAATGGGGATGTAGATGTGTGCCAGAGTTTATTTGCACATAACAACATGAGAAAGAATGAATGTTGTTATTATAGGTTATGTGTGAGTGACAGTAAGTGTGGGAGGTAATTCACTAAGAATGAGTTGCGCCCACCGCTAGAAGTGTTTGCTTGCACGTGCTGCCAGCATTATTTTAGGACCCAATTCGCTACAGAAATGTAGTGAGGGTTACAGGATACAGTTTGTACACTATAAAGTACAGCCATTGTGTCTATAGAAAGTCCCCATAAAATATGAAAACCCACCATATCTGGCATAAAAAACAAAAATGTTGTGTCAGGTGTCACATTATTAAATGACACCTGACTATTCATTTATGTAGAATGTGTGAACTTTTTATACGGTCCCTTACCCACCAATGCTAAATTTTCAGTTCACAAATCAGACTTTTACATTTGGTAGCAGCTTTGGATAAACGACTACAGCCCATTTATATGTGGCAATATATGTATTCCCTTAATGATTATCATGCAGATTAAACCCCACATCATTTTAGGTGAAAGTTTCTGTGGCATCTATTGCTGCCAGTAGGTGCGCTTGTTTAGTAAACCCTCCTGTGGATCATATTAGAAAAAAATGGACAAACAAAAATATTGTTGTATGGTTGAACTACATGCAAAAGTGGTTTATTAAATATTCCAGTATGTTCTCACTTCTCGAGCTCCTCCTGTGTGTGAGCAAAAGTGCAGCTGGACCCTCTCGGACAGCCGCCCTGCTGTCGCAAGTCTCTGCACATACTGGTCTTGTACTTGCTGTTTGGTTGAGCCTGTAGAAAGACACGGAAAGCTATTTCTGGATATTACAGTAATATGAATTGAATGTATGAGATGTGATTTAAAAGTGTTATGAAAGGTCAGGCTGTACCTGAGAGCTTTCGTGGCTCTTTTTGCTGAAGTTTTGGATGAATTCCACCAGCCCGTAGACAATCACCTTCACGGCCAATAGCACGCTCTCCAGTTCTCCCCAGGTAGGAGCGGGCGCATCTACACACACATAAAGGTTATTTACTGGTTGTGGTTGCTAAGTAGGGTTTTTTATCCAGTGAGTAACCACCTAGCCATTACTTAAAAACACCCAAAAGACAATTTTATTTATGAGGAATAATATTCCAATATGGACAGAGGAATATGGACTGTTATGGATGTGACAATTCTGGAAACAGCACTTTTACTGACTGTGAAAAATCATGTTTTAAACATAAAAAAGCTTGAAAACTTTGAGAGAGACCTCACATGAGCATTCCAACCATCAGATGTTGACATCTGAGCTATCAGTATGGTGAAAACCTTTGATAAAAACTTGACATTTGCATGGAATTACCCCTCTGAACACCTTAGCAACACCTTGACAACCACCCAGCAACCTCTTAATAAATGTATTAACCACACAGAAAAGTGCTGACACACTTTCAGCACCTTAGAAACTGCGAAGCAATGCCCTTGTATCCACCTACAACATGAATGTGTATTCTCACCGGGGTTGTGGTCGATGGCGGCGAGCCGCTCCAGAGGAGCTCTGAGGCTGTTGAGGTTGGCTGGGTCTCCTGTTCTCTGCAGGATTATTGTGATCTCCTGCACGCTCTTAGCAAAGGATTCTGGAGACTGGAGCTGTGTTGGAGGACAAATGCATTCAGATTTGTAGCACAAAAAGTAAAAAGTGCAACTTGCAAAGCCGTGCGGTCTTGAGTAAGTCCTCTGACTTTAGGTTACTTCGGGCCAGCTGTCCCGAACACAACACTTGTTTATTATATGAATAATATATCAAATTTCATATAAATTCTTCATATAAATCTAAATTCTTTATAATTTTGCATCACAATATATTCTGATATATTGTATACTTAGTCATTTAGAAGTACACTGGACAAGGAAGCTCCCTAACATTACTAAACCTCAAAAGTGAGTTGTGAATGTGATTGGAAAGCTTTCTGCTTAAAAACCAGATTAGCATCTATGAGGCCTTTAGGCAGCTCACATGTTTTTGGAAACAAGTATCTAAAATGTGCAGTACCTTATCTATGATTGACTGCATATGAGATTTGTGCATAAGATCTCCGTACAGCAGGGATGACCACTGCTCGGGTGAGATACGCAGTCCCGCTTCCATGGCGATATGAACGATCTGAGCGTCGTGTTCGCGCCGAAGAGCTTCGTAAGTGCGAAACTCCTCCTTCAGCTGCATGAGGGAGGAGTCTTCATCACGTTTGGTCACCTGGGAGGAGATTATGGAAATGTCTTTAGCACAGAATCACAGATACATAAACAACCAAACCTGGCTCGCTCTATGGAAAGAGTGACTAATACTTATCAACATTGTGCCCTTGACCGAAGCACTTATCACAGGCTGATCTAGAGAGGCCGTGCCTGTTGTAAATTAACTGCTAATTGCTTTGGATTAAAAACTGTATCCACACAGAGAACACAAATATAGCTCATACTGCAAATCACACAACACAGCAGAAATCATCATAATGCTAAAATGCAAACTGTAAATCAATGTATGAAGCCATGTGTTGTTATTATTAATAGATATACAGTATGAGGATTTCTTTAACTATAGACACTGTTGGATACATGGACTTTTTTGATTCTTTAATTTGTCCACAAACAATGTTCTTAAGTTGCTATACATGTCTCACTAACCAATTCAGAAGATTTTGGAGATGCTACCGAAATTTTGCCTTAATACATTGTGAGGTTTGGTTGCCAGCCGTTTTTATGCCAGCTAGTAACTAACATAACTTAAAAGTTGTAAAAAGCTGCTTGCATGAATGACCTACAGTATGGGGTTGGTTTTTAATATTTGAAACATTTTTAAAAATGTTTTTGGAACATGATATGTATCCTAAACATACACAAAAATATTTGAAACATTTTTGAAATTCTGGAACATTTTGTATTTTTGGAACAAATTATATATCCTGAATACACACAAAAATATTTGAAACATTTTTGAAATTCTGGAACATTTTGTATTTTTGGAACATATTATGTATCCTGAATACACGCAAAAATATTTTTTCTGTTTATTACAATTTGACTACAATTGTACACCCAAAAAGCATTTGAGAACTAGCTAAAACAAATAAAAACATGATATTAAGTTTCTATATGTGACCGTAATATGACACAAAGGAACAAGCTGAAATCTGTTAATGCTGCAACTTTTCACTACTTCATCTTGAAACATAAAATTGCAGGTACTTTTTTCACATGCATTAAGATACTAACAAACTGACATTTTCCCGCACCTGAATAATTATTTTAAGCTTACCATTGTATATCAAGATAAATCAAGTTTTCTACACTGACTATTTATGTACTTGCTTAAAAAAATAATTTTGTTTATGTTTAACCAAAAAGTTACAAATTGCAGCTTTAGGTTTAAATAAAAATCAACCCCCTTGGACATGAAAGTGTCAGCAGTTGATGTGTGTAGCTGATTTTAGACCTGACCTTAAAGCAAGAGGCCCGGTACAGCAGCTGAACTACATGACCGATGCTTGTCTTAGACGCCTGAGGGAAACGTGCCTCCAGTTTCTGCACCACAAACAGCACCAGAACCTTCCGTGACAGAGCCGAGCCGTCCTCTAGGGCCAGCAGCACCAGTTTCAAAGCGTCTTCCTGCATGGCTGCAAAATATACAGACAAAAACACACAAAGCTAGTTATGAGATTATAATGCCGCTGGTGACAGCAGAGGAATGAATTCATGCAGGATGTTCTCAGACTGGAAAACTCAAACTCAGATCAGATGAGAAAATCAACGTTCTCCTATTCAGAATCTGCCCTATGAGTAATCATCATTGACAAACAAACTGCTTCTCTAGGTGAATAAACTGTTGATCACGTATCAGAGAAAGTAAAATAAACCGGAATATAAACCAAGTACTGAAAGAAGATGTGAATAACAGACTCACCAGGTCCGAGGAACTGACAGCCACGTGCCCGCACAGCAGCCCACAGGTTGGCGGAGAGCTGCTGTGGGTTTTGGTGCTGTAGGATCAGTTCAGTGACGGTGCGCTCACCCAGAGATCTGCACGCCCGAACCGCCCGCATACGCCCCTCTTCCTCGACCAGCTGACAGTTCACCAGAGTCACCAGCTTCCTCTGCATGGGTCTACTGAGCGCGCTCTGACCGAGCGTGACCACACCTGTGTGACAGAGGTACATGAGGCATTTAAAACATCTATGCATATATTGTATCACAGCACTCCATTAGGATTCTGTGGAATGGTAATTTATGTAAACCAAACAAATAAATCTTTCTTTTTCTAATAACAATTTCAGATGATAATACTGATAAACGTTAAGAAATATATGGCTCTGTCTGTGAAATCCAGGCTAAAGTTTTATAATGTAATTCATAATGTAAGGAGCATCAAAGTTTGATTTCAATTATTATTTTTACTATGATTTCTATTTTTGACATGGCCTTACTCAGACAATATTAAATATATATCAAGGTTATATTTTCAAAGAATGTTCTTTACATTATGTATGATGATATTTTGGTAGAAAACAGTAAATTACAGACAAATATTTTAGCTGGGTTTTCACAGGCTGGATAAACTGCCCAATATTTGATCAAATATTTGCATTAATAAACTGAAACATTTGCCTGTAAATGCATTTTAACAGTACAAAAAAACATAATTTTTTGTTTCCATTAATTTCAGTAATTATGTTATAATAATGTTATGTTATGTTAATGAAATGAGTTTTAAAATGAGTTTTTTTTAAATAACATTTACTTCTACATCCATGATTTGATAATGTCCTAAGGGTAAAAATCTGATAAGTCTTATGACTGCATAATGGTAAAGGATAGGAAAAAGAGCTCTGTTATAACCCCTAGAGCTCAACAATGAAGACTTTCAAGATCTTTAGTATTGCGCTAGTCTGCAGTGAGGAGAAACTTTTATTGTTTCTTCAATAAAACAGTCAATCGAGTCCTGAAACAGTCTTTTCCTCACACAGGGAAAAGCTCGAACATGGCCTGAAGATTTACTGCTCATGCACAATAAGAATTATACTGGCCTACAAAGAGCCTTTTTGTGTTTAATGGTCACCACAGTCGGAAATGCATAAAAATACCACCATTTAAGGTGTGTATTAATGTATGATTTGGATGTTTTTATGTGTAGTTGCCGTTTTCATATGCAATCTTATCATTGTGTGGTTACTGTAAACATCTAGGGGGAAAACATCTACTGTAAGAATGAATTAAGCTCAATAATAGTGTGGTTCATTTACACACAATGCCTGTGTTGTTTTAGCTATTAACTGTATAACTAATAATTATTTTACGCTCTTTGAAGAGTCGTCTCTTCTCCATTTGTTGGGTATTATTGCTTCTTGATTTTGCATTTTCATTTACAGAAATCATACAAATGTATCTCTAATGAAGATTACATGTATAGACTAATATTTTTCTGATGTCTGCACAACAGGTTTGTAGGAAAAATATAAACAGATTGTTCAATATGTTGGTAATAATTATAATCTCTAAGAATTTATATTTCAAGTTTTGACTGAAAATGTCCCTTCCGTAACGCTGGAATTGTCTGTGAAAGAATTTTGATATTTTGGGTGAACTATCCCTTTAAATGTCATTGCAGGGAAATAAAACAACACTTACTAAAACGGTCATAAATCACTGTTTTTCATCTCATACTTGTGCCTCATGCATTCTTTGTTTCAGAAATGGCCTTGGTCATTTAGGTTGTTGTTTTTTTCCTCACTGATACAAAAATCTCCAACCACAAACATATCAAACATGTACATGCACACATACACGCTGAACAACAGGAAATGTTCTGCTTTTTAACCTGAGCTCATAAAGCCACGAACCTGAACAAAGAAATCTCATGAGCGATGTTATTCATCTCATCTGTATGACTCTCACACTTACCTTTCCCTCCACTTATGGGTTTGAGATACATTGCCAGCTCCTCTACACACATCTTGCACACTTCATAATGTCTTGTGTCTTCAACACTGCCCACATTAACAATCTCTCCCTCTGGAACCTGCGGCAAAAATAGACATTGCCATATATTGGCATAAACAAAAACAATCAAAAACCACATACTTTGCAACACTGTACCGTGTAAAACTCAAAAGCAATCATATCAATCTCCCAGCATGCCCCACTCACCGGCGCCCCCACCAGCTGCAGTAGGGCACAGTTGACAGGCAGCACGTCAATGTCAGTGCTAATGGCCGTCTGGTCAAAAGGACATGCCTTGCGGTGTAGTTTGTGCAGGCAGGTCTTGCAGACGGTGTGCGAGCAGCCCAGGCTGATGGGCTTGTGGTTGTTGGCGTCAAACTCATTGTAGCAGATGGGGCAGGATAGAAACTCAGTCCACTGTGCTGCTTGCACCGGCATCCTGTGACCTCCTGGTGGAACCAACACGCTTAGGTAGAACGCATGCTGCCACGCCCCAACGCCTTAAACACACCTGAGGCATAGAAGAACATGTGTAGGTAAGAATTGCTCTAATAGTAAGAGATCAAATATGTGGCAAAATCTTTAAGTGCTTTTAAGAAGTTAATGTCAGCATTTATGCACCCTCATTTAAGACAAACCTGTATATGACTCTTTCTTCTGTAAAACACAAATAAAAAGATATTTTTGAGAGATTCTAAATGGTTTTGTGTCCATACAATGGAAGGCAATAGGAACTATATACCAAATAGGAAGTAGTTTGGTTACCAACATTTTTCAAAATATATCTTTTGTGTTCTGCAGAAATACGAATATACAGAATGATGAAAGGATGATGATGATGAAAACCTTCAGATTGCAGTTTATCTAAAACAGATCCTCAACACAATACAACACAATACAGTATTACAGCAACTGACTAATTCTTTACTGCTTGTTTGCTTTTCTCTCTGATGTCATTTTGTGTTTCTTTGAGCAAAAAGTCATTCACAATCATCACATCAACATTCATCCCCCTTACTTTCTGTTTCTCTCTATCAGCCTAATTTGTCTTTGAATCTATCTCGGTCTTATCAGGGATTTCTTAAAGGGACAGGAAGTGAAGCAGATAAGAGTTATTTGAATGTTAGTGTGTTTAAATTCTACATTAAACACATCTCACAAACCACCAGAAATAAAAGATACATATGCAAACATATAAAACAAATAAAAAGGGTTTACAGCAATAAAAAATAATCCATTCTTCAACTTGGGGTTCAGCTGTCATGTAACTGCTGTATTAGCACCTGTTGACCAAACCTCCTCAACTCCTGTCGGTTCCCATCACACAAACTATGACATCCAGAGTTATGCAAGAGCCCCAACTGCTGTTAAGAGTCAATCATTTGTCAAAGAGAGAGATTCATGACTCTTGGGTACACTGTTCTCAACACATTACACTCCTACATTTACAAAAGTCACACTACTTCTGGTTCTAAAGGTATGAAAAATAATCTCCTTAATAAAACTTTACCAAAAAATAAAATTATAAAATTGTATATTTGGTGTGAAATCACAACCCACTGTAGAAAATGTTCTAAAGAGAGCAGTTCTATAAAAACTCTTTTTTTATTTCTTTTAAATCAATATATTTTTTAAATAATATAAATTTGATCATATATTCATTTTAGAAATGCAGAGTACTTTAAAATGCACAATACAGCACAATACCTGTAAGTCACAAGTCAGAAAAATAAAATAGTGCTCAAAGTACACACACATTAAAAATATTACACAAATACGCACCATGAAAGTGAACGCGTGTGTGAGGCATCCACGGAGCTGCTGGTTTTTGATCGCGTGACTCATATTTCCACGCTGCTGCTGAATTTAATACAGCACGAGACAAAACGTGTTCCTGGGGAAATTTTGTTTGGGTCTGAAGATAGTTGCGGTTTGGGGTATATCGGGGGCGTGATCCTGTGATTCACAGTCACACTGGGTGGAATCTACTCAAGAAAATCCTGTCATGCACACGTGAACCTTCTCAAATCATGCAGGAGATGAGATTTGATATGCCTAATAAAAATATTAATAGCAATTGCAGCTATTTTTTTCACACTTTACATGTGCAGTTTCACATTTCACAAATGTAATTAATTGTTGTAATATATAGTTACAATGTGATTACATATGTAAATGTTACGTACAGTAACGTCACTTGTGATGTAACCCTTAACTTGTAAAAATGCTGGTAGTTTGTTCAGTGCAATTCAAGCTCATAAACAGGAAATTACTCTTCAATGTCTTGTGACCATGGAAACGTCAGACAGGAAACATATTTGTAAACTATCTGCATACTGTAACGGTATGTAACCCTATGACGAATATTTACTGTAAAAATGCAGCAAGTGAAACATGATTATGCAAAGTTACGAATAGTTGGAGTTATTTATAGCTCAGATTTTTCTCAACAAGCACAACCATATATACAGATAACTCAACCCCACCCATGACATATCACTTTAATCATAAAGGCATGACAAACAGAGGACAATGTGTTTCATGGAAGCACTTGCTTCAACCAGAATATGAACCCTAGGAATGTAGGGGGTAACGGGCACAAATGTGCATGCATGTATGTTTTGGGAGGGGGGAGGCCATGTAAGCGCATTACTGCAAGATTGTGAGCCCAATGATGGAACATCTTGTTCCTGTCAGCCCCAACACCTGCTTTCGTTTCTCATACTGTATATACTGTAGCTCCCAGCCATACATTCGTATAGATGAGAAAAGTTTAACAAATATTTTTCATGTAAAAACTTCTTAATGGATTATAAGGATATGATCACCAAAACAGATGTCTAATTGTATGCCAAGACTTCTCTATATAGTAAGAATACCACCCTGTGTATGAACTTTCAAGTTCAACTGTGGTACATTTAAACCACATAAATATTAAATATGACATCAATTTACACCATACTTTTCAGACCAATTTTTAATTACAAAATGAACTTGAACAAAAAATCTAAAAAGATTCAATCGTTTGAATCTTCTTCAATTACGGAAGTGTGTTTGAGCGCGAATTGCGCTTGAAGGTGTCGTGCGCTGACGTCTGCACAAGTGCGCATCTACTGCTACAATTCACAGCACAGGTGAACTTAAACAACGAGTCAACCCTTATTAATTTTAGTCTTATTAAAAGTAACATTTAACAAGTGCTAATTATTTTCAACAAAGCATTCTTTTAGGTATTGAAATAAAAGCACGCAATAATATAAAGTATAATATGCCATGGAAGCTATGAATACACAAGGTTTTATTAGGCGTCATGTGTAAAAGCATCCGTGAAAATTCTTGTTAGCTTAATCATTTTATACTGTTGTTCATGCATCACTATCCACTGACTTATTTTGAAAAACTGTCAAAATGAGAAAAGTTTAAAAATATATACATCATTTGATTTATTATAAGTAAAAGTATTCTGACTACAGCTTAAAAGCAGCGCGCGCGCGACACTCACCGATACTATACAACACGCGCAACGCGCGCGCTTACCGTAGGGGACACAGAGTATCATCATAACCGTCCATAGTTTGTGTGCACTTCGGCGTCAACACCAAATTCTTCATCGCGTTCAGTTGTTCACAGGTGAGCCGAACTTATTTTCCTCGATTTTCTGTGGCTCTTTTACTCCGCCCGGACACGCCATAAAATCACGTCTGTAATTTCCAGAAATTTAGGAAGCGCGTTCCCTGACAGCGCGACATGTTCGGTAAGCAGGTACACTCCCATGATCCGTCAGCGCGGTTACGAATCCCACTATGACCAAGTCAATCTTTTTAATATTCATAAGACAGTTCTGTGTTATTGGACGGCAACCACCTGACGTATGCGTTACCTATTTAATATTCATAAGCCAAGTCCAAGCCATTGGAAGGTTACCAAGCAACGTTATCACTAGCTAATTAATATTCAAAGCTAAATTTCGCTATAGTAGGTTTAGTAATTTCACCATCCGTCCATCGGTGAAGTGAAATCACTCCGCCGTGGATTCACGCAGATTGAAAAGAGTTGTAGATGTGTTTTTACACTTGAATAATCGGGTAGATAGAGAAACTGTGCTGTGTTTTTCAAAAGAGTACGGCGTGGGTTATTGTTGCAGAATATTTTGCATGGTACTATTTTTATTAATGGGGCAAGGATAAAGATGTGTAAAGGGGCAAAGCCGGAACGAGCCGCTTTTCGAGGCGTAGGCTGCATGTGTTTTAAAGAGACAGAAATTCTGCTTCAGGCGAATGCATTTCAATTAGATCTTATTTTGATTATATTTATATACATACATTAAAATGTGGACATCTACCAGATGACCACTAGGGTTCATTTGCCTCTGTACATAAATCTACTATTTTTAGACTTTTGCCAATATAAGAGTCCTTTAACAAAAAGGTTCTTTTGCAGCTCAAATGGGGCACTTGTGAGTGATGTTCAGTGTTTCGAACACTGATTTATATTGTGCATGATCAAAGAAACCCCTCTAACACATGTTAAAGGGTTTCTTTGATCATGCACACCTATCACCGATAGGGGACATGCCAGAAATATTTTCACATACGCTTGATGTTTGTTTATTTTGTGGGGAAATGTAATACAAATTTATTATGTATTTGTATTATTACATGTATGATAACCTTAGTAAATAAAACTGCAAATTGCAATTTGTCACCCAGTTTAGATCTTAAAGTACTACTATTCTAGTTCAGTTAAAATGTGAAAAAGACCTATTTTAAGCTGTCTGTCAACACGTTTACCCTCATTCACTCATGTTCATGTGTATTGCAGAAGCCCAATGAGATTTATTATTAATAGAGATGATGGTGACATCACCTGGTCATAAAAAGACACTGCAGTCATTTGGTTCTATCTGGTTCTAATTATTAACTCCCACGGATCAACAATTTAAATTAGTATATTTTATTTTGAAATTTAACCTATTTTTATTATCCAATCCTTACAATGCAGCTTTTAATTTACCATCGTTTTTTACTTATTATTTGCTATAATTAAACTGTGCTTTTAACATTTGTTACATAATATGAAAACAGTGTTTGAAATGTAATTAATAATAATAATAATAAATAGTAAATAAATGTTTTTACAAATCATCCTTTTGTAACTACAGATAAAAGACACAAGGTGGCGATGTTCGCTTACAATAATCTTTCTTACCTAAGAACTTTACTTAATCTGACTTTAATGATGCTGATAATAATTCATGGTAATACTAAACATGAACATTATCAGTTGTTTTACCAATATGATCATATTAATATTTGAATTTGAATGTGCGTTTAAAAACACCAAGATAAACCCACCTGCAACCTCTACTGAATCCACTTTTAACTTCCTTTTCCTAAAATGTCTAAAAGAACTTCAATCTTCTTATTTTATTTTTATTTATTACGTGTTTTGCAGAGCTCATAGACTGGTGTACCTTTCACTGAACTCTGTAGTTCCTTTAAAGTGCTTGTTGGCTGTTCTTTGACATCTCAGATGTGTCTCTTTGTGAGTTTTCTGGGACACTTTCTTCTAGAGAGCGTTTGGGTCATTTAATCTAGTTTCTGATTCCCAATGATACATGGAACATCTAAACATGTGATTTTCAAACTGGGGCCTGCAGATTGACTTTTTAATGACATTTTATTAAATATAAACTGTATCATACATTCTAAAGACTATTAACTAACAGCATTGTTAATATGTTTTAATTTAATAATAATTTAAAAAAAGGTTTGAGGTTTTAACTGTCAGATAAGGGGGCTCCTGCGAGGGTGTGGAGTGCAAATAATGCCACATGCATATGGAGTCCTCACTTTAAAAAAGTTAAAGAACCACTGATTTAAACATTTAAATGTTATATTGCATTTAAATACAACTGAATTTAATAACTTATTTTAAATAATCTTCAGATTTTATTTTTACATCCAAGACCTGAGAAATGGCCCTATAACAGCATGGCTAGACAAGTACAATCTAGTAATTCATACTTTGTGCTGTTCATACAATTCTGCTTATGCTACTTTTCTACTAGCATTCTTATTTCCAAACCTTATATTTTTGTTTCTTTAAAATGCATGGTCTGGGCAGTCTCTTAAACAATTTCAAGATGTGCATCTTTGTCTACTTTTTAAACCACTTTTTACTTTTTACATATCCTGGGAACTTACTGGCTGCTTTTTGTTCACTATTAATCCCAATTTATCAATTAGAAAATAATTTTTTTGTTACAAAACTAATTTTAAAATTTGAACATATGCAGATCAGCTACATTTAGTAAAGTGTATCCATGCATTAGACTATAAGACAAAATTTTTATGCTTGTATTATTATTTGATATAACAATGAATCACATGAATTTATTTGCAGTTTCAGCACTTAGATCTTAAAGTATCGCATAAAGCTGTGTTTTAATATACCCGTACCCATGATTCACATAGCATACAATTTCCATCACAATATGTCATTACCAGAATCACTGAGAGCTGGTCAAGAGATAATTACACAGCTCTTTAAATCAGGATTGAATGTCACAGGAATGCTAATGACCCGCGTTTGTAGAGAACGGGTTAGAGAAAGCGTGTGGTACCTACTTCAAACAGCATTTTACTTTAGTTTGAAGGTTGTGTGAAAAAAATCGGCTTAATCCCTTGCATGTATTTGATGGATTGCTTAGAGATCTTCACTTCTAATCTAAGCATTCTGGTTTCAGTGGTCCTTTGTGTGTTTGACTGGTTTTTTGATGTCTGTTACGGTATAGTTTACCCCAAACGCTTGAATCACTCACTTAATGACTTTATTTCTTCTGCAGAACACAAAAAGAAGGTATTTGGAAGAACGCTGGTAAGCAAACAACATTGACCCTCCTATTGATTTCTCAAAATATCTTCTTTTGTGTTCCACAGAAGAACGAGTCCTAAACAGGTTTTGAATGTCAAGAGGGTGAATAAATGATGACAGATTGTTGTATTTTTGTGTGAATGAGACTTTATCAATGCTGTTTAGTATTAAACTAAATACACTTGTAATCATTATTTTTCACTGTCTGTCTTCTTGGATTTTATTTCTTAACTGAGCTTATCGCAGTGCATTCTGGGATGCATTCTGATGTGATGCTGGCTTAGATTTTGGATTATTCTGCCAATGCTCATGTTAGGAACACATCAATAATGCTCATGAGAGTCAGTTAGACAGGTAATATTGTCTGGGTAATACACTCACTATAGGTTTTGAAATGATTTACCTAACAAAATGACATAATGGTTTAGCCCACACATGTATTTGTCTAGACTGTGCTTATGTAAGTCTAATGTTTGTTTTCATGGTGTAAGCCTGTGCTAATCTTATTGGTGGAGCAAACAACCTCAATGGTTTTTAAGGGCTTTAAAGTGCCTTAGCAACGATAATTTGTGGGATTCGTCTATTACTGAAATTCTGCATGTTGCAGTTCATGACTTTCTCTAAGCAAAAATTACTCTGACATCACTGTTATTGTCCACAATTTTCATATGCACGATTGATTTATTTCACGCTTATCAATTATTCTCACTCCACTGGGTGATGCACATCATTTGGCTGTGATCTTTCATATAAATATTTTTAATAAGCTGTGCTCACATGCTTGGTAAATGTCTGCTTTACTCTTCCGTATCATAATAGACAAGAGCCAATATTTTTCTAATTTATTGTTATATTAAATGTTAATGACCAGGCTGCATTTTACGAGTGTACAACAGCACTGAAAGAGTGTATATAGCTATATTCACTTTATCTGTGACATGATGTTTTTTTAACACAGATACCTAAAATATGCTTTACAGACATTTGCACTGACAAGTTTAGTGTACAGAACGTAGACATTTGACAAGACAGTTAAAAACAAGTACAGCACAGGTGTGTGTACAAATGTCCTCTGAGCTTCAGGGAAGATCTTAAGATGTACTTTAACCGTCAAAGCCACTTTGAAAGACAGACAATGATAATAGAGCAGTGTACAATGGACTGAGCTTTTTTAGCTAATAGTGTTTGTAGAGTTGGTGGTTACGTTTAAGTGGTGGAATTTTATGATGCGTGTATGGTTATTATGCTTATCTTCTACATATTTCATCACTTTTTCTCTCAAGGCAAGTTTATTTATATAGCATTTCATACACAATGTCATTCAAAGTACTTTGTATTAAGATGTAACGTAACATGATGACAGTTGGCAGATTTGAAACCTAAATCTAAAAAATCGAATCTTTAAATGATACTGAATTTTAGTATTTAGAGCTAAAGTTCCCAAAACTGTGATCTCTATTTAATTGAAAGACATTTTTGATTTCATTTCATTAGTTTTCTGGCATAGAGAGTCTATGGGGATGTTATAATTATATCGATACTGCCTACAAGAACAAGAGAGGCAAATTTGTTGTTTGCATTATTTGGGCAAATGTAAAAAAAACACATTTAAGCATTTTGGCAGATGCTTTTATTTAAAGTGACTTAAAAAGCATTAGTGTAAATTTTTTGTGTGAAATTCCTGGGATCGAAGCCATGACTTACCACTGAGCTACAGGAAAGCATTAACAGAAAGGGTCCAAGGATTTAGCCCTGGTGTACACCACAAAAAGTTTGTAATAGAGTTGGGGTTAGGATGCTGTTCACTCCACACAACATTATAAATCCCAAAAGAAATCACTCTTCAAATCAGACAGAGATGAAGTCTGTTTCCCCTTATTGAGAATGAGCCAGCGATCCATAATTACAGTCATTTAGCGGAACTGTGTAATACACAGACACCAACATATTACATCAGAATGCAGGTGTTACCTTTGGCATACAGATACATCAGTCTAAGCAGAACTGTACAAAAACAAAAAGCATTACATTCATAAAGCTTTTCATCAATAATGAAGAGACGGGGTATGACATATGTGCAAGTGGGTGTTTGGTTGAGGCATCATCCAGGTTGTGTATGTTTAAGGTTCAGGGTGTAGCAGGAAATGTCTTATTCCTACAAAACCCCTCTCAAAGAGTCATGTTACCGTGAAAGAATGGTCAGTTCTTCAAAAGAAAAAGCCTTTTTTCCAATAATTGCACTGATCATTTCTGACATGATTAGTTTCCATAGAGACTCCTTTCACAGAGTGAGGAAGAACAAAATTACTATGAATTAGGACAGTCAGTGGTTAGTAATAAAATGCAAGTTTTCCAAACCATCCTTGTAATAACAATATTTTTCCCACCCATAAGTACAGCACATATGTAAAGAGTTACTATTATCTTAAATCCAATTTTGCCCATTTAACAAAAACAAAATGATTAAACATATTACTTTTGATTAAACTTTTTGTGGTGTCCCCCAGGGCTAAATCATTGGACCCTTCCTATTATTGCTTTCCTGTAGCTCAGTGGTAAAAGCATTGTGCTAGTAATCCCAAGGTCATGGGTTTATCCCAGGGATTGCACATACTTGTATAAAGAACACGTAAACTGCATTGGATAAAATAATCTGTCACAAGTATTTGATAAAACAGTGAATGTCATTCCTCTAGAAACAATATGATCTTTGAGGCAAGACACTTTATACTCCAAACAATTGATCCTTCCAAATTCCTTTTGGTTTCTCAGGGTGTCTTAGTGTCATCATCTCTTCACCACTGTCAGATCAGTGCAGAGATCAGGTCAGACTGCCAAAGTCCCCAAACAGCCCCAAATGCCAAACCCCTCTTCAGTCCACACCGTCCTATCAGGTGCTGCATTCAAGGCCAACAGATCAAATCAGCCAAATGAGGTGAAGTTAAACCAGACAGTATGACAAAAATTGACCATAATTTCAGGACCATGTGAAAGTGAACAAACCTTATAATTCTTTCCTTTATTTTACAAAAACTAAACTTACCTTGTGCCTTTATTTCACTGAAAAAAACTGTTTACGTACTGGTATACCAGTGAATTTTATAAGAGTTCTCTTGTTCTTATGTTAACAAACAACTTGATTTACATCACACATTCAAATCACATAATGACTCTGGATGAAACACTTTGGTTTGCAAACACAAAGTTACCAGGAATGACTAGGAATTCCACATCAGTGCATCATATTGGGTTCGATAAGTACTTTACAGTACAGATTTCTGTATTTTAGTTTAATAAAATACAATAGATGTTTCTTAACCAATGCATACTGTATGTGCCTGCATTACTTTACCTAATCTCCAGGCAAATTTCATACTCTTTATACATTTGTATGACGTTATGAAGTCACTAAACTATAGAACTATCTTAAAGAGAACTCTGCTATGCATGTATGTGATGTCTCAAATGTTAAAATATTTGCTTTGTGGACAAAACAAACATAAAAAGTGCTAGCAAAAGAAGTATTTGGACACTTATATAGTTATCTTTATAGCTATTGTCATCATTAATGTCCAGATGCTTTTGCGGCCACTGTATGTGTTAAGGATACAATATGACACAACAGACACAGTTTGCATGTAACAGTTTATTGTGTTACAGATGAAATATCTCAAAAAACTCAAATTAATTCATAAGTATTCGTAAGTCATTTAATTCTTTCTCACCCTACACTCAACATCCTACCAGAAATAAATACGCATGCAAGAAGAATAAAGAGTTTTCGTCTGATAAGTCACTAAAAAGCAATAACAAGAACATTTGTTTTCTCTTCAGTTTCAGCTTTAAATCTGATGGTTTGCCTAGTAATTTCAGCTCTTTGTTGTTTGAGAAGTGAAAGCCGATCTCCTTGAAAGACTTGGAGTGAAACAAAAGTCTGTTATTCAGGGGCCTTTGGGGCGCAGGGTAATGTGGCTCCTAAATGGACAATAGAGGCTTTTATAGGAAACCACACAGACGGTCTTGTTCTTCTTTTACTTCTTTGACTCCTCAATCTGTTCGACTTCGCTGGATTCGTCCACCACTTTACCATTGATCATGGTTTGCGTTACCACCTTTACTATCTTGCGGGTACGAACGTCAGGCTCCTCTGCAGAAAGACGAGAGATGAGATTCCTTTCAATCAAACACTCTCACATACTGTACCGAAAGCTCTGTGTTGCTATGGACGGTTGTGTTATGGGAGGTTACTGTGTTTAATATGTCATTAGTCTTCGGGTAAAGCCAGTTTGGAGCGCAGGTGAGAGGGCAGATTTACTCTCGGTATGGTAAACATTCCAGAATTCAGTTTGCTCTGGTTACGGGTCACGATGGGGCACGAGTCATCTAAAAACAGCTAGTTGATTATCGACAACAAGCTATGCTGTTTACTTTGTGTTTTAAACATATTTAAAACTGTTATAATTTGAGAAACAGGAAATTTAATGGAGTTCTCAGTTGCGTTTTATTTAAAGTCTCAGATGTTTTTCTCTACAATTACTTAGAAGAAATAAAATCGCACTTCAATCTCATTGCAGTCCAGGTGAAATAAATGAAATATTTTTCTTAAATAACATAACACAAATATGTGTGTCAATAGGAAAGTTTGTTATTAGAGTAATTCTAACATGATATGAACATGACCGGATACACGAAACAATATGACAAATTTTATTTTTGGACTATTATCATTTTTTGACTATTTTAACCTGATAACTGTCACTGCAGAAATTAACTATACACATAAAAATACAATATCTGAACTACAATCTTTTTATTTTTACATTTTAAAAAAAAGTTTTTTTCATTTTAGGTATTTTTATAAATTACAGTAACATTAACATTTTTTTATTTATTTTTGTTTATTGTTATGAAAATTGTTATTAGTTTTTATTTTATGTTTTTACTAATTGATTTATGCAAATTAACATGTAAAATAACTTTTTTAATATTTAATATTGACAATACAACAGTATGTTCACTGCAGATACTCACTCTTGGGTGGTGGAGGTTTCTCTTTAACCCTATAGAATAAATAAATAGAAAATATTGTAAAAAATAATTATTTGGTCTCAATGATTCTGCACACTTCCTATTCAATCTACCAGCAGTTCTTGCACTTACGCCTCCTCCCCCTCCAGCAGCCTCCTGTAGGTTGCGATCTCCATCTCCAGGTTCTGCTTGATGCGCAGAAGCTGCTCGTAGTCTGTCTTGTTGCGCTGCATGTCCAGACGCAGCTGAGACAGGCTGTCCTCCAGTTGGGCCAGGGTCGCCTGCAGTCGCTCCATCTCCAGGCTGTATTTCTGCCCGGTTTCACCCAGGTTACCCTCCAGTGCCGCCACCTGCGGGAGACGTTTCAATGGAGTCGTGGGCATTGGAGTCAGGCTTTTATGACACTACGGCAACACAGCCCTGAATTTGTGAAGTAGTTTAAGTTTTGTCACGCATGCGTTTAGAAGGAACATTAAATCCTCATTAATTACTTAATGCTAATGTTTCATAACCGACTTTTTATAACCTTTTGTGGGAGACCAAAGATTTTTTCCTAAATGTTTACGCTGAACTGTTTGACTGGGTCCAAAACAGACATAAAAGCACCATAAAAAATCCCGTACAGCGACACTGTGAGACTAAATAAACAGAAATGTGAATTTTGGACATTGACTCTCCATGGTCACTATATGTTTCCAGTGCATTAGAATATACATTTGATACTGCAAATTCTGTCATCGTTTTCAACCTAATTTCAATCTCAAACCTGTATATGACTCTTTATCTTCTGTTAAAATTATGAAAAATACGTCCATACAATGGTTTCGTGTCCATACAATGGAAGTCAATGGGGGCCGATGTTGTTTGGTTACCAGCGTTCTTTAAAATATCTTTTATGTTTATCTTTTATGGTACGTTTTCAAGTCTACCTCTTGCTGGTGGCTACTGACCCCTTTCAGATGCCATTATACAGACAATGAACTGTTATATAAAACAAACAAAGCCTATGTGTCCACTAACATTTCACATAATGGAGGTAAGTAAAGACATGAGATGGAGCACTTATGGTCCGGGTCATTGAAATAACCTAGATGTAAAGGGCAGGGTTTTAGATTGCATTGTTAAGCTGTAACACTATCAGCATTGGCCACCGCTTGAAGTTTACTTTTAGGGTGCACAGAAAAGATCTTTAAAAGGTTCGCTCGCTCGGGTCTGACCTGTTTGTGCAGGCTCTCGAATTCCACTTCCAGGGTCTGCATGAAGCGTTGTCTCTCGGTGAGCTCACTTTGAGCTCCTCTCAGGGCTTCATTGCTCTCTCGCACCTGCGTCTGCACCGTTTCCAGCTGTACACACCAACAGAAGAAAGCATGAAACTGTAGATCCTGTAAGGCTTGTTGCTGAAATGTTTTGGCTTGCAACAATAATTTCTATGCCAATAAACGTTATAAAACGTTCTGGTTGTGCCATAGTAGAGTAGTGATATCAGACAGTATTGATATGACATTTGATATACTGTATACAGTAGCATGATACTACATTTTTTATGGCATGGTAGTACAAGGTACTGCAAAGAATATCATGGTATTAGGCATGTGACAGTATCAAATTGTTATATTACAGTAATTGCTACTAGTATTTGGTATTATCATGATTTGATGGATTTCAACTTTTCTGTTTTAGTTACTTTTTAAACATTAACAACTATTAAAAAAATAAAAATATATATTTATATAATATATAAATAATATACTATATATATATATATATATATATATATATATAATTTAATAATATTATTTAATATAAAAAAATTATTATTACTTTACATATAAATTCTGATTTATAGTCATTTAATAATGACTACTCTACTATGTAATATCACAATATTTTGAATTGCCCACGATAAAAAATATTGTGTAAATAATTATCACGATAAGCCGCAATACTAAATATCAGCACAATCGTACATGGCATAAAAAATTGTTTTTCATGTTATGTCCAATTAACCTTGAACCTCTTCAACTGCCATATAAATAACATTGTTTTACTCAAAAAAACATTGTTAGCATGGTAGCATGTTTAATAAAAAAATAGTAATTCAATAATATTTGTTAAGTTTCATATAAATACGATGCTTTCACTTAGAATAAAATATTACAGTATATTACAGTAGTACAGTACATAACCAGAAACCTCATCATGGCTTCATGCCGAACATAATATGCTAATACTTTTGTATTTTTAAAGTACATTCAGCCCTTGTGCTTTGGGCTACCATGTAAATACCCTGGTTTCAATCGATGTCTAAACAAAACCATTGTAACATTACCATGGTAACGTCCCCAAAAAAATCCAAGGTGCTTTATTTGTAAGTAAAATGTAAGCAAACTTTTGGGAACTCTAAATGGGAGTCATGGTTCTGTTCCTCTGAGGAAACTGACCTTCTTACGGTACCAGTTTTCAGCCTCTTCCTTGTTCTTCTGAACGATTCCCTCATACTGAGACCTGAGCTCAGACATAACTGTCCCCAGATCTGGCCCGTAAGCCGCATCCACCTCCACATTGACTTCCTCTTGAGCGATCCGGGTTCTCAGGCTGTCAATTTCCTGTAGAGACAGTGAGTCAAGACATTACAGACACATACTGATGCTGTACAACTAAACAAACTTTGCTCTGGAACTAACAAAAACAAAGTTAGCATTTGTCTAATGAGATAGTTTAACATGTTTGAGCAAGTTAAGTGTGTGTGTATTGCGTGTTTGAACATTAGGGTGTGGTTTGTATCTGAGGGTTTTAGGGTCGCATGGAATTTGATACCACGTGGTGGCACAAGGTAGGTGGAAGTTACTACATTATTAAGTTCTTCCCAATGAATATTTAATAGTGTTGATCTCACGTTGCTCACGAAAGCACTCTGCAATGCACCACGCACACAAATTGTATGTGAATATTAATGTAACTTGTTACTTATTGTAAACTATTATGTAGTTAAAATGTATTGCCTTATGCTATGGTCAGTTTTCTTTTTCAGGTCAACCATTGTTATAGTGATCCTGTCCTCCAACAAAAAAATGACCAAAAAGGTTGCTAATTACGACCTATAATTACATTTAAGGATAAGTGCCGTCTCTTGACATCATACTGTAAATTACTTTTAACTGTTGCTACATCAAAATGTGTATATGTTTATAAATAATGTGTGAACTTTGTTGATGGTCCCTTAAACCACAGATCTAAAAGTGACAATTAACAGCCGTTTGACTCGGTGCCAGAAGCGTAGCTGTGAGGCACATCTTAAATTGCATTAGACAAAGGAGCCCCAGGGATTGAGTTACAAGTGGCTCCGAGCATAGCCCTTGTCCATCAAAGACAATGAAGGTTATGGCTTGAGACCCTTGTGACAGGCTTTGTCAAGCCTGTCACAAAGCTACGCCATTCGTTTATCTGTGCGCATGTATAAAAACAGAACCTGCATTCACTGTGAGGACATCATGTTTAATTGCATTTAGTAGACAGAGCTCTGACCTCCTCATGGTTCTTCTTCAGGAAGTAAAGCTCCTCTTTCAGGCTGTCCAGGTCACCACGGAGTGTGGCGATGATCTGGTCATGATCTGACTTGGCTTTCTTCAGGGCCACACAGTCTCGCTCCACCGACTGACACATGGCACTCTCCGTCTCCCATCTAGGACACAAGGACAAGGACTAGGACACACAGTTGACGCCTCCAGTAGATGCCAACAGATGTTTTTGGGATGCTAAACTTACTTGATTCTGAAATCATCTGCAGCCAGCTTGGCGTTATCAATCTCCAGCATGATGCGGGCGTTCTCCAGGGTTTTCTTTCTTACCTGCAACATACAGTGTAGATGAAGACTGTTCATAGTAGCTTTTTCCATTTTTTTCTTTAATGCTTTGAAACCACAAATCAAAGTGACAGTGAGAATGTAGTTAAATATTAAGGACATAATTATGTTTGGCACATTTACATAGATGGTACCCATGGGGCAACCTGGATTATGTTGCCTTTCAAAGTTGGCACAACAATGACGGTGGGAAATTTACCAAGTGAGCAGTTTATGTGACATGTTAACTGTCACTGTTCCACAGGTGGAACATGTTATTTCCGTATTCACTTTAATATTCCATAGTTGCATTCTAATGTAGAATGCATTTAACATTTAATAGTAAACATCAACTAATAATAATAATTTATTAATTTATATATATATATATATATATATATATATATATATATATATATATATATATATATATATATATATATAATGTTATTTATAAAAATACTTCAAATAAAAAAAAATAATATCTAACTTTAATGCCACTCCAATGCCAGCCAAATGTAATACCAGCCTGTATTATTTAGAATTATTACTTTCCTTTTTGTTAAAATGTAACTTTTATCCCAAGAGGAGGTAATTATTTAACAAGTACACCCGGAATGGCTAATGATCACATTTTTGTGCAGACTTCTAGAGCATTTGTGTACTTTACTGTACATACCATGAGCCACATTAACAAACTCAGATCCATAAAGCACGAAAGAGTTTGAGGGCATTAAACCACTTTATGGTTAGATGGCATTCAAAATATTCACACATATTTATTTTTTGTTCCAGTGTACAACCAGTGTTCGCTGAATTCATACCACAGTTAAAACTTTGACTAAAAAAGATTTAAATCTTAGTTTCTTGGTTTAAAAAAACATACTTCCTGCTCCAGGGCATGTGCTTGGGCCAACATGGAATCAATGTCGTGCCCTTTCGGTACACGCTCCAGCATCAGCTGCTTGATCTTCAGCTCCAGGTCAGCGTTGGACTTCTCCAGAGATCGAACCTTGTCCAGGTAGTTGGCCAGGCGGTTGTTAAGGCTCTGCATGGCTTCTTTCTCATTGGTGCTGTTGCCGTGCAGGCCGTTGAGAGACATGTTGCTCAGGCCGTTCAGATCTGACATGCTCATGGAGGAAGAGCGGGACAGAGGCTTGGCGGCGGCGAACGAGACGGCAGCTTTGGAGCGAGCGCGTCCGCTGTCCCTCAGAGACATGCTGGAGAAGGAGGGCTGCCGGCCCAGGGACAAACTCCGTACGGACAGGCTAGATGACATGGTCTCTGTGGATGATGGATGTTGTTTACAATTTCACACAGATGTTATCCAAAATGTAGGAGAATGATTATAACCCAAAAAATAAGAGTAACCTTTTTTAATATTTCCAGTTAATCTAAGATTTTGCTACAGTGTTAGCTTTAAATATATTCAACAAATATACCCACAATTTTTTTAAGTGACATGCTAAGAAAAGGTTTTTAGTATTAAAATATATTTATATATTAAAATATATTTTCAATATAAGTTATTATACAATATAAAATATACAGCTTATTCAATATAAGTTATTAAACGTATAGAAAAGAAAAATGACAATTTAAAAATATTTGATTAATATTCATCTAGAATATTGTAAAATATAATCTACATAATATTAGTCAAAAAATCAACATAATTCATCCATTAAGTAATTACTGTATGCAATTTTGCATTGCTTAACCACATTCTCGTTTGGAGAAATACAGAGTTATTTCAGGAAAGTAGCAAATTTATGTACATTTTAATAAATATTTTTATTAATATTTTTAAATAAATACATTTATATAATAAATGTAACTTTTTAAAAAAGTTATCATATTAATTTTGAAAGTTTAAAAGTTGGGTATAGATAAAAATGTCAGAACTCTAAACCGAATGAGACTTTTACACTGATCTGGGACCAGTAATCCAATTCAATAGGAATATACTCATATATAAATAATTGCAGTAAAAAAAGACATTATGTATTTCATATCAGCAGCAGAATATCACATTTAGGACATTTATTTGTCCATGTGGACTTGCTTTTGTACAATCTTTAACCTATTTTTAGATTTATGTTTTATTTCAGTTAGGTATTAAGTGAATCACACGAAGCACAAACGCTTACTGAATGACATGATATGTAAATGGAGAAGACATTGTTTCCTTGTGTTGACACATCAAACATTTAACCAGTCACCTTATGCTAATGTGGGGTTTGTTGGAGACAATACTGCTTGTGTTGTCTAAAATGATTTGACTTGCTAAGAATTAGTTTGTGGATGCGTTAGATCATTAAAATAAATGATTAACGATTACCAGTAATGCATTACTTAATTTCTCCAACCACCCAAGAATTTTGTCTTACATAGTTCCTTTTTTAATCATTTTTCTCATGATTTGAGTTCTATATTTGATCTATATTTAATCTATATTTTATCCGTATTGGAATCAACTAAATATCATATCTTCATAAATATGGAATACAATGATATTTACATTTTAAAAATAGGTACAGCTGATTCATACTGTGTTCATTAGAAATAGTTAAAATGGTCCATACCTGTTGTTTTTGCAGGGGATGACCGTTTCTGAGGTGTGTGGAAAGTGGACCTAACAGTGTCTTCATATAGAGCTCACGGCAGAGGGGGCGGGGCTTTACCTGACCACCTGTGGGAGGAGTCACCCGTGGGAGGAGCCTGTCACTTCACCCTCTCTACAACCGGACTTATTCACATGGAAGAGAAGGTGTAACTCAAGACCGCAGAGATCATGGCATGAAATATTCAACAGGTTCCTGCTGTATCACGAACAAAGATAATGAAGACACAAAGCCGGCTCTATGTGCCTGCACAACAAGATCTATGATTGAACTCAAGAAGCCGGAACAGTGTTTACAATCCAGTCCTTATCTTCTATGAAACTAGATGCGAAGGATAACTTCTGCCTATAATCTTTTCAGGTTTTTGTTTAACATTGATTACGAAGAAAAGTGTTTAAATTGGTGCATAAAAGTTTGCAAAAAACATTTTTGATGGTTCTTCCAAAGGAAAGCATCGCTATTACTGTAATTCTGGTCAGGTGGTGTAATAGTATAAAGGTACAGTTCACACCCCCAAAAAATTCACCCTCATGTCGTTCAATCTGTATATGATGATATTTTGAGAAATGTTCATAAAATGGAAGTCAATGAGGGGGTCAATGTTTTTTAGTTATCAACATTCTTCAGAATATCTTCTTTTGTGTTCTGCAGAAAAAAAGAAAGTCATTCAGATTTGAAATGACATGAACATGAATAAATGATAAAAAAATTTCATTTTTGGGTGAACTATCCCTTTAAGAGAGGTTTAGGACATTTGTTACCAGTCAAGCTGGGAGACCAATTATATACAAATACAAGTCCATGTCAGTAAACCAGTCTAACAAGAAGATCATAGAGTCTTCATGGAGATCATGGGTTCTTTTTGATAAGCAACCACCAAAAACACCCCAACAAACCATATAGCAACCATAAAGCAACCACCCACAACACCTATTGTACATCACAACTGCAAGTTTTGCATGAACTAGCGATTTTAGCAAAAGTGATTCTGTAAGCGATACCCAAGTCAGACGAGCACACACGGTTCTGGTTAACACCGTTTAAATCTTCACAACACAGAGCTAATCCTTCACTTACTGTAAACTGTGTCATGGGAACAGGAGTTTAGTAACAAGACTACAAGAGGTTTATTGTGTCACTGAAGTCTTTGTAAACACAATGACATATCCAGATCTCACAAAGCTGGAGTCTCGGGCTGCTGCCAAACTACGCGACACCATTGGGATGGATTGGATTCACACTCAGGTTACAGACTGTGTCAGGGTTTCTTGTCTGTTAAACACGCAGTTCTGACTGTGGGCCGAAAACCGCCGTGGCATTCCTAAACCTGATTTCTCACTAAGCTGTACACAAACTGCAATGAATAAAAGAAAAGAAGAGAATTGTTTTGGTTTCTGCCTCTTTATACTGAACAGTATACTGTATGGTGGTGCATGTAGCTGAATAAAATATTTATTATCATATTTAGTAATATTTTGATCCTGATCGAAATTATATTATAATCAAAATAAGCACACTTTTGGCTTAGATGTTTGTTTTAATTCTCTCATAATTTACTCACCCTCATGAAATCTCATCTCTATATGACTATATTTTATATTAATATGCTCTCATATTATCTTCTTATATGAGATTCAAAATGGTAAAGGCCAAAAAGCACATTCATCTGTCGTTCTAGTAATCCAAATGACTCCAGTGAGATAAATGTGTTCTGAAGCAAATGTATAATTTTCTTTAACAGTTAAGTATGAGCAATACTAATATGAAATTATGAAAAAATAGTGTATACTTTTATTGTCAATGTTTAATATAAAATTTAATAAGTAAAGGATAATGTGCAGCCAGCAGGTTGAAAAACCCAAATTTAAGCCATTATTCTCTTATAATATGACCCAGACTGTGAAATACTGTGAGTTTTCTACATAAAATCATTCTACATAATGAAAAGTATGTGCAAATTTAACATTAATATCTTTAATGTTGTCTGAGTAAGGCCATGTCAAAGATTAAAATCATAGTGAAATTAACATGAGAAATCAAACTTTGATTTCAGAATTAGATTTTTAGACTTTAGCCTGATCACTTATTTTCTAGAGTAAATTATAAACAGTTAAACTTGAAAACTGCTGCAGCCGAAGTCAATGAGTTGAACTCCAATTTGTAAAATAATTTGTAATAATCAGTCTGATTCATAAACAATTTGTTCAAATAATAAGTCTGACTCTGTGTTCACTCAGGTTTGTGTTTTGGATCAATCGGTTAATTGAAAAGAAGACTGATTCATTCACTGATCTAAACCTTCAGGTCACTAACTCATCTTTACAGCTCACTGGACGGGGAAATTATTAGGGACTAAAGAGTTCAATTTCAGTCCGTCCCTCACACAAAGATGTAGTATGACTTTAAAAGTCTGAGAACATGGCATATATATCTTATTGGTTACATTTATGGACATTTTTGTAGCTTAACGAAAATCTATAAGGTCATTCTATCATACACAAATAATATTATAAAGGTGAATTAATAATATCTGTTATTTCTAATTGTGTTAAGACTCTTTTGTACCTTTTTTCTAAGAGTATGGGATGGATCAACCTAAATACATAGATGCCATAAAGAGTCCTTATAGAGAATGCTTAAGCACACACATGCAAACAAAACAGCTCTGTACATCAGCACCGTCTTCTTAAACATGTTCCCGCTATATTTGCCTCACATTTTAGGCACACATTTCACATTTCTATGGAAAATGACATTTGTTATCCTGATTGTATGCTGGAAATGTGCTGACGTCTCTTCAGCTGAGCACGCAGCTGAGGTTGAAACTGCCGCTTCACATTTACATGTTTATCACAAGAGAAAAACACAAACTGTGTAGTTATCCTGACGGGTGGTGAACTGTTGGTGCACATGCTTTATTTTACAATAGTTTTAATTTTTTGTTACAGGCATCAGGTTACAATGTGAAAGGAAATAATGCAGCAACTTTAATGCATTTCAAAATGTGACATTGTTTGTCAGATACTTGATATCACTAATCTTAAAATAAATAAAGACACGCCAAGGAACACTGAATCGTGTGTGTTTTAGAAGTTTGACCTACATTTTAAAGATGTTAATGGCTTGGAAATGTAAGAAACCAGACAATGGCTACTGTACAATGTGATTCACATGAAAATCACAAGAAACATGCCGAGTAGTATTTTAATAAAAATGTAAAAATAGTCTTTGTAATGGTTGTGTTTAATAGATTTTAGGTTAAAAACTATTAAGTTTATAAAAAATTCTTACAGTTATAATAATGGAACAATTTGATGAAGTTTGACTGGGAAGCGCCACATCCGTATTGCTCTGGACAATGTCGCCACCTTGTGGTTGCTGAGAGTAGTGCATTTAAATACGCTGCCTGAAGACACTTTATCCAGTCCCTCGTCCGCGTTTATTGTGTGAAACTATTTATAAAAATTAGGGTTAGACATTTTGCTAATATATACTGTAACGATCAACCAGATGTTTTTGGGCATTAGGATGGGTGGACTATCCATGCTTTTAACTTGTTCTTGTAATATGCTACTTGCTATTTTGTAACAAATTACAATCAACATACAATAAGTTGCTCTTTTATATTTTACCAAAATTCGAATTGATTGTATAATTGATCGTCGATGATGTCCACATACAGTAGCCTGCCCGTGAGAAGTTAAGACACAACTGATAAAATGATTCTCATAATCTTAATTTTGTTGAATCTGAAGGTGTTTATTTCATTGGCAGCATATTAATTTCCTTTATTAAAAAAGTACAATTTTATTCGAAAAATATTTTTGAAATTGATATAATATATAAAATATGATTTTACAAATTCTAATCAAAGGGTGACTAGTTTTGAAGATGATCAAATTATAACACAGCGTTCATTTATTTTGGATGCTTTTAGTCACAACATAATTCCCTCAGATACGATTGTGTTATTTCGTGGTTTTCATGAGTTTACTACTATTCTAACATGTGGAAAAATCTAAACAATATTGAGTAAGTGCCACTTTACATCTACATTTAGACGAATTTTAAAAAACTGGTTTAAACTTAAAAACCCGTCAGTGCCAAAAGAAATATGACGTGTATAAATAGCGACGGAAGGTGGCAGTAGTGAGCTTTAACACTGGCGGTACAGACACTCGTAAAGAACTACATTTATCCTCTCTTGGAATACTTCAGGTAAAGATGTTTTAAATAACAAATTTGGCAAATCTGTTTTATCCTTCTACCGTGCTGTTTGTTTAAAACATTTTATCACTCCTTCGACAGGCTTTGTGGCACAAACATTCATTTTGATAGTATTAGCAAAAATAGCTGGCAACAGTTATTAACAGAGGTATCATTTCTATTGAACGAACATTACTGAGACATGTTTAATGAGATGATCTACACCTGTACTTACTTTGCTAGCACACCTGTGTGAACTTGAGGGGAACTGACTTCATACATCCACTGAATATGTCCTTGACACCAGCCAGGTTAAGGTTGTTGAAATTAATATACGTTATATTTCTGAGAAAAGAACTTTGGTAGGTCAAAACTAAAAATGTAAAGAAAGTGCATCAGTGTGAGGTCACTTAAATCAGCTAAATCAATAATAGTTCTGATGATCCAGTGCAAAGTCAGGATGCTGCCCCTGACCCCACTTGACCTCTGATGACCTCTGTCACACTTGATTAGTCTGGACACACCCCTGTAGTCCACTTCCCAATCCCTCTCACTTTCCAATAACATACCTCTCCACCCCCAGACCGATAACAGCGACGTATTCACCTCAAGTCAAAGACAAAACAGCTGACAAGAAAAATGTAAATGTTTATCACCTTTTGACATACAAGTTTTTTTTCTTTGTAAATTATGTAGCATTTAAACTGTGAATGTTGAAAATTATAAAACTATAAATGATACAATTTTGAAGCAGATTTAAGCACTACTTATTGTACTAATGACTAATAACGGTGACATTGATTGAATGTAAACTTAAGCTTCGATTTCTTGCATCCAAGATGTTCAACTATTCTCATATCTAACTGGGATAATCAGGTTTTGCACACTTGTGGAGTCTACGTCAGTTTGAGTGCATGTTAACGTTAACCCTTACGTTGTGTTAACATTAACACAACGTTAGACATGTATATTTAATGAAGATAAATATTTCCACCTTTTATAAAAAAAACGTGTTTTTTTTTCAGAAATGTAACAGGGTTACATGAGTTTCAGTCCCTCAAAAGCTTAATCTTTGAGGAGCATTATATTAGTATGCAAAAAAGAGATTACAAGCCAAGATGCTAGCAATTTTCTTTTATCGATCAATAAAAAGATTGCTAGTATCTTAGTTTGGATATGAATATAATGGTTTTTAAGGATTGAGTTTTTGTGCACATGATCTTGTTTCATGAAAACGGACAAATATTAACCAATCTGCCTGTGTTGCTTGTAATTGGAATAAAGTAAGCATCTGTAAACTATTGTAATATAATTTTTTATGGCTGTATCGATCTGCAAACACTGCAATGAACACCATAAAACACCACAAGTGAAGACATACCAAAAACGTGTAATAAACTACATTTTTGTATTAAATTAGAACTAAATCCTAACTCGAAACACTTTCACTAGTGACCTCAGACGTTTGGACCTCACTCACTCTTTCATCGCCAAGCCGTGGTAGTTACAGTGTTTTTCTTATCTCTCCCCTCGTTTTATCTTAAGTTATTCTTTCCTGTCTGACCGGCTGCGGCGGGCGTCCCAGTCCTCGTGTTTACCCGCACAAACGCTGCCAGGGTGTTTACTGTTTGTGTTCCGAAACGCACACAGTGACTACTTAGCAGAATTAGTCCGCCGATATCCAAAGCCCATCTAGAGGGAAGTGGAAACTTTTTTACAGACTCAAAACGCAGTTCAGGTCCTTTGAATGGCTGCCAGTGCGCTGGGCCAGGAAGGTTTGGCCAGGGACTGCAGTTCATAGCTCAATTGAATCAATGATAAAGATCACTAGTGGTGAAATTGCAAACAGATACGAACAGATGAGCATTACACCGAGGGTCAGCACCTGCGTTTGCCTTTCACTCATTATTTCTTTTTTCTTTTCATGCGAGTTTGTGTTTCCTCTCGCAGAGCGCAGGTTGTTTTTGTGCTTCAAAAGAGAAAACAGAGGCAGTCAAAATGTGAATGGACACGTCTGGGGAAGAGATCGCTATCAGTGACTCCAGAGGGGGACTTGTGTGAACGCTTTAACCGCTGGCCAGCTTGCAGCGGCTTTTAAGACCACTGCTTTTAATATAATTTTCCATCCTTTGAGCGATGTGAACCCTGGGTATTAAGAAAAAACACAGGCAATGAAGGGAAATTGTTATGAGACCGAGTGAGATAATCAAGGCTTCAAGTCAAACGGAGCAAATTGGAGTCGCATAAAATATGAGGCTTTGGTTAATTGTTGGATTATATGTGCAGTGTAGCTCATTTGAATTTAGCTTTAGAGGTCATTCAATTCTTATTATGATGGAAAATATCATAAAAAGTTAATGTTGGCAGTTTCTTGTCGTTAAGTATTTAGAATGACAATGCCATTAGGCCTATCTTTGGATAATGATCTTTTCTTTGATTTTCCGCAGTAATATTTGTAAAACGTGCATAAACACATAGTATTTGTTTTAGGTTTGATCTAGAATCCTGAATTCCTTTGAGTATTTGTGTTTCGACATTCAAAATCAAACTTGAATATAGCGTTTGGAGTAAACAACCGCGTATTGTCCGTTTGTTATGGGAAACAAATCTAGTCTGGTTTTAATCTAATGCGACATTAAAACATACCACAATCTAAGATCACAGTGAACAATGTTCCTGTTTATAGTCTACAGCAAATGTGAATCGTAAAATATCTTCGGCCGTATTGTAACTTGGCTATTACGGCATTTTACAGCACGTATGGAAATATTGTTTAAAGAGCTTCGCATCTTAAGACTAATGTGCTGGATAAATCTAGATATTCTTTAAAGATATTTTAACGTTGGGTGAGATAATAACCGAGTGCAAAATCTCATTACATGCTTGTGATTTAACTGTAATTATAACCAAACATTTATTTTGCCCAACCTACAGAAGCCCACTTTGACTTTTTCCCTTGATTGCACAATAGTGGTTGTTGGCCGTATTTTACTTTTCCACTCAATGTTTCCTCATCATACTTTTTGCCATTTTCTGACTGTGGACTTACTTGCTTTTACCACTTACTGTCGGCTGTGGTTCAGGTTTTGTCTACAGAAAGTGACCTGATGGCTTTGGAGCAGAATTGCGCAAATACCAATTAAAAGAGATGCCCAATTTTTCTTGATTTGATTTATTTTGGTTAATGTAGTGAAGTTTTTCATTATTGTGTTTGTCTAATGTTGCTTTTGTGAAGGTTTGTAGTATAGAGGAGAAAAAGATTTATTTTACTTTAAATTGTATTGTATGTATAAAATCTATACAAATAATATATATATTTTACTTTTTAAATAAAATAAAATTTTTGCTGGGAAATGACATACAATAATATTGTTTGCTTTGCTTATTTCAGCAGATGATAATGATTTTGTAAAACACAGCTTTAGCAGGCAACATCATTATCAATTATCTTAACATAATAATTACCCAATTTACACCTTAAAAGCGTTTTCTGTAGGTGAGCGATTTAGACAATGTATGAATTGATATAAAATGCTTGAAAATAAATGTAAACATTTTGCAGGTATGCATTTTGTTTATTAGTAATGTAACATATTTATCTGTTGATTTAAAACCACATTTAGACCTACTGTGTTGTTAACTAGTCTAGCAGTAGGCTTAAAGAAAACAATTTACCACGATAATAATTTGCCTCAATTATCTAATTGTAATTGAATCTGATTGTAATCGTTTTAGTTCATTGAGCTATAAATAAATAATTTTGTATTGAAATGCAAAGTGTATTGTAATGCAAATGAGAACCCAGTTAGTGTTATCGAGCTTTATAGATTTAGATTCAAATAATTTCGGTGCGCTATATAGCTTCATAAATAGATTCCTGCTGACCTGCAACGTGTCATTAAAGGCTATATGGAAAAAAAGCAGGAACTTAAATGTGGCTTTGTGTGATGCAAAAAGTCTCGTTACGTCCAATTACGAACCCCAGGAGAAACACCTTCGACTTCCGACCAAAGAATTTTTAAAGTCCTTTCTAGCTGTTAGCGGGAGCGCTGAAGTTGTTGATCAATATGCAAAGCAGCGTGATGAATATGCATGAAGGGGGTCCGGTAATTGCACGTCAGCGTGGCGGCACCGCTAATTTACCGCTCGGGATCCTGCAATCAGCGCGCTATTCATTAACACGGCAGCCGTTTCATCCGCGCGCACTCGAGTCTGCCAATCACCCCCGCAGACACGCGACATCACAAAAGCGGAATAAAAAAAGTTTCAATTACCAGCCAACAACACTAAACACTATATTTACGCCGCTTTATGCTCTGAATGGCTGTTAACGCATTGTGAAAGAGAAGGGAGACGAACTTAATGAAACAACATAATCTTATGCATTTATATCACCTTTTCCCATCGGCGCGTGCTCGTTAGAAGGCGCTTGTCTCGCGCGGAGAGCAACAATTACCTCGCCGCCATAATGGGAATATGAAAAATGTCAGATTGAAGCTATAGGACTGAATGTGTTTTATTGGTAATTCCTGCAGCTCATGAGAGGGGTGGACTTGCGTGTTTCTCACTGGGTTCTTGCCCTTGGGGACCCCCTCACCTATCTGAAAACAAATCATGACATTAATGTTTGGGATTTTATAGAAATAACTATCTCACTCTGTAGCAATACCAATTTAGCATTCACATCTTTGTAGTATTTCAGTTTTTCTTGAGAAAACAAGTTGTGTCAATGATATTTTGGTTCCTGTTTAGGTGTTTATTTCAAGCAATTATAATAATGATGCTTGTCTATCTTTACTGTGTTCATACATAACTGAAACTAAAGTTTATTAAGGCAGAATTATATTCATATATTATTATATTTTATTAACCTGATAACTGTCAGAGCAGAAATTAAGTATACACATAAAAATGCACTTCTGAACAACATTTTTTTAAATATAATTTTTTTTAGTTATATAGTTTTTTTTTTTAGATATTATTATAGTTCAATTTTTTTACATGAAATTATTTTTTGTTCATCTCGAGTCTTTTACCTTTCCATTAATTTATAGTTTGTCATGATTAGACTAAAATGCAACTATGAAATATTTAAGTGAATAGGGAAATAACATAGGTGTTCCTCCTGAGGAACGGTGACGGTAAACAGATAAATTTGATAATCTTTATTAACAGCGGTGTTAATACTTGTCTGTGTTTGATATTATTTAAGCAAAATAAGTTTCTAATCATTTAAATGGGTCTCTTATGAGCACATACAGTGGTACAAAAGGACTTTATCCACTCTTAGAATGCGTGTATTATTTATTATATATTATTATTTATTTATTATTATCGCTCTATTATTTAATCCTGGTGGTCATTTCCTGTTGTATTATGGGAATTTACACTCATTTTAATAATGCATTGTGGGTAAAAATGAGTAAACGAATGTAGAAATTTGTGTTGTTCACTCAGATTTCGGACAACACTACAAACTGGCTGACACCCTATGTAGTGCACTATATAGTGGATAGTGAGCGATTATGGATGCTTCCCTTAAGGAACTTAAATTTTCTGAACTTACTCCTGCATTGTGATGTCCAATCCCCTGAAGTTACAGGTGTAATTCATCACATGAACTATAGCCATGATCCAAAGACTTTTGGTCTTAATTTTAAACCTTCATCTCTCAGTCTTTCTTTCTTTAAAATCCCTGCTGGTTTATTGTTTTGTTGTCCAAAATATTAACATTTACACATTCACAATATTGGACTTAATAGTCCAGTTTTGTATATAAACACACTGTTTGAGAAACATGAAAATCACTCAGTTCTGATATCCGCCAGTAGGGGCGCTCTTGAGTTCAACCAGCTGGAGTTTGAAGCATATGAGATGGGCGGTGCATCTCAATATCACAAGATGGGCAGTCGGCCAGTTTATACAGGAACCCCAGAGTCTCCACGTGGGGTCTGGTAAACCTATATATCAGTATGTGATGACCTACAGGCGTGTGCTGTCAGACCTGTGGCGGACCCCCTGTCATCTGTTGATCTCTCTTTTCTCCGGGTCCCCCCGCTGCTCTTTGGCTGGGGAAGCTGGTCTTTCTACAAGCTCTGCAGGAAGGGAGTTCCAGGCTTTAGTGGAAAGAGTCCTGGTAAAAGTAAGTGTCTGTCGTATGGACACCGCCGCTGTGTGAATCCCCTATTGTTCGTTTTGACACCCGGCTCTGTTTCCTCAGCAATAAATCTGCCCCCTCGGCCCTGGAACGTCCCCGTACTGCCCCCCTATTGTCTCTCAGAGGAAACCTGCGCACAACTGAGGTCTGGCTACGTCTTCAGTCCGGCACTGGGGCACAGGGGCAAAATAAGACAGCAGACAGGAGGGAAGATGTGCAGATGTTTATATGACCAGCAGCAGCTTCTTATGTTTGTGCGCTATGATAACAAAAGCATCAGTGAAAAGGTGAAAAGTCTTGCAAAAATTGAAAAAGCACCATTGTGGTCCATATGACTCATGAACAATATATTACATGTCTTCTGTTAAACAAAATTTGTTGTGGCATTCACTAATGACATTTTTCTTTATAGCAATTAATATCGTTTTAGGAGATCACCACTTTATGTCAATAAAAACTTTGCAAAATTGCATACGCATGAAAATGTACTATCCAAACTACAGTTTTCATAATTTTGATATTTTTAGGTATTTCTAAAAATAACATTAACCTGATAAATGTCACAGCAGAAATTGAGTATACACATGAAAATGCACTATGTGAACTACAATTTTTTAGATAATTTTTCAAACATTTTTAAGCCTTTGAAACATTTTTTTTAATTTTAGGTAACGTTAAAATTTTTAAAAATTTATTTTGTTGTTTATGTTTATTGTTATGAAAATTTGTCATATATTTTATTTATCTTGAGTCGTATACCTTTCCATCATTTTATAGTTTGTCATGATTAAATTAAAATTCAACTATGAAATATTAAAGTGAATAGGAAAATAACATGGGTGTTCCTCCTGAGGAACGGTGACAGTTAACAGGTTTGTATTTTTTAATTTATGTTTATTGTTATGAAAATGTGTCAAATATTTATTCTTGAGTCTTAAACCTTTTCATCATTATATAGTTTGTCATGATTAAATCAGAATTCATCTATGATGGCGACCTTGGTGACCTTCTCAAAGAAATGTAACTGTATTTTTTCCTCTCAACATCTCTCCAAACGCTTGATCTAACCACAGCTTAACTCTGGAAATCATCAGCAGCACATGTCAATCACATCACTTGTTCTGTGTCACTCTGTATGTTGTTTTAGGGCCACCATAAACTATAAACAAACACCAAATTGTGATCAATAACATCTACAGTAGCTACAATTTGTTGAAGTCTTTCAACTTCAGGTTCATTTAACTGAACTAAAATAAAAAGAGAGGAGAGTCAGCAGTAACATATGTAAGTTTTCTATTTCATTAATTAAATACTATTTAAATACATTCTCCTATTAACGAAACAATATTAGAACATGCGGTCAAAACATTGCCGTGTTTTTGTACCAACAAGTTCGACAAAACAACCAATGGCGTTACAAGGACGATATTTGTAATGATAACTATAAAAAAGCTTACATTTAAAAGAATAGCACAATTATGACAATAATGAATAAAGGAACAATTGTTTGATAAATCATTGATAATCAGTCAAACTCCATTCAAACTTAGTGTTCACGCATTTAAAATGTGAATCTGCAGAGCGTGAGCGTAAAAAACAACACATTATTGTCTGTTGGTGTGGACGCTAATATAATTATTGCTTTACGCTGATGTTTGGAAATTTTTATTGCCATGGATCTCAGAAATACACACTTGCTCACAGTCTTTTCTTACTTGTTGACACAAGAGTTGAAGCTGTTGAAACTAAGTTGTTAAACTGACTGTTTTACAGAACAGAAGAACAAAGTTTGTGCGTGAAGAGACGATGGGTGAGCAAAAGAGCACAGAATCTACGACATTCCTCACAACGTGTAAAAAACCACAAGAAGGTGTGAACAGCACGCCAGCTCCGATTCGCTAGCTGGCAATGAATGGGCGGCTGTCGTCCACGGTCACTGCGGTAGCTTTTAACGCGTCTTGACACTTGCCTGTCAATTCCAGTGGCTCAGTGGGTGGCACTGGAGAAAGATTGTATTATTTGACAGCAGCTATTTCACTAATCCAAAACAACAGCTGTGAGGTAAAAATGAGCATGATGGGGCGTAGAGGGGAGGTAAAAATTAAATCCTCATGTTGCGGAATAAGAATGGAAAATCGCACTTTAGTGGAGAAAAAAGTAATAGTTTAAATGTGATGCAGTCGCTTACAGATTTTGCTCGGCTTGTGACCGGGCCAATGACCACACGGAAATAAGGGCGAGGTTTGCGAGGTTCACGCGGTCTCTGAGGAGCAGGAGAGGGCCGCGCTGGGGCCGCACATATTAGCATTTACACGGGAGACTGTCACAGGACAGGTGAAAATAATTACTGCTACTAGCACGGCGAAGCTCATTACACATCTGGTTGAGTTTTGGAGGAAACTAGTGTAGGGGTGGTCCTCTCACAACCAGAATGCCCTGATAGCACAACACAATGCTAAAAGTCTGTCCGCTCCCAATAAACAAATTTTACCCCGGAGGAAAATATTATTGGCTCTCGGTTGTGTTTTATTCTGTCTTAGATTTTTCTTTCCGGTGTTTCTATAAGAAAAGTAGACAGAAATATGACAATTGGTTATATACAATAAAAGTATAAAGCTACTGTATAAAGTTCCTGCGTGGATAGACAAATTTAGCCAAATCTAACTGCAGAGTTTTTAAGTAAATATAACTTAATATTATTTAGGAAATGCACATGGCCTCAAAAGATTTGTCTGGATTACTCAATAAAATCTGTTAAATAATGTGAAAATAATGTGTTTAAACAACTAATGTATATTAAGTTAAGTAAATTATCAAACATTAATTTTTTTGTTAAAAAATATATTTTTTTGTGTTTGAATTACAAGACAACAGATTCATGTGACAGATTCAGACTCAAATGATTGAGAACTTTACCTTTCTTTCGGGTAGGACAGTAGAGAGAGACAGGAAGTAATGGGGAGGAGAGAGGGCAGAAGGACCGGGAAACAAGCCGGGACCCAAACTCAGATGTGTCCGGAAAAACTTCATGTGAATTATTTGAACACTGAATATTTTTTTATATTGAAATCCCTTATTGTAGACTGTCCAATCTACACACAGTTATGATATTGCTGAGACAACCTGATCTCACAGATCTCACTGATCTTAGAAAAAAGCAACAATAAAGGCCCAACCCTGCTTCTAAACCTGAAGTCACTGACTGGGGAGAAGGCAAATTGTCCTAAATGTACAAATATAAATTGTGTCTTGATTATAAAGTCTTGATTTGCTCTCAGTCTAATCTCAATTAAAACGTTATTGTACTATTCACTTTAATATTAGTTATATTCAAATCTATTCATGACAAACTATATATTGATGAAAAGGTCTAAGACTCAAGAATAAAGATGAAAAAGAAACATGAAAAAATAATAATAAATATTTTATTATTATATTTATATAAATACAATTATATATAAATATTTTTATAAAGCATTTTCATGTTTATACTTAATATGTGCAGTGACAGTTAAGCTATTAAGATGGAATCTGAAAAATCCAGGTCAGATTCATCTAACTGATCCAAAAACGTCTTGAACTACACTGGATGGGTATACTGTGACCGTGCCAGTAGGAGACCACAGATGTACATCCTTGAGACGGACTAAGCTGCCAAAACTGATAAATCGGTTTGAGATGTTCCCTCAGTGGCAGTGTTGGCAGAGCTCAGAAGGGTTTCCTGTGTGCAAGTGCATACATCTCAGCTGAAGAGTGGAAAGACGAAAGCACGGCTAATGCAACTCGCCAAGAAGTCAATTAGTAAGCGAACTGAGGCGTCGTGTGAGCGAGCCAGTGTTGTCAAGCACAGATCTCTAATTCATTAGCCTGTCGATGGAGCCATTTGTTTAAATGAATCGGCTCGTTCCTTCAGATGTATTCAGAATGTGTTGCTGTGAAAGTTTTATGTACACACAACAACACTGTCAAAATGATTTGTGTTTATATAGATTTATGAAAGCGACTAAAGTGCTGTATTATGTGACTTTTCATAAGAATTAACCCAAAATACCATATATGTGTGTTTAAAATTCAGTGTTTGGAAATAATGTTTAAAGCATGATTATTTATGTTGTTTTAACAATTGTCACATTCATAACAGTCCATATTCATCATAAATGAGCGCATGAAATTTAATAAAATAACTATTTTATGTTCTTTGAAGAGTCATCTCTTCTCTGTTGGGTATTATTGCTTATGGTTTGTGTATTTTAATTTACAGAATTCCTACAAAGTATGTTGCCTGTCACGTCCATAATGCTGGAATTGCCCTATTATTAATAAATTTATAGTATTAGTGTAAATTTAATAATAAAAACACAGTAAAAAGAGACCGTTGCATTAACATTATCACATTATTACACTTTCTTTAGAAATCTATTGTTTTTTATGAGGCTATTGAAGATGTGACCAATCAGTGATGATTGCTTGGGTTTGGTTGCCCTGACAACCAACACAAAGCAAGGCATGTATCTTGGACATAAGTAGCAACAGATGCTGCACTGACCTCAGCCGCTTCCTGGAAACACAAATTTGTCAAAATACGAAAAATAAAGCAGTTCGATTAATGCAGGAGGTCCTTCACTCAGTATTGGAGAAGAGTCAAAATTGTTGTAGTAAACATTCCTTGCAAGATGAACAATATGAAGAGGGGCGAAAAAGTCCATCGGATTCAAATAACTCTTTGGACGGAGTACTGAGTGAATATAGTGGGACTACACAACGGCCAGGAACTGGACTTTTCTCTCTCACCAAAGAAGTAATCCTTTCTGATGCAAAGCCTTTGAACTTTCTATAGATATTTATCAAATTATGATTTTTTGGCATGGAGTATACAAGAAAGCGTACTCTCAAATAAAGCAGGATTGTGTTCGTTGGACATGTTATCAAAGAACTCATGCAACAGCTGGACGTCCCCTGGAACACCTAGTCAAAAATTTCCCCTTGATTTCTGTCTCAAAAACATCTTGTAGACCTTCCAGTTTAATTGTAGTCAAATCTCCTTGCCACGTCATGCTGACGGGCTGTTTGCAATAGTGATAACGGCAGACTTTGATGAGCGCGCTAGCCCGATGGTGTAATGCCTCCATCCCCCCGTGGCGGAGGGAAGCAATCACAGTATCACAGGAAAGCTATGAGCGTATGATATCACCTCCAAAATGGAGGAAACGCGCACCGGCACGCTCACATGTGATCAATTATTTCCCAAAAACTTATGCGGGGAATTTCAGCCATTAGCTCCAAAGTGGGATCATAGCCAGGGTAATGGCGGCTCCCAGAACAAACACATTTGGGTAATAGTTCGCAGGGAACGGGGTTGTTGCGGAGGTGATTGTCATTTTTGAACTGTTACGTGTCTAGGCGTGTGGCAGGGTTCGACTTTAAGTCGTCGTAATCGCCTCGAGCGGAGGGTCTTTCAATATCCTGATTGCCGGCTGACCTTTATTCCCAACTGAAAAGATGTTTGAGATGCTGGTGTCCCACAAGTGATGCTAGCATTATTAGTCTAACCTGTAGCCTTGGTCTCAAACCTTCAAATTTAGGTTGGTCAAACTGTAACCATGGCTCTGTTTGATCACCAGAACCAAACCTTCATGATACAGCACGCGGCTTGTCGGACAAACGGCGGCAGCCGTGGTCTCATCCTGGCCTTTGCGTTTACTCTCGCAGCGCAGCCAGAGCCCAGATCGGCTCGTTTCTCAGGCACAGCTCTCAAGTCAACTCTCCAATGAGCTGATATCAGAATAGTTTAAAGAGAAATGAGCTGATAGCTCCCAGAGAGCAAAGCCACCAAATGCTTCCAGATCCTCCAGCTCTGACAATGTAAACAACAGCACGCTGGGAACAAATTGACACAGTGTGAACTGTTCAGACTAGACACTGTGTCAGAATACAGTGATGGTACAAATTTGTTGAGTCCATTTGCAGAAATCACTTACAACTGCTCGCATGTTTCAAGGGAGAAACAAAGATGATTCAATGATTTTATAAAAACATGTTACGTGGTGGGTGGCATCACTAGAAGGGATGCATTTTCGGGTCTTTTGTGGGTGGCAAGCGAGGAGCCCTAACAATATGTAGATATTGTAGATAGAGATCGCAAGCTAAAGTTAGGAACTTCAAAAAAGACGTTATTTGAGAGCCGTTAAAAAAATAAGTCTGTGATAAATTAACAGTTTGCTATTGTGAACCTATCGCATTATTCATATGATTATCACTGTGCTTGTGCGTATGGGAATACACAACGTGGACCCCTTAAAATGTACAAATATCCAACATGCATATTACATAAATGGTGTTATGTAACATTTCTACGTGTCGCACACATCGACGCTTCCAAATGCATCTTGGAAAGTTAATGCAGCACATGTCTGTGTGCGTATTCCTGGCCGGGTCTCAGGTTGTCTGTCAGATTCTCGGGTCAGCTGGACAACGTGGGATCTCAGAGGTGAAGAATAAGCATAAAAACGTTCCGCCATTTTCTCTCCCCTTATTTATTTTTGTCCGTGTTGTTTTCTCAGTACTGCAATGCATCACTTGACATTACCCAAGCAAGTTTGAGCTGCAGAGTATCAGCTGAAAGCAATTTGGTACCGAGCGCAGCTGCCAGGCGGATAAGACTCTCCCTCTTTCGTTTACTTTGAAATGCTGCTTTTTTTTAACATCCAAAATACACAAGGCAGCCAAATTGCTGACATGTGTGCGAGGAGCGGTGAAGTCCCGCATTCTTTCATGCCCCTCTATGCAAAACTCGCCATTGTTTATTTAAAGAACACAGAACACTTTAGCACTATTAAGAAACATGTCATATAGTAAACTAAAGGTTTCCTCCCAGGAAAAATCCCCATGTCGTTTATTTTTCTTTGCAAAAAGTTATTTTACTTTCTAGTCGCAAACTCACCGCATACACAATTAAAGCCGTGGCGCTTGTAATTGGCTTGTGTACAGCTGGACACTAACAGGCAAGGCAAACGTGGAAGTAAGGTGCTTATTTGTGTTCTGGAGGACGGGCGAGCGGACTGGACTCCGTCTCTCGTGTCACATCAATGTTCACGTATAACACCCAACCATACAGCTGCCTGGCATGAGCGGAGACTCACTCTCGAGGAGAGGTTTAACCTCGGCGACGTCTATCGACCGTTGCATCGACCGTTAACTTATTTTGCTTCGGAAGTGTTCAGTGACAGATTATACAGTTGGTGTATCAGCTACTAAATGAGGCCCAATCCTTTGATAATTGTTAGAAAAACTGATCATTTTTGTGGTTGTTCTACGAAACAGGATATTTTGTGTTTACATGTTTTATATGTTAATGGACTGCATCGTGTCATCTCAAGCAAAATTGTAATATATATATTATATTATAATTAATTATATTTTTGGTCAAAATTCTGCCCTCAGTTAGGTAACAGGGTTTACAAACCTGACAGTAACAGGGTTGACAGTGCTAACAAACAAGATAAATTGATTAAAAAAGCAGAAAAAGACTATAAATTATCATTGACAAGTTCTTTTTGTTTTTTACTTTTATTTAATTAATAAAAATTATTAAAAATGTGATAGTAACAGGGTTGACAGAGAAAACAAACAAGATAAAAGTATAAAAAAGAGAGAACTTTAAATTATCATTAAAAAGTTCATTTGTTTAATTATTTCATTTATAAAAAAATATATAAATATGAAAACTGTAACAGTAACAGGGTTGAATCAGAATCAGGAGACACAATGTACAGTCTTTTTATGCTAAAATGCTAGTTTTCATTCACATGTTTGGTTTGCTAATACAGCAAGAAGCTAAATAAGGATTTTTGCTGACATGTTTAGTAAAATGTCTAAAGACTCTTATGAGCATGTAAATGACACCCATGTTGTAGAATGACCTATTAAATATTTTCTCATTCATGAGTGTTAAATATCCTGGTAATGCTTTCAAAATGTAAGTACATAATTAGTAAAATACATATTTGTACAGATGTCTTGAAATGTACACTGTGTATTTGTTTAACAGTCAAGCATTTGAAATACTGACAACCACAAAGTCACGTTCTGGTAGTTGTTATGCCGAAGTTGGCCATAAGCTCTGTTGTCATTCAAAGTTAATCTAAATAGCCGGTGGAAGTGGAGAGGGCAGAAAGACCACGGTAAACAAGAATGATGTCATGAGACCTGATGAATATGGTTGTAATCATGTCAAAAGCACTGACCTTTACAATGAGTGACAAAACCGAATTGGATTCAGGATCTTTCTACCGGCTAAACACTTCCAGCTTTCCTGTCACTGAATGAGGTCTGCAGTGTAAATATAATCGGAACCTTTAACACAACGACACACATGAACAGATCCTCACATCCTTCTTTTGAGTTCCAGGATGGCTGAGCGAATCCATCACAAACAGAGGAATTCAGATTGCATTACGGTGCGCAAAGGTCTCGCTAGACAATACGTTGGATCCTTTTGCATTCTTATGTCGAGCGCCAAGACTATTGTGTTGTCCAACGAGTGACTAAGCTCTCGACTTGGACAGTTGCTTCCAACAAGCAGCTGCACCAGTTTCTTTCTGTAGTAAACAGGATTCTTTCTGACCAACACTATCCTGTGGTTACCTGGAACAAACACACCTCCTCATATACTGTAAGCGTTCTGACTCGTGGCTTTGGCTCGTGGATGTCCGGGCACCATGCAGAAGTATGGATGTTGAATGAAAGAACCACATTTGCGGATGCAGTGCCAAGCCAGCTGTGGCAAAGAGATTTCAAATGAAGCACAACAACCATTTTTACCTAATGATCCTCTTCCTAAGCTTGGAAATTTAAAGAAACTTTAATTGAAAGTTCTTCTGATCATAAATTTTGATAAGGGTTGTAACAGGGTTGACATACAGCACATAAATGGTTTAACATGATAACTGTAACTGCACATATTGAGCATACACATCAATTTATTTATTTTTTACATAACATTAAAAAATGTTTAGTTTATGTTTATTGTTATGAAAATTTATTGAATTTATGAAAACTAGACATTGAAACGTTCTTTGTGGAACTCCTAAAGGCCTCTTGTGAAATCAGACTGTAACCCGTTTTGGTTTATTTTTTCTGATTAGATCAACATAAATTTCCAAATTGGTACAGACTGGTTTGACGGTGGTCTAGTATGTTGATTAGCATAGTTTTCTAGTTAAGCTGGTTAACCAAAGAAGTAAAGGTAGATAGGAAACATGCACATCCCATAAACTTGTGCATGTAAACTTTATTGCTTAGTTTTTATTACATACCGTATTAAAATGAAAGAAGAAATACGAACTGGAACTATTAATGAAACATGAATAAAAGGTTTCATGGTTTGCAAACAACAACAAAAAAACATCTTGGTGAAATGGATAAGAGTAGGATGAAGGGTTTTGGGCTCTCGGCAGCGTGTGGATTAGATCAAGGGATGGAGTGGGAGGTGGTCTACATTGACTGATAGCCCACCACGGCCCAAGAAACTCGAGTTGCAGGAAAACTTAACACACCTTGACATCCATAGGAAACTCAAACCCAGCTCCGAGTTGAGTCAGATACGTACCACCAATGGAGCCCGGCCACGCCGCTCAGCACGGCTTTTAACTCAATCTGTTTAGTTTGATTCACGGAGGAAGAATTTCTCCATCCTGCACCTCCTCCCCTTACTGCCCTCTCCAAGAGGCCTAAAAACCACATATACAAATGCATTAAAATGACATGCAGGCAGATACGCATGGGAAATGAACGACTGCCTTATAAGAGCATTCAGCTGAGTGCCAATCAAAGAACTGACATGAGATCTTGCTGTATACTTTTGCCCGGGAGCAACAAATATAGGTCCGCTGCCTTCGAGTCGGTGCCAGGATGTTTGGAGAAATCAAAGAAAAAGCCCTAGAGGACCTTGACGGTATGGAAAAATACAACAAATAATTTGAATAAAAAAAATGCAAAGGCTTGTTTGATGACTGTATGCATTGGCTGGCGAATTCACGTCTATGCTGTAAGTTGACCTCAGCGAGAAAAAGAAAATTAAACGAATGTGTTTGTGGAGAGTCAGGAAGAGGCAATGGATCCGTTCCAAAAGTTTGTAAGCTGCCTGTATTTCCACTGCTTACACAGGCAACATCTTATCCAAAATATAACGTCATGAGTAACTTATTTGGTATTTTGTACACAGACAGCAACAGCATTTTACATGAGAGACTTAACTCAAAAGACGTTTACTATTAGCATGCTGCTAAGCTAACAACGTGAATAAAAAACGTGCCAGCCATATTGGCACGCTAATGTCACAATGCAACAGCATATTTCAGACCCACAATTTAATCTGGCATATTCGACCATAATTTTTGTTTCTTAAAGTCCGCCCAAACTGGTGATTGCGATCGACTTTTGTGTGCTGATGTATTTTTAACTGAAATGTAAAATATGTGAATTGACTGGATCTACAAACTTAGGTTTTCATGGACCTATGAAGTAATTCATGGACTTTAAGCTAAAACTGTACAAAAACAAACCCACTTTTCTCCAGGTTTCTGCAGCAATTGCACAAGTACAACCTGATCTCTCAGGATCAACCTGATCCTGAATTTGTAGTTCTTTTACTACGTGGCTAATTTGTATGAATTCGCTTGATGTGAATCGTACAAAACATACGATTATTAGAAAAAACTGCGATAAAGGCCCCCTCCTAACCCCGCCCATAACTCTGACATCACTGGGCTGAAGGCAAATACTAAAACATACAAATGAGATCGTACAAATTTGTATGAATTAGCCAAAATGTAAAATACATACATTAGTAGCATACATTATACAAAAATTAATTTTTGGTATATATATATATATATATAAAATCCAAATATTTTATTAAAAATAAATTTTAAATTGGACTGAACTCTTATTTATACATTTTAGTATTGAATTAAATGTTTATTTCAGCATAACTTTTAAATCTTTAAATAATTGTTAGTGAGCTCAGCACAGTGCAAAATGCGCACAAACCATTAAAAAAACAGTATTGCTGTGTTAGATGACCACCAGAACAGGGAACATTAGGGAGCCGCAAAAGTTTGGTTTATTATATTATATCCCAGGAAGTCACTTCGGATAAAAATGTCTGCCAATGTTTACACACAAAAAAGATTGATAATCCCAAAGAGACATACTTATGCTGCATACATTTCAGGACAGCCTTCGTGTCATGAGTGCACGTACGTCACTTAAAAATGCTGCCCACAGAGGCGGCTCACTTAGATTTGGGAAAGTGCGAATGAGAGTAGGGCCAGTTAACTAAACGTCTTGCTATTGGCCAACACAGCGTGATTATTCTTCCTCATTGAGCGAAATCAATGAATCGAGGTTGAAGTTTCAACAAACAGTGTAGTATATAAAACTGCCTCTTCAACAACGAATGAGGGCAAGAAAGGAGGGGGGGAAAGGAGAAAAGGATTTGAAGCTCGCACGAACACTGTGGCCGGGGCTGTAAATAGTCATGAAAGCTGTATCTCAAGAGGAGTAATGGAAGGCTGGTCATGAGCCAACACAAACACAGGGCTGGCCCGGGAGGATCTGCACCGCCGGGCCCGTTTTCCTCCTTTTCAAATCCAGAGCCCCGTCGTGCCCTCCGCCATCTGCTGCCCTCCACCGCATCCCCCTGCAGCTGTCAACAGCTGGGCCTGTCATTCACTGGAACCTTTTATAATGAGCAATCAATCACTTCTCTATTTGTTTATCTATCTATATACAGTACGAAGTCAAGTGTCGAGCCTCCGGCTACGTCTGTTGCCTTCTAAGCATGCGCACTGTCTAGCGCAGCAGTTTTTAAAATTGGTTCAGGATCAGATTTTACAATCAAGCGCTGACTCAGCACAGTATTTAAATTGTTTCTTGTACAAAACTTAACAAAAACTGATGACCTTAAACATAGCAGATTACTAAACAATAAAATGCGTTGGTTTATTAATGGTTTCAAAATGACTCTTAAATTTGTATGATTTTTTCATTTAGGCTCAGTTTCACAGCCTAGTCCCAGACTAAAATGCATGTTTGAGCTGTCTTAACTAAAAACAAAGTGTACTGACATATTAGTGTCATTGTTTTGTTTTATGATGCACACCTGTAATGTTTGTAATAAAAGCTATTAAAATATCCTAATTTAACCCGATAACTGTCATAGCAGAAATTGAGTATACACATAAAAGATCTGATCTACAGTTGTTTTATTTTTAGATATTTTTTTAAACATTTTAAGTCTTTTTGGATTTTTTTTTCATTTTAGGTATTTTTATTACAGTACATTACAGTAACAGTAACATTTTTAGTAAAATAATTAATGTTTTTGTTTATGAAACTTTGTCAAATATTTCATCCTGAGTCTCATACCTTTTTATTAATTCATAGTTTGTCATGATTAGATTAAAATTCAACTATGAAATATTAAAGGGAACAGGGAAATACCACAGGTGTTCCTCCCGAGGAACGGTGACAGTTAACAGGTTAACTGAGGCCTGGCTTCAAGCCAATACATAATTTTAACATAAACATAAAACATTTTTATTATCAATGCAGTTGAACATGTATTTAATATCATTATGATAGTTTTTATGCTTGCATTAAATTGGACATGGGCAAAAGGATGCATATTTGTAAGAGTCAACATACTTTAGTAAAATACACAAACCAGAAGCAATAATACCCAACAAATGTAGAAGAGATGACTCTGCAAAGAACATAAAATGGTGGCCATTTATGAGTAATATGGACTGTTATATGGACTACGACAATTCTGAAAACAGCCCTTTATCTCTGAAAAATCATGCTTTAAACATAAAAAAACAGATTAACTGCCATGTTGCCTAAGGCGTACATTTGATTCAGCTCTGCAATTAATCTTTGGACAAACAGCATGACAACACCTTCAGTGTGCGTCATTGCACACTTCAGTATCGGTTTGCAAATGATTTGTAAACCATTGACACGTTTCAAAAATGCTAACAGTCCACCCCACAGAAATACTGCATGCAGAATTCACGAATTTAGAATTCAGTTTTGAATGAAAATAAACGCTGTGCATATCCTGACACCTCAATTTCATCATTCGCTTGTTCGCATCAACATAACGCTTAGCGTGGCAATCCATGTAACCAAGCGTGCAGGTTGTGTGTGTGTTTGTTTTGCAAAAATATCACTATTTTCAGTCATTACTCAGCTGTGATCAGGACATCATACGTGTGCAGTCTTGTTCTCAGTCTTTTCAGTCTTTTCAAACAGAAAAAGGCACTTCACACGCTGTTAGACATGCAAACAGCAATTGGTCTAGTGTCCATCAGTTATCAGATGTCTGAGAGTGTCTCTTTACAGAAGCATGATACTGAAAATTTATATGCTAAATCACCACTGGAGGTCCAAGGGTGGTGTCTAAACACAAATGTGTCAGCAGGTAAAAGCTGTGTGGAATTGACATGTTTAAAGTGCACACCAGCATCTTTTGTTATACATTAGTGAGTCTTTAAAATCTTATCTCTCTAACCACAAGAATTCAGTACAGCGTACACATCCATCCTCAGTGGCTTAGCAAAAGACACGGAAATAGCATATTATAGCATGCTCTCCTATTCTCATGCATACACAAAATACACACGTAAAGCCCTGTCACCAATTAATAAAGTATTAAAAAAGCTGATGTCAAACAATTTGAAGTCAAATGACGTCAAACTGACATTTCCCATAAAATCATAACACAAAACAGACAGCTCAACTTCATATATTATATAAGAAATATAAGAAATCATTATTATAAGCTTTCCTTTGCAAATCGAAAAAAAGGTAAGTAGACAGTTTTGAACACTTTTTTTATTTTATAACTTGCATAATAACTGATCATTCATCATTTTCAACCAAAATGTATGGACTGAGACTTTAACAGGCTTTTATGACTATATCTGCAAAAAATAAATAAAGATTTGTAAGGTTTACGCCATTTTTTTGCTTAACTCCAAAATGATGTGGCTCACATTATAAAGTTTGCCAACAAATTCCTCAAACACAACTTTACATTCTGCTTTTTTATAATGATGATTAAAACGCACTGTTTATTTCTTTTGGATCTGAAACAAAAACTCACCAAAGTCATCACAATTTTTCTTTTCTTGTTGTCAGCAGAATAAAGTTTGCAACTTTGTACGGTAAAAATATATAATTCACAGGTTAATAAAACTGCTAAAAAATATATTGTTAAACAGACGATTTAGTGCATTTGTAAGCTTTCTAACTTGAACAATTGACTCAACTGACTGATTAATTTTTGTCAAATTTTGCATCACAGTTTCTATCACACTTCCTCATACTTTCTTGGAGTCAAATGTCAGTTTGTTTCTTGTATCCTGCCTACTACATGAAATCTGTATTTGCACATGTGTGTGTATGAATAAAATCAGCTTCTCCTGTCAAACACATGACATTAATCCCATTAAAATGCAAGGCCCATTATACTTATGGTATGGATCAAGTTGTGCATTATCCTAAAACGTGCACGTATTGTTACACAGACATCTGGACAGCAAGTCCGCAGCCTGTGGCAGACTGTGTATTTTACTTAGACCTGCATGTGAGTTCAAAGCCACTCCATTGAGAGGCCATTTTAAGTGGAGACATGAAAGCACCTCTCAACACGCCAGATCAGAGAAGAGGAGAAAACTTAAAGTAAACATATAGCGTGTAATCTTACGAACAACACAGACACAACAAAGAGTCTATTTGCTGGTTTTTTTAGATATTTAGCTACATACACTATAAGACGAAACAACAGTCAGTAGGATGCCACAAATCGTGTGCCCCGCCCACATGCAGTGATGTCATTTACGTTATGCAAACATAGAGTTACGGGATTAAATGTAAAGTTCACAAATATAATAATTCTGTAATTATCATCCTCATGCCATCTCAGATGTATATGACTTACTTTCTTAAAGGGGTCATATGATGGTTCCTAAAAAGAACATTATTTTGTGTATTTGGTTTAATGAAATGTGTTTACGTGGTTTTAGGGTTTAAAAGTCATTATTTTACATTTGTTGCTCCTCTCGTCCTCTCGCCTTTCTCAAATGCGTCGATTTGTACAAAGCTCATCGTTCTGAAAAGCGCGGTGTGCTCTGATTGGCCAGAGATCCATTGCACTGTGATTGGCCCGAATACCGCGATCGTGTGACGGAAAGGTTGTGTCTCTTATCATATTTTAAAAACACAGCGTCTCCACACCACACTAAAGAGAAAGGGAAACAAGCAATGTGACAGGCACTGTGACTGTTATTTAGTGTTCTTTTCACCAGTGGAAAGGACATATGGAAAGATTCAGCATATGACACATGTGGCATGTTCTGGTTCTGGGGGGTCTCCGAACAGGTAATTGCTCACACTTCATAACATCGGGTCCTCTGGCTCACGTACATGTGACCCAATGACTTAACAATAAAGCATTGCCGGGTAACAAGCAGTCTGTGCACATCTCTGCCTCAAATATTTATTTAATCCTGTCAAAGCCGACGGGGAACAATAGGAATATTGACAGTGTAAGAATGAGAATGAGCAAGTTTGTTTGAGTATTTTAGCACTCCCGTGCGGGCTGTTGCTTTGTGAAAGTCCAGTATTGTATTTCTTTCCCTTGCCAGAGAGAGCTTCCTGCGCCGGGGCTGAGTCGACCAACACTGACCCCCATTTCCTTTGTTAGGGTCTAAACTAGCGCTGCCACGAGCCCCCGGGCCCTGCCTCCAGACTCCCGCCTCCCTACACGGACCTGCAAAGGAGTGTGGGTCACAGTCACCGCTGTCGACGTTTCCTGAGGGAGTCAGTGGATCGGACCGCACCTTCGCGTATCTAGGGGGAATTTTTTTAGTTGGACACATTTGGCTACATGACAACAATGGTGTTTGACTTGCTAGTCCTTAAGTAAACAGCGTTAAAAATAGATGTAGAGAGCATAGTTACTTTTGGCTTTAAGATGCATGTCGAGCCAAAACTAATCGTTTAGTTTCTATGAGCTTTGAAAACCAGTTGGGGTGTAGTAAGATTTGGCTTTATTATTCAATTCTATGCAATATATAGAATTATATTTTAATGTGCATGTTGCTGACAGAGTGCTTGGGTTTTGTGAATGGTTGCCAGGGTGTTGCTAAGGTGTTTTTTGCACTAGGTGTGACTAATAGCTAGGTAAGTAAATAAATAAACCCGAAGCCTTAGCGGATATTCTGGTGCCTGGATATGGCTTGGGTCCTTCATTGATGCAAGTCAACATTGCAAACACATCATTTACCAGACCAAAAATTGTGAGTTAGAATTCCTCTAAATAAATCACGTGTCCATCATCTTCTTTAGTAAATTTCACTTACGATTGACATGCAATGATGTAATTGCGAGCACATGGAATAAAAGCTCATGTTCAAGGCACGCACTGACTAAGCATTACATCTATGATTGGTAGATTGAAAATGGCATGCATCTTTTCTTATCACAAAAAAGTGATCTCACAGCGTGAACACATACACTGCCAATCAAAAGTTTAGGGTCACTTATTTTCCACATTTTAGAATAAAATTTTTGTAACAATGAAAGAAACTAATATGGTTTAACAACTATATTTTTTGCAAACATATTTTTAACATTTAATACACCTTCAGATCAAAAGGTCAAGGAAGTGAAGTGACAGTAAACTTTGGAGTGGCAGTGTATATTTGTGATACAACAGTGTAGTTAAAAATGTACCCCAAACAAATATAGTTACAAGTAAAATATTTTAAGTAAACTTACTGAACAGATTACCTAAAAGATAAAGGTCTTCTGCTCCTGTATTCAGAGAAGGCTTTTATATATTAAAAAATGAATAGTTTAAGATCTCTTTTCTGATTGGATGAGCAGCGAAATATTCCAGTGCTGCTAATTTAATATCTGCACTTTTGGAGCACTGACAAATTAAATAAAATGTTATAAAATTAATTAAAATACTTGGAGGAAGAAATGTTTATTTTGCTAATCATTAACAAATTTTACATATTTTATCATATATCTGTGACCACTTAAAATCGTGCCTACGACATTCCTTACTTACTACAAACATTCCATACCAGTTGTTTTCTAGGCTTTAAATGTACGAGTCTATAATTTGAATGGATTTTAATTGGTTTTAATGTTGTATAAAGATCTTAAATATTTACATTAAAAGTGATCCCAGTGATACTGTTTCCCATATCATTATAGTTGTGGTGTGGATGATTTTTAAAACTGGGTGTAATCCTTGAATAGGCTTTAATGCTCTTATATTTTGTTTTATTTGATCTCAACCCACAGTTCCACACACTGTAGAAACCATAAACAATATCAATTCAGTCATTTTTTGTTTTAATGGTAACTGATGCTTTAGTATATGTCACATTTTTCTTGGTCTGATATGGCTCCTATGCCATAATTCCTCTGTTACTGGCACTAAGCTGCCCCAGCTCGAATCTGTTTTACTCCAGCCAAGAAAACGTCAGAACAAATTCACCAGTACTTCTCAAGCTGCAATCTGACATCAGCTTACTTTGGTACTTCAAAGATTTCATCCAGAATGACGTTTCGACTTGTATGAGGCAAGAGCGACTCTTGGGCTAAATTTGCACATGCAAGAAAAAGAATTTAGTTCCACGGTTTGATTAAATTTCACATGTGGGACCTCCCAGAAATACTTTCCACTTTGAATCGCAACAATCAGATGTGACAGTCATTTTACTGAGATGCATGTGAATTTCACTTAAAGGTTTTTTTACATTTGAAAACCTGTTATAAAAATATTCAGCAAAAGCGAGTTTTGTGCTGTTTATTTACATAGGGCAGCAGTGCTGTTGCCTGTAGGGCCAATTGACCTGCAGTGCTCCGGGCCTGTGCAGGACTGACTCTTTGAACTTGTGTAGTGTTTTTCAGACAGCTCTGCTCGAGGGGCTGCAAGGAAGTTCTGGGGGAAATTGGCTTTTACCCGAGGGGACTGAGTCTCCAGCCCCTGAGGTTCATGACACTACACAGCCAAAATCTGGCTTTAAAACACACATCATGGCACCAAATTAAGACAGGGGGTGATGGCTGTCAAGCACAGCAGACCAAATGCATGAAAGCACCATTATTACAAACTCAGTGAGAGTGTGTGATTGTGTGTGAAGTTAAGTCTGATCAACAGCATTTAAAGTATATTGACCACCATATAAAATGATTTTGATTTATTCCTCGGCTTGCAAAAACCACATCTATAAATATTTTTGAATCTAGAATATCTTACCACACACAGTTTCTTTGAAAACGCAACTATTTAATAATTTTGTGTATGTGCATAGTTAAAGTCAAAATGAACAACCATGCACCATCCAACCATATAACACAAAAGAAAACAAATTTGCAGTCAAGTTTAAATTCAATCTTTTTAATTCCATAACATGTATTAAGTGAACAAAATTTATTGACATTTCTACACATTAATTTAGGATAACAGCGCTACCACTGGAACGCTGTATCTTGTACTGTCCAGTGGGGTCTGGTTCTGGCCTGGAGGAAGGAGGCGATGGACATGATGATCTTTTGAGGACAAAATGGCCCATTTCACCAATTCCAGAAAAACAGGCGGCTGCCGTGCTTGGATGGTTGTAGCTGGCCCTCAATGGGAGTATTGGGCTCAGGTCTTGGTCTTGAATGGTAAGGGTTTTCAGGCAGGGGCCGAGATGTTGCCACCTTGGTTACCTGTAGGACAGAGGAACATTGTGAGGCACACAATCTGGATGTGGGAGACTAAAATATCAAAAGTGCTGCATTTGAAAAAAATGTGATCTGATATACATATTCCTGCTTGGATATTAAGGCTTGTATGTGAACTGATCACATACTTCTATACGGTGGTTCTCAAACTTTTCAGATCATGTACTACCATTGATAAAATGAGACATTACACCAGTATGTGTGCATATTTCTAATCTTTCATTAATTTTAACTCACTTTGGACAGGTCTCCCAATGCAGGTCTCTCCCAGCCTAGTTTCTCCAAAACACAGTTATCAAACTCCTTCTGCTGTTTACGACAGTGACGCAGCTCTGCCAGGTTCGAGTAATCCAGACATGTCCAGTACTCTGTGAAGGACTCAGCACAGTTCCCCTTTATCTGCCTGTGGGACAACAGCATGTTAAGTACAGTTCCATTAGCAAAATCCTTAAATTGTGTAACACCCTTTTAACACAGAAAGTAATACAGGACAGAATTCTTCTTTTGGTGCAAACTATTCCTTCAACAACATGCATGACAATATTTTGTCATTCTTATATTGTGGACGAAACAGCTTGACTCTATTATAAGTGCACATTTTTTGCTATTTATGGAAACAATACCTTACACTTTCCCTAGTTCATTTCAGACACCTGTCATGGTAAAGACGGTAAGAGCAGGCTAACTGTGTACTCAGGATCATTAATAAATCATTATGAGTTATTTTTGAAGAAGAAATTTAAAGCATCCATTCACTTGATGAGCAATACTAATGGCTGAGCACATTAATACCAATGTATACACAAACATCAATGCAAACAGGTGCAGGTTACCTGAAGAAGTTAAGTGCACACTCATTGACTTTTCTTCCTTCATTCAGACACTTTCTGGGGTCCTTCTCTTCCCAGCGGCAGAGCATGAACTCTTTATTGGCCTTGTCACACTGAGATCCATAGTGATGAGCAGCCGCCTTCAGTACAGCTGATGACACATTTACCTGCACATAATAACAACAACACAGAATGCACTTCCTGTATATTTAAGAAAAAATACTTTAAGGGTTTTATTAAAGGCATTCCTAAGGAGGAATACATGCATGATACTGAACAGCTCTGCCTGCATATGGAAAATCTGTGTGATCTGTATCTTAAGTATTGGATATTGTCAAGATCACCTAAGGAATATAAATTACAGGGATTGCCAATTCTCCATATTGTGTATCTGTGAAACAAAAGGTGTGAATGTTAGTTAAATGTGCTACCCATTGCATTACACTCAATGAAAGACACTTAGGGCATATACATATGTAAAGTAAAGTTATAATGTTTAAAATGAACAAAATAGTTAACACACACGGGTCTGGTGGTTTTACATCGTTGCTTAATCCTACCTGAACTACTTACACTGCAATAGAAGAACACATTTTAATAAACATTACTGTTGTTAGCCATAGCACTCCGGTAGCTTCAGGTTTACATGTTTTTCATTTTTCATACTAACCTCTTCGACGTTCAAATCCTGCAACGTCGGAATCTCAACCACATCGGGCATGGTGTGATTTTCACCGCACCTAAACTAACCAAAAACAGTCTGACAGTTCCCAAAACAGCTCAAGGTCCCCGTCTGCAGCGAGACGAGGCCACACGGAGAAGGTCAGTTGACTGCGCATGCGGGGCCACAAACGGGCGCGTTTCGATGACGTCATCCGCGCGGAAACCGGGGAAGTATGCCGCCATCTTGGCTCTAAATAGAACTCAACACTACCTTTCTCTTTAATTTTATGCGGTATTACGGGTTATTAGCTCTGAAATGTTTGATTAGCATTCATTTTAATATCAGAGGCATACACGAAGGTTTCGCTCTTTGAAGACACTTCATAATAAACGTAGCGTAGTTTTGTTTCCATGGTAACACTTGCACGCTGTTGTTTAACATGGAGTTTATGGGTAGCAGCTATGATGGGCATTACAAAAATGACAGGTAAACTATATACATTTGATAGCATTTATAAATCTTTTAGAGTAACTTTGTAAATCTACTATATATGTAGTATTTAATAAACGTAAGATCTGTGGCTTAGCGCCGTTCAATCCATGAGTTGAGCAGGCAGAATGATTTAAAAAAGTATTTTTTTTTATTAAAATGTAATTGACAATTATATAAGATGGAGTAAAGTTCAAGCAACTGCTATAAGTGTCATTTTAAATCATTCATACGACCACTATAGAATACAGAATACTGATACACAATGATTATAAATGGTATTAATTAATTATTATTGTGTGATTATAACTCAATATATTATATATTATTATATAACACCATACATTATATTTATTCAATAGCCATTTTTTTAAATATTTAACGCTTAATCAATGTTTATACTGCATCGCAATATACATACTTTTTTATCCTAAATAGTAGGTTAAATGGGATGCAGCAATTCTGTATTAAAAACTAAGTTTTTGTCCTCAGACTACATTTTATAATTTTAGCCTGTCAAAGAGCTCTCAGTTATGCAGACAGGAATGTTATCCTACAGGTGTCTATTAAGAAACTAAGTGAAAAGCTTCACACATAAAGAGATGTCATCTCATGTTGTCCTTCACAGGATGGAGGGGTTGGGGGAGTACACATTTCCCAATCAGACCAGATATGTTGGAGAGATGAAAGACGGCATGTTTCATGGAGAAGGAGTGCTACACTTTCCAAATGGAAGCAAATATGAAGGAACTTGGGAGAAAGGAATATGTAAACAGGTCTTTACCAATCTCTTACTTCTAAGAATACAAATCTTGCTAATGATATAGCATACAGTTACTTCAGAAAAAAACATTTTAGTTATCACAATGAGGTTGAATAGATTGCATCCTACATATTAACCAACAACTTCTTATTATATTTTTAAATAAAGTTTGTACTTACTGTATAAACAATAAATGTAGATTAAATATTTTTGGTCCATGTAGGGAAAGTTCACATTTTCAGATGGTCTGGAGTATAAAGAGTGTGACTGGGATTACTGTGATGGCAACGATAGACGATTCTACTCTGAGAGGTGTAATGGCCTGAAACCAGCAGGTATGGTCTCTTTTTGAAATGACTGGTTCTTGGTCAAGTATAGCTTAAATGGGAAATAATCAATGCTTGTCGTTTTCTTTGAACAGGAGAATCCCAGTTAACTGATCGGGACCCCCACGTGTCATCCCTGATGGTTGCTATGACACCGGTGATGGCTTTTATGATCCTAACACCAGAGTTGTCAAAGACTACGGTGGCTATTTTCTCAGAAACGCAGGTGAGAGAATGTGACATGCCATGCTATAGTTTCAACCATTCAGTTTTAAACAGTGTGTGTAACTAATAATGACGTAACCACCCGCAGTTTATTCGCTTACAGTCTGATGCACATTGCACACAACATTTTTTCTTGATTTAGTAAACTCTATTTAGCTTATATGTATAGTGTTGTATTTTTGCAGTTCACCAAGAAATAAAGTTTACAAAGTATGAGGGTTTTGAGGATTTAATAAAGACTAAATCTTGCCAGATTTGTGGCATCACATCCTTTAAAGATAAACGTGATGAGTTTTTCCCACTATATTTCACCATCTTTTCTAAATGCTGGTCTATTGGGAAAATGTGTTTCAGATAAATGCACCCCCTAAATAGCATGGGAAAACTATAGTTTCTTTACATGACGTGTTAGAAGGTTTCTTCTTGTGTAGGCGGGCAGCAATATGTCGCATTCTGCGCCAGACAGTATGACATTTAGTCAAAGGTCTGGCAAAGCAAGACTTACTGTACTATAGCCCAACTCACTTCATTGACCATCAATTTCCCACACAATAATTTCCATGAAATCACAATGTATTTCTTAATCCAATCTTTCTCTCAGACCATGATGTGGTGTGCGCTTTACCAGAGATTTTGCCCTCGGCCCTGCCACCTGGAACATATAAGAACACAAGAGCATTAGAGTGGCATAAATGGATTAGCTAAATGCGTGTAGATAGTGTAGAGACTGAAGATTGAGCAGCGAGATCGTGAGATAACTATTCTGTAGGTCTTTTCTCTCAGCCAGACATGCCTCTGTGCTGTAGTCACTTGAATTGTTTTCAAGGAAAATGTAAAACACATTTTCCAGTGCCCGATGCAGTATCTGTGATTTGAGGTGAATTCTGTATGTCAGATTGTATGTCTTTATAGACGGGAATTCCAGTTCCCATGCCAGTTTCAGCTATCAGTACGATCCTGCGCAATGTAATTGACTGGAAAAGGTTGTGGAATTAATACCCCCTTTGTCAGGGATTGAATTGGGAGGCGGGCAAACCCTAAAGTTTAGTGATGGTTGCTTGTTATATGTTAAAATAATTTTTTGGGAAAGTACTATATACATACATCTGCAAAAATAGTAATAAATGTGGTGGTTGGATGTTTATTATAGCATTGCTAAATTAAGTGACTTACACCTTAGTTGGTGTTGATGTAACAGGTGCAGTAATATAGCGTTACATTTGTGTTCTTAGTAACGTGAAATTAGTCATTCATTGAACATATAAATATGATACATTTGCTTTTCTAACAGGAAGATTCTCTCATCTGAAAATTGCATTTTCTTCATTTTGCATTATGATCAATCTGAATTTTGAGATATTTACGTCACATGGTATACAATAAATTCTTGCACATTTAAACGTATCAACAGGATTCCTTAATCCTTCATACTTTGACATTCTCTACCCCAGTAAAACAGATACATAAAGCTCACGATACCTGTTCCTAAATCTTGGTATCTGTATTTGGCAAGTCACATGGAAATGACTTGGCACCTTGCTGCATTTTCCAGTATTGCAAGATGCATGATTTGCAACTACATGCAACACGATATGCAGCCTCCTTTTCGTCACAGTCTGATTTGGAGCATGCACGTCATCCATAGTATCATTCGTCTATTACATATCGCTTCATTCATCTATAGTCACTATAACAGAGGAAGACAGCTACATCCTGAACAGATGTCAGAAGACTTAGTCTGGAGATACATTGTCTGCTGTTTTTATTTTAAAGAAGCCGAGTTGTAAGCTGTTTATTGACATTATAAAGAGACAGGGTCTTTGTCTGGTGAAGTACAAGATGCAATATAATAACATTTGTCTTAGGGCTTAATGCTTCAGACCCACACAGAATTTCTGCAGGCAGCCTTTTGCAGAAAACTGCAGGATTCTGCACATCCCTCACCACTTACTGACTGATAACAACAGGAACATGAGACAGCAATTGTAAATGTGTTGAATGTCTAGTCTGAACTAGTCTAGCATAGCCAGACGTGGTCTAATTAGGTTTTATGCTACAGTGGGATATATTGGTGGGTCTCACCAGTGGATTGTGATTCAGCTCGACTGATGTTTGTTTTGTGTGTTCATCCAACCACTTTAACTACCTTAGTCATAAGGTAAACATCATATTTACTGCAAAGGCAAATGAAAACAAGAGAAAAGCATACAGTGCTGTCCTTCATTGAATTGTACAGTCTGAATCTAACTATTTTAAAATGATACTTAAATGGATACGCAACTATAGTTAAGCAATTGATTTGCCGTTAAGTGTATAAATTGTGACAATAGCAGGATTTTTTTCAACATTACACCATCTACAGTGGGATTCATCGATAGTGGATACTCGATACGAGGATAGTGAGATTCTAAGGTTTTGTGGAAATGACATTCCCACGTACAGTACATCTGGTCTTTAAATAAGCAGCAAATTTAACATTGGGCTGTAATATAAAAGGAATGTGGCGTATCCTATAGATTTATTTTTATCACTTAGAAGTGACGGCACATTTGTCAAAATGGGTGTGAAGACAGAATTTATTGCCAGTAGCTTCCCTTCAGGATGGGGGATCATGGAGTGCACAGACGCCGAAGAAGCAAACGAAGAGGAGCCGCTTCCCTGCGGGAGGATGTTTTTGGGAGGAGAGGAAAGAGGGACAAGTCCAACTACAGCTGTGGGGCAGAGAAACAGTAGGAGACCAGGATGACAGGGGGTGGCAAACCCAGGCTGCAGTGGACCAGGCTGGACAGGAAATGCCCAGGCTGTAGGCCAACTCTGAAGCTGGTTGGAGAGCACTTGAAAAACAGATGGAAGGAAGGCCTGGGGAATCTCTTCACGTTGGTCATTTGAAGACAGATGAAGCAATTGTCCACATACCAAAGTGTGGGATAGGCACAAGGATGACTCAGTGGGTCTTCTTCATGTACCCTCCCTTGCCTCACATCCTGCCAGCGTCTCACCTCTCTCTAATCCAGGCACACCAAAGGCGAAATCACATGGTTTCTACAGAAGAAGTGGAGTGCCGTTTAATACAAAGACCAAATCTTATCTAAGGACCAGAATATTATACAGTAGTTTGGGGAACCACCACACCACAGGCAATTCTTTGCCAGACAAACATCACTTGGTTTCTTTAAAAAAGCACAAATCTATCTTAACTGCAATTATCATCCCACAATGAGACATGTACTGCCACGTCATTACACCCCACGGAAGACGTTCCTGGAGAGCAGAGGTGGTCAATGTTTGCCTGATGCAAGAACATGGGATGATTTCTATAGTTCCTTCCTAACTGGAAACGCTTTGAAATGTGAGTGGGGGCATTGCCAAAGCCTGTCATTATTCCTCAGAGCGTTTGTAATAAACCCTGCAGAGGTTCCCGGATTAGAGGCTTTAGGGAAGATATGGTGTTCCTGTATGTTGCAGTAAACTACCTGAAGTCAGGGATGCAGGCATTCTTTTTTGGAAGACCTAGAAATCCTGTTTACTGGGTTGAAATGAGCTGGGAGATTATGCTTTTCATTAGAAGTAAATTAGGGCAAGTCATTTAATGTATAGACCAGCTGTTTCCAAAATATGAGTAAGTGCGAAGAATAATGATACATTTCAATAAATGACAATTTACAAATCAATTGCAATATAATACATGTCTTATATTTTTTCCGTATTTCACGACTCAACAAGCAAATAGTAAAAGCAATGCTTACTATATACTAAATACAACATATTGAGTAGCCCAATATACATTTTGGAAATTAAGTGTTTTAGACAACCTTTTTAAACTACGTTCATTGGCAACACGCTGCCATACTGCTGCTGAAGCAGCGGTTTCCTGCTCTTTTGAAATTATAGCCGAAGGTTCATATTAAAAACATCCCACCGCCAATCAAAATAGCTCAGGCCTAAACTGCCGAGCAACTATTATAAGGTTTTCGAGAGACGTTTTTAACAGATGATCTACAACCTGGACACGTACCTCAGTTCTTTCTGCGCCATTGAAATAATCCCGAACAATAAGCAGAGATCCTGAAGTCATTAATGGAAAGTGCCGCTCTGTTTGGAAGGAAACACTTCTCCTTTTGATTGTATTATAGGGATTAGGATAAACACCTCCTAACTAGGTGCTATTACTGGTGCTATTATTGCTTTCCTTCTGACTCCTGGGCTTTGATGTGGGTGAATTTATTATCCTACCTGACTGAGGGCTCAATGTGAACATGGTAAAAGATAATAAAAGTAGAATCAACTATGAGAAAGACAAAACAGAAATTATTTCCTGTAGCAGTAAAATACCCTGTAGCTCTGCGTGTAAGATATAAGCATATAGCAGAAACTTATTTAACAAAATTGTGGTGGGTGGTGGGAAAATACAAAAAGCCTTTTTTACAAAGGGTTTGTACAGTGTATTTTCCCATGAATAAAAAAATAAATTATATTATTTTATCTTATCTTCATACACTGAGAAAAGACGAGACAAAGGAAAATACACATAAGTAATAGAGACAAATAGATTGTCAAATGGATTGCACAGTAAAGAGACCAATAAATTTTCTTTTAGTGTAAAACTAAAGAGCAATTTCTATCTAATAAAATATATTACAGCCAAGCATAACAAAGCCTACAGACATTTTCAAGACAGACTTTTTTAGACAGCAAATTTACAATTAAAATATATATATATATATCAGATATTTTTAAGTTTCCCATGACCTTGGGAACTGTCAACAGATATCCACATCAGTTGCCCATCATGAACAAACTTATTTTGTTATAGCAGCATCTGTGTATGGCGCAGTGTTCTTTGTTTTTGTAAGAAGCATGACGTTGATATCCAGATTTACCTGTTACATTTATATTTTAGGCACTATTATCATGTAAATCGCATTTGTGAGCTCTTTCAGCCCTCGACAACCGATACAGAGGATCTATTTTGCATTAGATTTGATGCAAGTGACACACGTGCTCCAAAATAGGATCATATTAGCCTATGAATTTGGCAAGTGCATGAATGCCGAGGAAACAATAAGTATCGAGGTGGTAATTTAGCTCAAATATAAATTTTCTCCATTCACCATATACCCGTTTCCCGAAACGTAATTGTAGACCGACCCTGTCCATCAGCCATCGGTCGAAGCGCCCACGGAGCTATTAATTGGTTTAAAATAGTGATGAAATGTTTCTCTCGAGTGTGACCTCCGCGTGGAGAGCGTGAGGTGGGAGAAGCGGGATGAAGTGAGACTTTAGCATGCAGCTGTCGCAGAACGGACCGGTCGCGTGCTGGAAAAGTCTCAATTGCCGCGCGCGGGAGCCAGGTAGAAGTGGCGGGAGGCGCGTGGAGAGGCCGTTTAGGGCCATCGCGTGCAATTACCGACAATCAGAGGAGAGCTTAAGACCTGTTCTCAACAATGGGCTCGGTTCGCCACGTTCATGGGGGTGAGCGCTCAAGTGCGTGCAGCTGCGCGCTCACATTCAGCACCAGCAGCAGAACTACCTCTCGCTCCGCAATTAGCAACTCCTTTCAGTTTTAACCGTTTAAAAAAGCTGTATATTATCCAGTGTTTTCGGTTGCGGAATCATCTCTGGGAAGAAAAAGGGAGCGATTGATTGTCGCGTGAAGTAGCGAATTTTCATAATTGTTGTCTTAATCCCGCACGTAAAAAATGTAAATTGCCTTTAAGCGCATATGAATGAGTTTGACACATGCCATTTGCAGCTCGATTTTTGACCAAACAATCAGGAGAAAATGGCACGTATTCCGTTCATAAGCGCTAATATTTGTGCGCGAAGACGCGCTGCGTTTTATAGACTAGCTGCAATAACGCATTTCCTTATCAAAATAATTGAAATATTTTTATTATGTGAACTCCTAGATGACCGAGAGCACGAGTGGATTGTGAGGAGCTGCAGGAAGGGCTGGGATGAGTTCATTGGCCACTGTCCAGGAAACAGCACACTGGACTGAAGTGAGAACACTCACACGCGCGCAGACTATAGTGAATGTATGTGATGTGAATGAAATATCAATTTGTCTTATTTATTTTCGTTCTTTCTGTTGAAATACAACTGATATGATATTACATTTTAAATATAAAATACAGAAAATTATTTAAAAAAATTCGAAATGTTTAATACTAGTAGGTTAAAAAACGGTGTGAAATTATTAAGTAGGCTACTAAGAGCATGCAAAACGATTTATACACACTAAGTATAATACACACTAATAATTTTTAGAATATATTCATTCAATTCATATTTTTAATTCCTCTTTCAATTTGTTTAATATTTATTATTTTTTGTAAACGTAAAACAGACCGGAAAACGTAACATCATCTAACGACTGTATGGGGTTTTGTTATTCTAAAAAGACAGAAATAAAAAGATTGTTACATCATACAACGGACTCTGTCCAAGGAAATGGCAGATACTGCAATGACATTAAGCAGCTGAATACAACGCAATGTTCCATTGCCAGGTTATTGCTCAGCTCACGAAAATGACATTTTAGAAATGACTCCGCATGTGCGTTTGTGAATCAGAAAAGTGTAAGTTGGGAAAAGATTATGTCCCTTGAAACAGAACAGGGGATACAAGATCAATCCTGTGATGTGGCCTGACAGGGAATTCCTGTATGTGATGCCGATGGAATCAGTGATGGAGTGATTACTGCAAACACTGACCCGTGAAGGGTCTGCCAGCTCCTCCATCAATCCGTGATTACTTCCTGCTACACGTTTAGGACGCACACTTGTACACACACAGACCCAATACTGGTCCAATGTGTTATATAATATTATAGAATACAGATATATATATATATATATATATATATATATATATATATATATATATATATATATATATATATATATATATATATATATATATTATATAGGTCTAGTGTTGTAAACCTTCAAATAAAGAGCATTTCTTTAATTAAGAAAAAATATAAAGCCAATAAATTAATGTTACTTTTCTAAATAACAAATTAACATAAAATTAATTAACAAATAATTTAATAAAAAAAAGTAAAATAATAACAGATCAAAATTTAATGAATGGTTGTTTTTTATATATTGTATATTCATATATTATTGTAATGTATTTAAAAACAGTTGCACAGGCAAAACTTAGTTATTTGTTTTATTTCTTTTTGTTTTTTGCTTTTTTTTACAAAACAGACAAGTGGAAGTGGGGAAAAGTGCTTACAGGTTACTTGTCTTAATAAATACAGGAATGTAGAGGCCTTGTCCCTCATTCAAAACACAAGAGTGTATTTCTTAGATTTAAGTTACGATTTCAGACTTTTCCCCTGGTCTCAGACCTGTACACAGCCCTGATCTGTTAGTATACAACATGTCTGCAGCAAGTATACAACACCCCCGCTCTCCGGTCACGGCTGAGGCATATACGGCACACATGTATGGATAAAACAATGAAACACAGACACATTAGTCTCCCACATAAAGTTAGGACACATGTAAAAATACATGTACATTTTCTTTACATGTAGCTATCTTTACATTTTACAGAAGTGCTCTTTTAATCTTACACTAAAAGTTGTTTTCTTTTTCCCACTTTCTTTTTTTGCACAAAATGTTGTTTGTCATTGATAATTCCTTCTTGATCCTCATATGAATAATATTGTCTTTACCTTTTTGGAAAAGCATCTGGAAACCTAACATCAATGTTAGTTGTGGTTAATTATTGCTCTAAACCAAAGAACAGTTTTGCATTTTTGAAAAGAATAAAAATTTTTTAGGAAAGATACTAAAGGTTTTGCTATCTTTAGGATCTCTTAAACTGAAATTCTTAATTGACAGGTTACTTGCATGTGAAACGTAAAATGAAACAATTCTTCACAATTTTTTACAAACCCGCTTTCATAACAGATTGTCTATGTGTAATGGTAATTGTTAGTTATTTTTAAATGTTTCCCTCAAATAAATCCATTAAAATATGCAAATAAAATTACATTATTTTGTATTTGGGTCTTCTGGGTTGGATCAATAAATCTTTTTTTTTTTTTTTTTAAACCTGTAAAAACACAGATGCTAGCATAGAATTTCATGCTGCATGAACTTGGTCTTTGAATTTAGAAGTTAGGAAAAAGAAGGTGAGAAAAAGCAGTAATCAATTTTAAATCTATTCATCTTGGCACAACATGCATGTTCGATCAGGCACCAGGCAAGACATGTTTTGCGTGTTTCAGCGAAGGAAAAAAAATGTCTTACCACCTTGTTAATTTTCCCCATCCACATCCTTTTTCAAACTATATCTTTAACACTGATGCAGGTAACTTTACATTCCATTTGTTTGCTTTAAAAGTCATCTCCAAGCCTGAGCTGAGATGAGTCTGTCGGGAGAGAGGATAAACCAAGAGCACTTCTAGTCTTTTACAGTGTTTTTTGTCCCAAAGTCCAGACTGTGGTCTCGGCAACACAAGTCCTAAATTCACAGGTCACAAATACGTCTTTTCCGTAAATTAGCGTGACTAGATGCAGGTGAGTAAAATCCTGTTCAATGAAGCCAGAGAGGAAACAGTCTCTCTCCTCGGGAGTTCAAAGGTCAAGAGCAAGAGGGACCGTGACCCTCTCCTTGAGCCAGATCCGACCTCTGGGGTCCGTGGCGGAGTGGACGGAAGTTTGGAGCAGGGGGTCAGGGTGAGGGGGTCAGGGGTCACTGTGAGGCGGGCTGGGGAGGTGGACCGTTAGCGACTGAGAGGGAGCTGGGGTAACATCATGGGTTGATGAGGCAGGCCCTGTGCAGTAAGCACTGAAAACGGATGACCTGCAAAACCAAAACAAGCATATAAAGCTATTTAAAGTTTAATTTTTAATGTTAATATGTAGAGATAAAAAAAGGGCATTTGTAGGTGTAAAAATAGAAAAAATGCACCTATGTGCAATAATTACGTATTGCTATCAGATTGTGATTGTAGTTGTATAAAGACCATGTTTCAGGAAGCACTCACTTTCAATGTAGCCGTGCAGAGCCACCATGCGCGCTTTCTCAGGACTGCCGAAAGGGGAGTAATGCAGCTCGTCGGGCAGCGAAGGGGGCATGCGGGCCTGCGGGTGAGCTTGAGGCGGACCACTGTGCTGTGGAGTGTGCTTTTTATGTCTCGCTCTGCAGTTTTGAAACCAAACCTATGAAAATATCACAAGGAATTATGAAGCTATCTCTCTCATGTGTATTCCAGAGAGAGAGAGAGAGAGAGAGAGAGAGGTTGTTTTACCTGTATGACTCGTCTACTCAATCCCGTCATGTCTGCTAGCTTCTGCAGGGTTTGAGCATCAGGGTTGTTGTCCTGGGCAAACTGTGCCTGCATTATCTGTGCAATGCACAAGTAACACAATTAAAATGATGAAAATGAGCTTTTTTTTATTGTGGCCCTTCCTGTAAAATCCATGCTGAAATTTCATAATCTAATTATGAGAAGTTTGATTTTAAATATTACTTGCACTATGATTTCAATCTTTGACATGGTCTTACTGGTCAATATTACAGATATCAAAGTTATATTTTCACAGAATGTTCTTTACATTACGGAAAAAACCCGGATCACACTTTAGATATCATATTTTAGAAAAAATCTATAAAATCCGAGTTAAGCTCAAACTCTCCACTAATTTTGTTTGTATTTAAAAAACTGAGGACGAAATAATAATTTACAGTACAGAAATATATTGTATGTTATGGAATATGAGATCAATAAGTTTGCAGTAGGTAAATTAACATACAAACATTATACTATTGGTTAGCAAATGTAATCCGAATTCTGTCCAAGATTCAGAAGTCAGTCCACTGTTTGATAATATCACCTGCAGTTGTTCAGCAGTAAAGGATGTTCGTGCCCGTTTGGCCGGTTTCGGTTGACTGTCCTGTTCCGAAGGCACCGCCGCCTTCCAGCGTAAGTCCACTTCCTGTGCAAAAAACAGCCAAAGCAACACAGTAATTACTAAGTATATTGAAAAAGATAGACACGATTGTGCACGTGTTCACATCTACGCACACGTACCACTTTCAGCAGCCCGTTTCAGATTCTCCACCATAGTATCGTAATGGATCCGACAAAGAACTTTCTCCTCAACCAGTCCAAACTCCTCGCCTGTAGAAAGCTGACGTTTGCAGGAGAAACAGGCGAAGCAGGCCAGATGATAGGCGTTGCCCCTGGCTCGTCGCACCCAGTCGCTGGCATAGATCTGACGGCCGCAGCGGGCACACTTTGTACCAAACCTACTGTGAGACAGAGAAGGGCTTGGGCATCAATACTCTTTCCTTAAACTCTTGTGAATTAACAATAGAGGATCATTTCATACTTGTCATTCTTACTAAAACACATAACCTAGTATGGTAATGCAAAGCTCAACAATAAGAATGACACGGGCTTGGCGTGAGAGAGATGACAGAGCTGCCTTTTGAATTATTGGGCCAGTTTTGCATTGTAATATAAATATATGAAACTAGATTTATTTCTATTCATATTTAAAATGTATTTTTGTGTGTACAAACTATTAGGAAGAGCCGTAAAAAGCTTTTTGCGAGGTTGGAAATGATAACGGGCTTAATTGTTTAATTTGGAAACATTTGTTTGTTGTTGACAAACAGTTTTGGTTTTGCTTTAAATTTATAATGAGAAACAAATTTGAAAACAAAACTGTCCAGCTGCTAAAATGCATTAAGATTACTACAAAGAAATGTAGTTTTATTTGCAAAAAAGGATGTTTTGTCTTTCTCCACAGATCTCACTGGCTAAAGGCAGAATAGAGATAGACTGAACCGTGTCCAGTGAGATAATCACTAAACTTGTCTGACACGGTTGTAAAACTTTCAACACAAACAAAACTCCTGGTAATTCTATGAGCCATAGGTTGGGAGGAAATAAACTGAGCTGATAGGAATCACAAACCCTGTACAAAGCGTGTAACAAATACCTGTAGGACTTCTATTTTTAAATCATCTCCAAATTTCAAAATCATAAAATCTAAAACCTTTTTTACTGCATTTGTATTGAATTACATGGACTTATTTTGACCGGTCAGGGCTGGCAGTGCTGCTTTTTGACCCAGACGTCACATTAAGGTGACCACAGCGGGGTTCCTACGTGGCTAAGAGCACAGACTCCCACTAATGCTCTGCAGATGGCCAGTCGTGGCCCCTTTTTTTACCCTGAATCCGAGCCCCCCCATGCCTCCCCCTACCACCACGCCTCTGTCATTGGGAGCTCTTGTGTAAACAAAGTGTCGTACACAACCCCCACCGAAACCCCCAAGAAACACGGGATATCAAGATAGCCAGTTTGGCCATGTTTCACCCGTCTACACTACTGAAGAATGATGACACCGGGCCAGCGCGCTGAAATCTCTGCAGCGGGCCCCCGGGGCCATCCACTGAAAATGACATCATTACAGCCGCCAGAGAACCGGATGGGGCTCAGGGAAACAAAAAATCATCACTGTAATTCTTATATTTGGAGTTTTTGATCAGCAATGTTGGAGAATGTTACTTTTAAAAGTTATGATATCGCTTTTTCCAACATGTGTTGGAATTGAACGCGCTTTGCTAAACAGTTATTTCGCTGTTCCAAGGCAACACTCAATTCATTAATGTAATTATGTACAATATTATGGACATTATGGTGTAGATGTAACAGATGACGTGTTACTCTAATTGTTGCTTTACGTAATTTGATTACATAATGTGCATTTCGGCCTGTATGTTTTGTACAATAATTTGTCTCTGCCAATTACCACTTAAAGAAGATGAGACAGTCGAGAAACAAAAGCAAACCCGAATCGAAAACCTCAAGAAATATTTACTTTCCTCTTATGTACAAAATACAGTTACATAAAGCACACCTCATGTGTTGATGCCTGCAGAAAGTATTCAAAGGGCTTTCTGTGTACATTGCACACTATATCCTGACAGCATAATTCCAGACAAAGAATACAATGTTTGAGTAATGATGCATTTCAGACATGTGTTTAGAAGAGAAACATTGCGGAACAGAGCTGAAATCTCTCATGCCACTTCATATACCGCGAAGCGTTTCAAAAAAGCCATCAAAATTTTAAGGGGAATTTTTTCTGTGTTGTTTAGCTCTGCACCATGTCTGATTGTGCGTCATTCTGCCAACCCTAACCTGCACTATTTTTGCTAAGGACATAAATTAAACCATAATCATGTCACCATAATCATGTCATGTGACATTTCCAAGCAATCAGACTGGCAGACAATACATTTAAATTAGGCAGAAACTAAGCATCCACTTAACTGTATCAAACGCATAGCAACACCTTAGCAACCACCAACAACATCCTAGCATAGTGGTGGCTAGTTTTATACAAGCAATTCTCAACAGCAGAATTTAGTGTTGAATTTATAATACAGAGATTTAATTAGAAGAAATACTTTTTTCTCTTTTTTAACCTGTAACTGTCACCGTTCCACAGGTGGAACACTTAGGTTATTATTTCACTATTCACTTTAATATTTCATAGTTGAATTCTAATTCAATGACTAACTATATTAGATTGATGGAAAGGTATAACACTTAAGATTTACAATTTTCATAACGAAAAAACTAATAAAAAACATTAATGTAAATGTATTTTAAAAAATGCCTAAAATAAAAATACATAAAAATATTTATATAATATACCCAGTGTGTACCCAGCAAACCCAGTGTGGTTTCTGCACTACTCCATCACTCCTTATTCTTTGCTTCCTCTGATTAACAGCCTCTGCTGACTTCCTGTGTGGCCTGATGCTCGCGCCTTTGCGACCGTTTCTTTTTGTGTGTAGGTACAGTCTCCGCTCTGACCCTTACCGCCAGATCTCCGGCCATTCCTCCGCCCCCACCCCTCACACGCAGGCTAAGCCCACTTTGATTTCCTGCAATTACACTCGATTAGAGAAGCTGTCACTCTGGCCTAGATGAGAGGCTAGCGTACATGAAACTTATCTTCTTAGGTTTTGTTTTTTGCAAGGAATCAATGGAAATCCCTTTCCTGTCAAGCTTGTGATGACTGTGCCGTAATGGCGCTCTGCAGTAACACAAAAACAATCCAGCTGCCAAAAATAAACTCACCCACATCGGTCTGTGCTATACTGTAGATACACAAACATCCCGTAACGTTTACCTGGATCGATCCTATGTGGTACATTTTCATATCCCCATCATAAGAGGCTTTATAAATTCAAATAAAATAGTAAACTTATATATTTTTTTATATTAAAATATTAAAATTTGCTTGTTTTCTTATATTATAATTTCAATTAACATTTTAATGAGTTTTTCAATTACATTTTCGTCCAGTAAGTGACATTAGTACGTATTAGGAATGTGGTATTAGCTGGTTTGTCTCTAAAATTACATTGTATTCACACACTGGTACGTATTGGTAAGATAAAGATTTTAAGATGGCTAAAATTCAACTTGTTAAATTAAAGCAATGGACATTAATTTTATTATATGAAACATCACTAGAAAGTATTTGCACAAGAATGACCCGCTTTTTTTAAAAATGGTTAAGCATCAGTCAAAATAATCTCTGTGTAAGTGAATACTAATAATCATTTGTCTAAATGAGGTACTAAAAATAATCTGCACGTTGACTATGTGCCGAGACATTTACCCCATCACCAGTAACTGCAGGTTAAATACCAATAACAATATAATCATAAATGTACGAAACTAGTTTTGAATAACTGCTAAATTCTGCAAATTTCTTAGTGGACTAAAAAGGTGGAAACCAGTCATGTTATAGTCTCTTTCAAAACCCCTCATCAGCCTCCTCTTTCCACCCTGATGGAAAATTCTGTCCTTGTTTTAGTGTCTCTATGATCTATTTCTACTGTATGCAGACGACTTTGACAAAAGAGATGTTTCTGTGCCACCACAGATGAAAACACATGTTCACATAATCATTCACAAACTTGGAGCTGTTACTGTACTGTGCTTTTATAGAGCCAACATGAATACATCATAGATTCAATCACAATTCTGCTGCTATTCTTGTGATTGCATGTAAATAAATAAAAAAATACAGTGATCAGTTTAGTAACAAGAAAACCATAAATCCCTGTGGTTGCTTATTTGAAATACAAAACTGAAGAAGGACGTGATATGAAACAAAATTCTCCTTGAGACCAAAGTTTCCAAATTAGTATTTTCTTTACAATCTATATTTACAATACTATGTATGTATACTATAGTTAAGACACATCCAATGAATAAAAAAAAATCTTCCACATAAACATGATCTCCCACATTCCAACTATTATTAATGAGGGCTTCTCAGCACAGTCACTTAATCGATTTAGTCGATCAAATGAAATTCAATCTAATTGCAACTGACCATCTTACAAATATGGTTCCCGCCACAATAAGATCTATAAAATGATCCCTAATAAAAATACCTTACAATTGCCCACACATTAAGAACTCTCTACCAGCGCTGACAGATCCCAACATCTCAGCCTGAACAGTGATGCTCAGTAAAGATCAGAGTATTGACACATCATCTTGTGGAGCATCTCTTCAGATTATTGGTCTTAACATAGAAAACAAATGCTCTCTTGCAACACAGCATTGACTTTAAAGGGGCCAGTCATTCACATTGACAGGCAATAAGCAGGGAAGGCTGGCCAATATCATACTAGCATTCACAAGCTTTGCTGAGTGCTCTGCAATCATGGCATATCTCAATCCTTGTACACTCAATGCAATTTCACAGCTTTTCCTGGTTGGATCTGCCTCACTCAGTGCCTCCCTGTGAGCATATTACTGGGTCTGGACCAGACACTGATCATTTTTACATCGAATTGTTTGCCAATTTTAATTTGAATACTATTTAATAGCAGTATATCTTTGAGTATCATAAACAATCAAGACTCCTATTTCGATCTTTCATTAAAAAATCCTATTAGCATCATTTCCATTTTTGGGCAGTTGCCTTATAGGAAACCTTTTATCAGATAATTATTGTGATGTATTTAATTAGATTAGATGTATTTAATTGTTAATTATAATCAACAATTTACTTTTAAAGTACGTTAGACTGTGTTAAGTTTTATATCGAAAGCGCAAGAGAGCCGAAGAAAGAAAAAGATGACATATAACTGAAACTGATGTCGCGCATATTTAAGGTTGCAAGAATACTAAATTTACATTTTGTGGTAATTAAAATGGTTTTCACTGCCTTTGTCATCACTGTACAAATAAAAGAAATATGGCAAAAATTATATCAAGGAAAAAATACCTCAATACGCAGTTTTACTCGTGAGCAAATAATGACGTAGGCCTACTGTTTCGTTAATATACACAAAGATATTTTTAAGACAGAAAGTGAAAAACTTACCCTACCTGAAATAATCCATTTTACAGAAGATTTCCTTGTTTTTAATGTAGCAGCTGCTGTGCTGACGTAGTGAAGTTCTGCAAACTGAACACTCCAGACATCTCACGTGCCAAATCAGATTATTAACCTGTAAAAAACAACAGGAAATAAAATAGCAACAATAAACAATAATAATAGTAATAAGAATAAACAAAAATTCTTGTAAATCTGTAATTCCGCTTAATTCTCTTCATGTAATGTAAGCCTATTGTTTTTACATTTCGTGAAATCTGTCGTTTAACGTTAGCTTTTTCTTCCAAAATGCAATTTAGAAACGCAGTAAAATAAATTGGTTGAAATGAAAAGAGCACACAGGTTGTTACTGTCTCAAAACCACTAACATCAAAGGCGTTAGGTCACAATAAAATTGAGACTTGCGTGTACAATTTATTTGTAAAATGTAATTTATGGTCAAATTTAAGATTTGCTGTGAAATATAATTTTCAATGAATAATTATCGTTTAATTTTAAGCGGAAATATTTATCATATTCATGATTTCATAAACTTAAACAAAAATGAATAAAATAATTATACATTTAATCTTTAATATTATGATTTTAAATAACACATTAAATGCTTTTTGGACACACATTCATCTTACACCAGCAAAGTTTTTTAGTTGAGCCTATAATATTATTTATTTAATTCCTATTTTTGAAACATGTATTACTATTATGATAATATTAATAATTATATTCATATTTTTTCCAAGTTAAAAATGAAATGCGTGGCACAGGCGAAGGATCTGAGAATAAAGCAAATCTACAAGGAAAGAGTCTGAAATTGTTCATCCTGGCTGAATTGTGAAAGGGTCTAAACTCACACGCATGGTTTTATTAGTTTCCGCAAAAAGCAAAACATAGACGGATCGCGAGCTGCTGATCGTAACACACGCACTTCCTGATAAACAAGCAGCACGCGAACACATGCGCGAGCACAGGACACTCATACTGTCTTAACAGTTTTGCAAAACATGAAATAGGGCCAAAAGGCGAATTAGTCGTTTTTGTTGAAAACTCCAAACAAAAGAATAAATAATTTCATCTTTATTTTTGTCTAAAATCATATTTTGTTAAAACTGACGTGTATGTTTTTCTAGAGGAAACACTATAATGCGCGCATAAAATAAGTACATTTAAATTCATTTAATGTGTTACTGTAAACTATCATTTAAGCTTTAACCCTCTCAGTTGGTTAAAGGCAATTTGACTTTTAATGACACTGTAGAATAATAAAATTAAAAATCAAAACCTGACAGACTTAAGTGTACAGTTTATACTGTACCATTGCAGTCCTAAATGAGGACATTTAAAGCGTGTTATCGAGATGAAATTGTGTTTACTCAAGTTAAACAATCAAGGGTTTTGGAGTCTCACATCCTAAACAAAAACTAACGTTTAATATTTATAACAATTCACATTAAACGATAAATGTAAAAAACAAGACTTTTACAACACTCGACCAGATACTAAATCACTCAACAGCATAATATTATTTGCAAAAGTTTTACGAAAGGCAGGCTTATGGTTAAAACATTACCATTATATAACACTGTTCACTCGTCAAAACTGGTCACGAGAGACGACACACACATACACACAGGCCTTCGTACCTTCAGCAGATACCTGTCCAGTATCTCGAGCCCACAGCTCGCGCACACGTTCTTCCCGGTGGACGGCACGGAGGAGGCGGTGGAGGTGGGCGAGCAGATGGACGGAGTTGAAGGCGGACTGGGCGAAGAGCGCGTGTCGTCTTTCTCCATATTAGATCTGTGCGATTCTCCGTCAGAGTGTGACTACGAAAAATGACGTTTAAATATCAAAGTCTGTGCGCTACATGTAGCATTTATAAAAGTATCTTTCGTTTTTTATTATTATTTCTAAATGCTTCGTTTTTGAGAGTTGTCAGTTCATAAATGCTGTGTGACTTCAGTCTGCCGAATTAGTACAAATCCAGGATCTCCGTAATGCAAAACTGTGTTTTTGCAGGCCCAAACTATACCACTATACAGAAGAGAGAAACACTCACCATCGCGTGTCCGTGTTGGCTGTCCACGCAGCGTGATGCTCCCGGTGTACTCTGTGAATCTGGCGAGATCACCTAGAAAACAGAAGCCACAGTCAAGCCACGGGGCTCCATCTCAGTCATCTCCCCGACACATCGTTCCCTGCTCTATATATGTGCCCAAAAACAATAAAAAGCGCATTTAACTGTGCATTGAGAGCCTCGCAACAAAAACCCCCTGTTTTAATGAAGCGATTTCAATTTGGATTGATTTTTTCCCCACACTTAACCCGTGCCTCTTTCCATAATCGTATTTCCACGCAATCCAGGGAGCAGAAAAAAATAAACTACCTGCAATTACAAATAGCTTGAAATGCTCGCGATAAGAGGACCCCAGAGTGTCAATTTCAACTGCCAATCAGAGAAAGCAACGGGCCACCCAAAGAATTGCAAATTTGATTTTTAATGGCAGTAATTAAAATCTAATTTTTCCTCTGCGGAGTTGGCATGTGAAGAGGATGGACCGCAAATCACACTATTCATAATAGATCCTGATTCTCATGACATCACTTTAAGGTGAAGATGTTACAGGCTCCGGGAGATGATAAAGAGAGGACGCTGGCGACGAGATTTCACACCGAGCAACATGTTGGCATTGTCACAAAGCCCTGGAGGAAAATCGGGCTACTTTATTTGTGCAAACTAGTTTTTTTTTTTTTGCATGATAACAAACATATTGTCACGACGCACACTTGAAAGAAGGACATTAAATGTCTTACCTGTTTTGTGGGAATTCCTTCGGATAGAAATTGATTTCCCTCTGATAGAGGGGCCAAAACCTCATTTTTCCAATACATGAAAAAGCCCTCAAAAGCCCGGCAGGTTTTGTCAAAGTTAACACGTAAGTCTATACGTATCCCCAAAAGCTTTATTCCATGCGCACTGGCCGCTGATGCGCGGTCAATTTCGGTCTAACATCAACCAAGTTCGCCTTTTCCCTTCGATCAGTCAATAAAATCAATAACGCCAGTACTGTTCAAATCTCTGCGAGATGCAGAAGAAACCTTCGCATTCGTAATATGTGAGAAAACCGGACCAGATGCGGCCGAGCGCAGGCGGTTCGTCTCGACGCCTTATTTAGAACTGTTTGCAGGATATTTCCTACGACTTTTCCCCTCTTTTGGGATGCAGTTTGAGTACAGGAAGTGGAGAAAATTAAGGGGCTGGCAGGTTTTGCTCCTGCTCTCCTCATAGGCAGTCGGAGCACAGCCTACCTTCTGAAAGTTTGCAGATCAGAGGGGAGGGAAGAGATCTGCACAGGGGAGTTTGTGAGAATGTTGTCTTGTGTATCGAAATTCTGTGATGCAGAGATCTTGCGTAATGCTTTTTAATTTGTTTTGACAAATTATAGAGCAAAAATAATTTTAGGTTTGTATTTTCTATACCGCAATTTCGTGTATTTTTAGCATTTATATGCTATTTTGCACAAAAATATGCTTAGTATTGCATTTCTCATTTAAGGTAAAATTGACACATGAAGAATGTAACATGCAGGATCTTCCAGATAAGTTAGATCTATATATATATATCACTTATTAATTTATACGTAATAACACAATAGCTTGTTAGTATCATTTGTATGTTTTATTATATATATCTTTTGAGCGTCAGGTTGGTTTTTGTGTTTCATATATTTCGTTTGTATTACTCTTTAAGATTTTGTATTTTGTAACGATACGCCATTTGTTTGCGTTGTTTATTTTGACAATGATTATTAAATAAATTTAGTCTATAATTAATCATCAACGATGTGTCACGATGTGCGTAATGCAACAAAATGTCCAGAACAAATTATTATCATTTTATGTATTTCACAATTATTTTATTTGTAAAGAGATCAAACTTGTCAAGCAATACCGGTGTGAAATGCATTGTCAAAATCTATAAATACATAAGCCATTATATATATTTATTTATATTTGTGCAAATAAGTGAATACTTATATTGCCAACTGTATGTCTAGTCTTTAATTTGAACAGGTTTTCAATGGTCATGAGAGAAAGAAAAAGCGAAGAGAAAGTCCGTAAGCAGCATGATGTTATTATGTAAGGGAGAAACGGAGGAAAAAACAGTTCCATCTGATATTCAGGTAAAGTAACAGTCGCCTTTTTCCTCCTGTAAGTATTAATGTGCTAATATAGTATCGTAGTCCAGAAGATATCTGATGGGGAGACCAGTTATATATAATGGTACTAATATTATTTCAATGGAATTTGAACGGTCTGTGATAATAAATGTTTGATATAGAATCATAATTAGACATGTTCCTATAGGAATAGTAATGTAAAAAAATTAAGGCATTGCAAGTAAATGCAACAAAATAAGCAGGTCGATTGGGAAGAGGAACAAATTCACTTCGACGAAGGACAATTCAAATTTAAAACCTAAGCAGTTTCGTTATTTCAGGTTATTTAAGGGTCTATTGAAATATTTAAATGCAGCCCATAACAGATATAATGTAGCTACAGTATTCTCATGTAAAATTAAGCTATCAAAAGACAATGAAAAGGTGGAAAAAACTGTTTTTAAATACACAAATACAAAATTCAACACAAACATTTGAACATCTTATTTGAGGAATATTTGATTTATTTCATAACATGGCATCAGCCAAATTTATCAAAATACCAGGATATTTAGATTTCATCCAAACTCACTGTTGTGATACCTTGTGCAGACCTGATATAAGCCCTTTTCACTTTAGACATAACAGCTAAAGAAATGTACAGCATCATGTAGCTGCATTCAGCATATTTATGTGCTTTCTTTATATATTTATAGAAACAAAGGTAAAAATCCTTCTAGTATGTCGAATTCGAATCATATTATTTTTTTACTCACACACAACAAACAACATTTCTGCCAGCAGCACAGCATGAAACCACATGGGACAGTTAAATACAAAAACAATAAACACAAACAACAGGAGCTGCATTCTGGAGAATGTCAAGAGACGGGTGTTTGAAAATTCAGAAAGATCTAAAAGTTATTAACTCCTGAAAAAACGAAATTACTAACATCAATATTTATAAAAGGTAAAACTTCACCGAACATTTGTTGCTGGATCCTGCTTACGTGAGTTAATGTCATTCACGGTAACAGGATTCTTTCACTGGTCTGGAAACAGCACAAGACTACAAACTGTGTTTTGTCATAATACATAACAGTCTCACACTGGCTGAGAGATTACAACAGTTTATCTCCACACATCTTTGTCCATAATGTGAACACCAGTGTTGGTCCATTCAGCGCAGCTGGTCTGCTTTGGAGAGGTCATCTCCTGAATTTGCGGAACTGCCTGTGGTAGGGCTGGGACCTCTTGTCCTTCTTTTCGGGGGGTTTGTTGTAGACGTATGCTGAGGGTCCGGAATAGTCATCTGGGTTCTCTTCCATCATCTGCAGCTTGGCTTCAATGGCTCGTATCTTTGCATTAATACTTTAAACAGCAGAAAGAGTAAAAAGAGAAAAGTATTAACTACCAACTTCTGATCACTAATCAACAGTTTAAACACAAACATCTTATTTCAGCAGGGAGACTGAGACAATATGAATTGGGCGTATTTAATAATTTGATAAAGTACATAAATTGATAAACTACATTAAAAAGTACATTAAACATACTTGCCTTCAGAAAGGTAACGGTGTTCAAATTTTTTTTAAAGTTTTATAAAATTCATTGACACACAACCTAGATTAATAAAACGATACAATAAAATAATACATATTCTATAATATATATTTTTATGTATTTGGCAGATGCTTTTATCCGAAGTGACTTACAGTGCATTATGCTATACATTTTTTATGAGTATGTGCAATCCCTGGGATCGAACCCGTGATCCTGGCGCTGCTAGCATCACAAAATATATGTTATTTTATTATAATGTATAATATTATTAATAATTTGATAACACCATGAATAAGAATAATATTCTCACATTAATTGTTACATTCATCCTGTATGCAGGGACATAAATGTGCACCCACTGTGTAAAAATAAACCCTTTATAAGCGGAGAAAAAAGAAAGGAGAGAGGGAAACACAGTGGGGAATTTAAAAGTGAAATAAGGAGAGATGAAAGAACACAAAGAGGATGAGAGTCCTAGCGTAGATCAGTAATGGCCCAAACCTCAGTGTGGTTGGCAGCTTGTCTGTTTCACTGGATGAAGGCTCTAAACTAGCAGGCAGATTCTTGTCTCCTTTGAACGGCTCAAACCTCTAAAAGAAAACAAGCAAACAGACCAAAATAGACAAAAAACAAAGATCCATAGTTAAAGAGAATTTTGTGGCTTTTGGTTTCTTGAATTACACAGATTTTTTGTTCAATCAAATGTTCTTGAAATAGCAAGTAACAAAATGATAGAAATATGTCAACACAGGAAAGGTTTTAAAAGGTCACATGCAAAGATTGTTTGTGGATATAAGCAGTCAATTGGTGCTCATTAGGGATGAAATCTTTGTTGTTATAATAGTTTCAATGCTTTAATGAAGCCTATGTGAATAATAAAGGAGCAAAAGTCACAGCGCTCTCCCTTGAAATATAAAGTTCATGATGAGTAACTCTGATGACTTGATTAATTAAATTTGTTTTAGCTTATTCTTCCTTTCTACTTATGTTGTATATTTGTATTTGGCTGTTTAACCTGTTGAAAGGTTAAAAAAAATCACCTTGTAATTATAAATGAAATATGGTTGTAAAATTCAGATATGACGTTTAGTAGGTCAATGGAGAATCCATTAAGAATGGATTAAAATGCATATGCAATTTTCTTTTCTCCCACCACCACCGCTCATATTCCTGCCCTACTGCATTGTGGGAAATGCTGGATTGCACAGCCATGACATGCACATTAATTCAACTCAAAAGTGCCAATCAAACAATCCTTACGACCTTCAGCACAGTGACAGCCAAGTGTTTTATGAGGTCCTGTGGGAAATAAAAACAAAAAATGATTAAAAAATGCTTTCAAAATGGTGAATGCACATACTCAGTACTTACAATGATGGAAAAAGAATAACTGAACAAATAAAAAACTTGAGAATCTTTGAATAAAACAATATGACCCAAGATGTGATTAGATCATGAAAAGTGGGCTATGACCATAATTCAAGCAAAGATCTCTTTTCAGTTCATGAGTTGGAGCGTCCAACAGAAGAAGTTGTAATTACATTTCAGAAAGAGGAATTTACTGAACTGCAAGTCAAAGAAACTAAACAGCTACACAACAGAGGAATTTCATTAGTCTAGCTAAAAAAAGACAAGATCAGATTACATTTTCTATTTATGGTTTTCATTTCACAAACTTTACTCGTGTTGCTTGGTATGAAAATAAAGACTTCAAGGTAATTTAAAGCATTTAGGTAAATAAATAGTTCGTATAACATTTACATAAAGATTTTAAATATAGTGTATATACATTCATTATATGGAGGAAAATTATTTCATTTTATATTAATAGTACATTTAATAATTATAAACGATAAATTAAATTGTAAACATTTATATAATTATTATTATATATTATGCATCATGTAATGAAAAACACATTTCTATGAATTTCAAACTTGCTTAAATTCCCATTTACAACAATTCTGTAACCTGTTTGCTACCTCAATTCATATTCAACAATTTAGCTGACAAAGCAATTTAATTATAACCCCTTATCACATCATTGGTTAAAAATATTTTTTCAATCTGCAATGACCTGGTTACATTACCGTTTACAATAAGAAAAAGCTGTTGTTTAGAATAAAGGGCACCAAAGAATCAACACAACTAGACAAGAACATTTAAAAAGAAAAGAAAAATAGAAAGAATTTAGATGTCAACGTTAAACTCAATTGTGAAACTGTATCTGTTGTTTATTTCCTTCAAATACGGAAAGCCATGCGGCAACATTCCAACAACCCGTCACTCATCCTCTACATTACATTAGGCTATACCGAGTTCAACATTTTCCTTGTGTTTATTTTCTTTACATCGCTACACTCCACCCAAACAACCATATGGCCGTGCGTTAAGGACAAACCATTTTCTACACGCACACATCAGTCGGCTTCACTGAGCAAGTAAAAGACTTTAGAGAGACTGATTGCTGAAGAATACACCGATACCCAAAGTGTATCCATGTTCTGCTGTCAAGGAGATGACCAAACCAACCCACACAGATTCTCACCAGCCTCACACACAATCGTGCACAATGTTGGGTGGAGGGTGGTCGAGGGGACCTGGAACCAGACCTGTGTGCTGCTACTTGTTGTCAACAACTCTGCACTGTTGACCTTGACCCCTGCCTGATGTCCCTTTCCCTTCAGACGGGGAGGGCCGGGGGGTGCACAGGAGGGGCGGGATTCTCAACCATACAGGATTTCCTCACTCTCAGCGGCAGCTGCCTATTGTTAAAGAGCAGGGCTGCCTAAGAGATCCATTTCTAAATGTAGTTATACCATCTGCAGCACTGAACCATTACCGCTGCTACTAGAAATGAGGAGGGAGGCTGTAAAAAAATTCATTGCTGCCTTTAATTTTTAAGTATAATCAACTTGGCTTTACAAGTCATTTCAACTTACTATATTAAATTTTGGCCAGTGGCGAGTTGATATTAATAAAAATTATTTGATTACTTAATTTGATGAGTTGAAATAATGTAAAAACAGTTAAAAATGACTTCAAAAGACAAATTAATTGTATTTAAAAATGTATATACCAGTAATGGTATATATTGTGATAAAATAGGAAATTCCACCCCAAAATGTTTTACATATCACACAATAAAGTAATAACATCTACTGTTCCACAATCTGTTACTAATACTTATTTACTAATAAAAGACTTCATTAAAAACTTAATTAAATCAAACTAAATAGAATGCATTCATGACAAATTACTGGCATCAATACAACTAATCAACTAATTTAACACCAACACAACACATTTATGCATTTGCCAGACGCTTTTACCCAATGCGACTTACAATCTATTATACTATACTTTTTTTATGAGTATGTGCAATCCCTGAGATCGAACCCATGACCGTGGCATTGCTAGCGTCAATGTTGGTTGGCAACATTAAAAAAACCTTTACTCACACTGTGCCTACACTGGACACTAAAACTAAATCTCGAATACCCCATAGAGCTACAATAGAGACCTTCAGACCAGATCTCAAGACAGACAAATATTGATGTGATACCCACCTTTACCTGTGCATGAGCCCAGCGTACTACTAACTTCTTAGAAAGCGCCAACTTCCCATTCAGTCGCTGAATGGCCCGTTCAGCCTCCTGTAATGAACACAACACAACACTATCTACTATTATTGAGATTTTAGGATTATTACAATCTTACAGAGTCATATACAATGGTATAGAGTCACATGTGTCTAAACACCAGTAATCCATGTAACCAGGTAACTCTCAGTTACAGTGTTGCACAGTAAATTTGAAGTAATTTTAATTTTATTTAGTGCAAAAATGTCTTTAAAAGTGGCTGTTTGATTGCTAGGCACATTTACTGTAACATGCGCTATTAACAGCATGTTTATGTTCATTTTTTCGCAATCACAGCAACAGTAATTTATCACAACATTATCAAACAATATTACGGTATATTATAGATTTGGCAGCACATGCAAATAAACATTTATTAAATAAGTATAATAATGCTGTAAATTAATTATAAAAGCTTTTTCACTTGTGTGCAGCATTTTAACACCCTATTTTACATGTATGAAGGATTCCTGGATTTAAAACCTGTCTGCTTGGTACGTTCAGCTCTTACTGGATGTATATGGCATAATGAGAGAGGACAATAATGGCTGATGATGGATCACTAGCTTTCCAAGTGCTCATATAGGATATGAATGAGATCTTTTCTCTTCGAGACTGTCTCTCCATCAGCCGTCTTATGTACCTGCATATTATCATTTAGGCTTGAAAACGTGAAACCCTCATTGATTTGTGTATTTTGGAGTGTGAATCTCAGTGGGTGTTTGTGGGGAAAAAACACAGAACCTCTTTGGTGTGGAAGTTGACGAAGCAGTATCCTCTTGGCTGACCCTCCAGAGGACCCGATTTGTGGAACAGAAAATCAAACTGCTTTACTTTTCCAAACTTCTCAAGGAGCTTCACAAGGTGGTACCTGCAGGAAGACAGAGCGACATGTTTTGAAATGTGAAAATTTGGGTGCTTGCTGCCTACTGTGGTTCATTAATATGTCTGTAAAGCTGTGATTTTTTTTGTCTACAATTGTAAGTCATATTGTTGCTGATGTCATCATTCATCTCTGTGTACATACAAATCTCTAACCCAAGGCAATACTAACAGTGATGCTGTCTTTAGCATCTGCACACCAGTAATGTACAGACCCAGAATGATTAATAGCCATTATAAAAGCCACAAGGGAATAATGCATAACATGATATCATAATTCTTTGCAAACATGTCTTGATCAAAATGACAGACCTCTTTACACCTTTTTAGCTGTTGTAAATCTTTTATCAAAACAATACAAAGGATACAGCAGGGGGACAATAAGGATATGAAACAACGGAAGCCGAAATTCCCACAAGGGTTTAATTTAAGACAAACAATTACAACCGAGTGCAGCTTCAATGCCCTGCTAGCCAATAGGAGAATGAGAATTCAACACAGATCACCCATCAATCCCTTACTATTACAGGGAGCAGCAACAAAAAAATTTTTTTTGACACTTTCCTTTGATATAGGGACATGAAAATTGCAATAAAATTAGATGCAATGAAAAATAAGATGCTTAAAAAGATGTCATGATACCTTTAACCTCTACACCTCTGCAAAAAAGAAAGAATCTGCTACTGGTCAATTATTTGATTGAACTAAGAGCACTCATATAAAAAACAACAAGTATTTGCTTTTCTAAAAAACAGAAGCTCTGATTATGCTGAACCTGTGCAACCCAAACACAGAAAGAGCTGTATAACCAGGAACAGGATTATTCAAACATCCGTGTCCACGTTATTCAAAGGCAGTCTAGCATACAGTCTATATGCAAGATAGCGTTTTCTCTCCATGTGCCAAAAATCCCTGCTTCTGCATGTTCACCTGTACGTCATCCATGCCGTTAATGTTTCAGGTGACTCAATTGCGTCTCAGACTCGAAGATTAATGTGTTATTCAGCAAACCACATTTGAAAGCTCTATGGTTGTATCTTTGCCATGTGTTGACATCACTGCCCATAATTCTTGCAGAAAAGTGTGGGGGGAAAGATTGTGGGCATGTTTAAAACAAAATAACAATAATTCAGTAGAGCGGTTTAGGATGCAAGAAGTCAAGGTTTGCTTGGTTTTGACTAGTAACAAATATGTCACTTATGCAAAATGCATGAATGTAAATGTAATATGTGCTCATCAAAACAGTTGCTCAACAAAAGCTTGGGACTGTCAAAGTTCTTGTAGTGCTATTAGCCAATCACAAGCCATGCAATGTCATGACATCATTTTTATGCATTTATGAATTGGATGAGACTCTGAATTGATTGTCAGGATAGTGATGCTGTATATCACACATTAGATAAACAACAACACACTTTTTGTATATTACTGTTCTTCCAGTATGACATGTGGGCTGGGAGTAGCTTCATACAGTGATCTTAGGAGATGCCTGAAACGTCTATATTGTTTGGAGACTCTTTGAGATATTTTTAAATCTGGAAAGGTAGAAGCTTGGACAGAACTGGGGGTCCTGGCTAATGTTTTCCCCTCCTCTCCCTGGAGCTTTGCTCCATGTAGAATTTCGCACTTTCCCAGGCTCCACCCTCTGAAGTCCGGGCCACGGGATCTTCCTGGCTTGCCGCAGATTGACGAATCGATAGTGTGCCGATTCAAATGGACAACCTGTAGATTTTTTCAGACCACAATGCACTCCCCCAGAGGGCCATAAAATGTGCCGTGGGGAGGAAGTAGGGGTCCGTCCAGGGAGAGAGCGAACTCTTTGGCTTGGAGTATTTTGCAAAAGTGTAGTCATGAGCCAAGCATGTCACGTCAGCAGCTTGGGCCAAGGTTGTTATCGTGAAGAAAAACTTACATTGGTTTTCAGATAATCTGATTTAACTAACCACAGTGCATTCAAGGAAACCTTTCTATGCCATCACTACTTTGATCCAGTTCTACTACAAGTACATTATATATACAGTAATGATATGACTCACTCTTATCTTTCATGTTCCTTTGAGAAATATTTTGCAGAACGGGACGACTCCATAATCAGAAAAATCTTACAGATTTGTAGCTCACAAAAACATATCAACTGACACGTGTCTATTTCAGAGCGTGTGGTATAAGGCCAGCTCTTTGTTCCTGCTCTATGTTCCCCCCTGCCAACCGCGTAACGGACAATGCAAAGCAGAGCCCCAGGCGCAGAAATCACAAACAACCTGCGGCACATGGTAGATCCATCACCGGCCCTAAATAGGCCCCAGTGGAGGACAGACAGGTCAATATGTCAGCCTGTTATTACGACAGCAACCCCTTTTTGTGTGAACAGGCTGGGTCGGCCACAGACGTTTACTGTGGGAAACCAGCTCCGCAACCCTTTGTGTGTTCGTGTCAAAAAATCGTGCATTGTGTCAGGTGGGGAGGAGCTTTTGTCCTTTTGTAAATAATGACAGATATTCTCATCAGACAAAAAAACTGAAGAATCATCATCCAGACATCATCTTTAACACCTAGCATCAATGATCGATGATGTCACTCAAACCAAAGGACTAGTGGTCCTCAAACCTGTTTAGGTGGCAGATATATCAACAAAAAAAAAATATTTCCAAAAATTATGTTATATTGCTCATGTATATCAGAATGACAGATGGTAATTGTTTGTTAGTACACAGATGCCAGAAAATGTTTTTACATTTATTTCTTTTCATGACTACTAAGCACACATTCTCAGCAGCATACTTTAATACGGCGAGAATACAATTATAATTATTATATACAATTCTATACATTTAGAAAAGAATATATTCATATTATATAAGAATATATACATATTTAAAAATGTATTAAAATGTGTATGGGTTTTTTTTTACATTTATATTTAAATATAGCCTATATATATATTAATATATATACATTTAAATTTAGCTAAACATTGATATAATTAAATAAATAAATTATTATTTTTATGCCGTTTTGTAGTCGTACTATTTGATTATCATGATTATTGCATAATGATACAATAATAGTATTATTCAAGAATCATAGCTTAGTATATTATGTTTTCTGTAATAAAAATTTTACTTAACATTATGCAAAAACACATAATCTATCATAAGCACTATTAGTCATTGTAAAAGTAAGTAATGATTAAGTTCCTGTACAAAATTATTAAAATGGAATAAAATATGGATGTAATTCAAAAAGTGATGTGCAAGTAAATGTGGAGAGATATGCAACTCTTATCTAGTTTGGGTTTCAAATAACAAGTGACCATGTGACCACTGTCCCCAATCACCAGGCTGGCAATACCTTAAACCTTCTGCTTCATCTCTGATGATCCATACACAACAACAGTGCAAAACTCAATTATACACTTATTTGGAAACCCTAAAAAAACTACCTTTGGGTGACTTTGACCTCACATAGCAGGACTGTGTGTGTGTGCAAGATCTGCAAGACTTGATGTGGAACTTGCTACTACAAACACTCCCAGCATGTGAACTAATTAATCTTCCCAATCAACAGCCTATGGGCATCGCGGCTGGTTTCATTCAAGCAGGTTATTTAAAGAAAAACAGAGGAGCGAGTGGGAAGGAAACGCCTGTCTAGACGCCAGCCCAGGCAAGCCGTACATTTTCCAGGGCGCTCCAGTAACGTGTGCTGTTTCTCTCTCGCTTCCCTTCGGTGTCAAACACCCGCCCCCCTCTCCACCTTGAGCAGCCGCTACAGGTTCACAGAGTAAACACGCCAGGTGAATGAGAAATGATGGCAGCCCCTCAGCAAAACAGGTCTCCATGGCTGAGTGGCTCTCTTTAACACGCGTTGTCGTCATCTGCTCATTCTCCAGCACAAAGACACATACAGCTAATCAATCATTCAGGCAGGTCCACGGGTCTGCCTGGAAGGCAGTGCAGTTTGAGCCCGGCCTAGGGTTTATAACGGAGGAAAAGACTTACTCTGTGATTTTGGGGTCAATGTTGCCGATCCAGAGACGATGGCCGTCCTGTGCCGATCCACCGGACAGGATGGAGGCATTCTCCACAGTCTCTGCAGGCGACTGCATTGGGCTCCTGAGAAAAGTATTTTAGTGAATTCCAAACAAACGTATGTGATTGAAATACACGTGTGTCTGTAGTAAAGTGTTGTTTTAGCAGCACAAAGGGTTGTGGGTTTGATTTCCAGGGAACACACATACTGATCAAATGTATAGCTTGAATGCAATGAAGAGAAAAATCTGTCAAATCTGTTAAATGCATTAATAATATAAATGTTGAAACTCAATTTGATTACTTTTTTTTGTTTTGTCAGTAGCAAAGCAGGTTTACAGAATATTAGTTTTTCAGTAGAAACATAAAAAAACAGTACAGAAATAAGTAAAAGAAATGATAGATAAATTATAAAATACATAATATGTCTGAATATGACTCTTCCTTCAGTGTAACACACAAAAGAGATATTTTAATAAATGTCTTAGTGGTTTTGTTTTCATACAATGGAGGTCAATGAGGACCAATGTTGTTTGTTTAATGTTTATCAAAATATCTTCTTTTGTGTTATACAGTAGAAAAAGCCACACAGTTTTGGGTGAATAAATGATGAAGGAACATGGTATTAAAATCTTATAAAGACTGATTTGTTGTTTCTGTCTGTCTTGGTTACATACCTATCTAGACAACAGTACAGGACATTAATCACATTAACAATTATTATAATTAATAAAACAATAATAATTACTAATAAATTACATCATGGTCTTAATGCTCAAAATCTTAAAATGTGCAAGCATTACTTTCCTCTTTTCCTCCTTTTAATTATTTGTCATTTTTAAGACAGTGATGCCTACATTACCAGGGGCTGCTACTATTTAATTAATTATTACAACTGATTAATTTACTAACGTACCGTCTATACCTTTGTTCTTCTACAATGATAATATCAATATATTTTTTCAATATATATTTTTACAACACGTTTTGTTATAAGCCTTGTATAAAAATATTACAACCAACATAAACAAAGCCGAAATAATAATTTTGCATATCACTTACTGTCATGGTCAAATTTATCAAGCGATGCTAACACAGTAATTCTCTATCAGAACACTCACCTCCTTCGTAATCCTCTCTTTTGCTCTCTGAACCCAACTAAAGTCACAACGAAGAAATATAAACCCGCAACGTCTCAAAATGTAATTGTCATCGCTTATATTTGCCACAAACACGAACCAAAAAAAACTCACAGGTAGTTAGCTTAGCATTCACAACATCAACAACAAAGGCGCCGTAGAGTGACGTTTTCAGCCTGTTCTGATGACGTAACGCGCTACAACGTGATGACATGTGCCCTTGGCTTGCGCGTGAGTCAACTGGAACTACACTGCAAGACATGCTTACTTAAACATCTTTATCTTCGTGAGGAAAGTAAGTGTGCGAATGTTCATTTGTAGTGTTTATTAGGTCGGAGAGAATTGTTCATTTATTTGCGTTCACTGTATCAGTGTGTCAGTGCTTGTTTATTGAGTTGGCGGATGTTATTCCTATGTAGCCTAGCAGCATGAGACACAAGTACACTCTCTCACCTGACAGATGCTCGGAATACATGTGTCATGTACTACAGTATGGTAATGCACAGTGAATAGACTGCTTGTCTATGCTGAAAAGTTCATGGAAACCTTGCTTGAGTTTGTATTTCATGAGTAATGCTTGGAAATATTACTATTAACAGTGAAGTGCATCCATAAATTGCAAAGGAAAGCATTTTTTAAAAACTTTTAATATCTTTAATACGTCAGGTCAAGTATACTGTCCTTTATATTATAAACAATGTTTAATCTTTATATGTATCTTCTATATGATGGATCATCACATACTTACACAACAGATTCCCCTTAGGAAAGTAAACCATGGTTATTGTTTTGTAAAGGTTACTTTAACCATATATAACAGAACTGTATTCAGTTATCTAGAGATTTAAATGTAATATTGATAAATGCTCAGGCTGTACTGTGTATAAAGGATTTAAAATAAATCGGTGTATAAAAATATAGCATTTGGGCAGTTCCAAGCGAATGTCAACTTACCTTGAAAAAGGTTTTTATCAAAGGTTTTCATTGTACTGATGGCTCAGATTTCAATTTTTGGTGGTTTAAATACCCATGTGAGGTCTCTTTCAACATTTTTAAAGATTTTTTAAAGCATGATTTTCCATAGTTGGGTAAAGTGCAGAATTGTCACATCCATAGAAGTCCATATTCCTCATAAATGAGCACATTAAAATTGCTTTGCTCAGTTACTGCAGTTGTCTCTAGATATTGAAATATTGGAGGCCTAATACAGTTTATTTTAGTATATATGAGCTTGGCTGATAAATTGGTCTTTAACTATAATGGTGATTCAGAATAACACATTTAAACACATATGTGTCGTCATAGTGTAATGCAGTGCCCCATACATGAAAAAATCCATCCACAGGCTGGTTTACATTATACTACAGCCAGTCCCGATATGCAACTGTCTCAGTTTTTACAGTAAGGACTTTAAAAGTTCTCACTGTAAACATTTCTTTCATGAGGTGAGCTCACTCAACAAGGGTATGCCAACAACTCTCAATCCTAACGTATAAATCAAACCGCAGCTTACTGAAACGTTCAGACCACCTGTGCAACGGTTTTTCTGCTTGACTTCCCCACAAAAGCCTGTCCTCACCTCCCCTCCATCCACACTCCATGGACAAAAACACCTGTGTCGGACAACTCCCGTCTCCAAAGAACAACAAGAAGAGTCACGCTTTACTTTAAACGTGACAGCTGTGGCCGCTATTGAACCTGCAACACGCATCATCGAGTCCTGATAAAAATCGCAGCTCGTGCGTGTTTGGGGAAAATCTGCAGCGGACCCGTGCCGTGCAGTTATCTCTCTCACGGTGGAGCACAGCAACTGTAAAAACATGAAGGCCAAACTTGTTTCATTTTCGGTCGTTTGGAGAACAAAAAGCCGGTCTGTATTTTGACTAGATGAATACTTCACACCTAGACGTAACAAAAAGGCAATGACGGGGAGCGAGAAGCCAGTGTGCTAGTCTATGTTGTTTTAGAGCACCTGCAGACGAGCACCTCACGCTAATAAACAACCAGAATTTGAACATGTTTGTTACTTTGGACAATGCGAGCATCACTATTCTTATTGCTTGCGATTTACTGGCGTAATTCGTTCTGCACTTTCCTGCAACAAACATAATACCAAAGATTTTCACTAGCTCGGATGTCAATTTATTGTGGTGTTTTGTCAAGCATGTTTCTTTAGTGTTTAAATCATGATTTTTTAAAGTCAAGTAAAGTGCTGTTTTTAGTCACATCCATAACAGTCCATATTGGAAATAAAATAACTATTTTATGACTATTTTAAAAATGTCATCTCTTCTCCATTTGTTGAGAATTATTGGTTCTGGTTTGTTCATTTTAATTCACAGAAACAAGTTTTGTTGCCTCTGTCTCTTTTTCTTAATTTTTGTCACATGTGTGACAGGCATGTATATTTCCATTTTTTTACTGATATTCTTTGATGTCTGGATTCTATCAACTGAATTTTTGACTGATAATGTCACGTTCATATCGCTGGAATTGCCCATAAGTTGTATATACTTATGTTGTTATAGAATTAAAGACTTTCAAAAGGAATTTTTTGTGTGTAAATTGATAAAAGGTGATTAGATCTGTCACTGAAAAGTAAAGCTGATTTTTAACATAAAATTAAAGTTAAGAAGGGAATTAAGAAAGCTAAACATCATATGTTAAAAAAGGACATGACTCTACAGCACTATTTTAAACCATCAAACAAATAATTGCCTTTGGATGGTTGATGAAACAGGCAGTAAACGTTTGGGACATTGTTGAGAACTCTAAAACTTATAAGGCACATAGAGAGACACATGAGAGTCATACAAGACAAAATATAAAAAGATGGAGACTTAAGTGAAAGGTCTATTTTTCTTTATTTAGTCTCATTGCCATCTAAGTGAAACAAGTGAAATATTAAACAGATCTCCTATAGTAAGTCTGGTTCCTGTTCAGGCTATTTTTTAGATTTTAGAGTCACCCCCTGGTGGTAACACTAAATCACAGCAAGTGAACTTTTCAATATTGTGTCTGTCATTAAATCTCCTAATCACATTGTGTATTTCACATTTTCTTAATAAAATGAAATTGTGTTCTCTTTATTTTTCAGAAAGCACAGCCATGGCATTAAGTCATCTAAGCCTCCTGCGGCCAGTTTTGTGCAGACTTGTGCCCTCCGTCATGAGGAACCCGTTGGTGGCTACCTCAGGTGTCCCGTCTCCATCCTCTGCAAGCTGTGCTGTGGTTCAGCCGAATTATGTTCGCCATTATGCCACAAAGAAGAGTAAAGGCAAGCACCACAGCTACTTATCCCTCACAGAGCCACAACAAAGAACTTATATTATAGGGGTAGGAGTGGATATTGTATTTGTTTTCCATAGCTGCACTTGTTTAGGTTTGCTCAAGTGCGCTGTGAGCCCATATGAAGGGGAAGAAATTCCCATCTGACCTCCAAATCTTGCTTTCATTTGTAATTGCTAAGACTATCAGCCAGCATGCAGGTCTCCATCCCTCTTCTTTTGAAGCCATCGGCGATGAAGATATTAATGTTTCTTCTTTCTTGTTACTTTTTTTGATGTCAGCAAAGGCAAAAGCACAGACGTCCAAAGTGAACATCAATGCGGCGTTGGTGGAGGACATTATCAGTCTGGAAGAGGTGAAGGAGGATATGGCTGCCGTCCTAGCGACCCTGAAAGATGATTTTAGCCGTAATCTGAGCATCCGCACCTCTCCAGGTCAGGAACTTGTGATGTAGACAGATACTGGCAGATGGGTTTTTAAGGGGAAATTCCCCCAAAAATGAAATATTTGTCATAATTTACCTTGTGTTGAACTAAAGCTGTATTACTTTCTTTCCTGCATGGAATGCTTAATATTTTTCAGCGTTTTCATGACATTTCATATATATCTGTTATCTGTATATATATCTGTTCTGTATGGTTCTAGAAATAGCAATGTAATTTTTGTTATTGACACCAAACCTGGTCCATTATTAATGTTAGAAGTTCACCCAAAAATGGACCCCATTGACTTTATATAGTAGGAATAAAAATTACTACGGTCAAGTCAATGGGGTCATTTTTGGGTGAACCTCTCCTTTAATGTAACTGAGATTACATGAGGCTAGAGGGTTGTTGTAAAAATGCTCCCTCATCCTCCCGTGAGGATTAATGGAAAGAGATCCACCTTTGCACATGTTCTCCACATGACCATTGTTCCACAAGGTGGGGTCACCCTGTTTATGATCCTACTTCCTCAAGTACATCCAGGTCAACTCTGTTTACTGCAGCTTAATCTCTGAACACGTGTGGTTGACCATTTGGGTCTAACCAGGGAGAGGGCAAACCATTAGCATCATCATGAGGTTAGCAAACCTGGCTGCTTGGCTGGACAAAGGCCACCGCTGTTTGAATCAGAGAGGTCAGGGTTATTTGGCTGGTTAGCATGACTTTGTTAGTGCCTGCAAATAGATACCCAATCTACACCATCTGGATCCAAAAGCATCTTTTTCCGTTGACAGCCTTTATAATCCCAAAGATGTTTTGAGTCATGTTTTGGGTCTTGTGCCAGCAGAGTAACTGCCATTTAGACGATCGGAAAAGCTAATGGATGGCTTTCTCCAAGTATTATCGACATCAGGTCCAGCTTGGACATGGCTCCGTTAAATGACTCAGTAAGGTCAGTAAGGAATGACGTCATGATTATATCATCTGGGTTTAATTAAGTGGTGAGTTTACTATGAAGGACGGGAGAATCACCTTGGCTAGAGGAAATAGGTTAGGAGCAACGGATTAATGTGGTGACCCGGTGTCTGGGCACACTGCACAGGGATTAAAGCCTGTCGGTCTGTCAGCTGTAGGATAGAGCATTTGCACTTAGATCTCTGCATCTGAACGTACCTTCTCCTGTTCCAGATGAATCTGCCATCGAAGAACATCTCCAGACTGTATTTTTCCAAACACCTCATCTGAGGACTTGGCTTCTCTATGATAATTCCTGTAATGCGTTTCCAGCAAAGGCCTCAAATCGCCATCACTGAACTATTATTTTGCATGTAGGTGATTTGAGCATGAGGCCAGTTTCACTTTTAAATACTGATTAACCTTTAGGTACTTGAAATGGAGAGGGCAACAGGTAAGAGCCCATTTGGCTAATAGCTTCCCTGTTGAAGGTTTTGTTAGTGGAGGAAACAGCAATATGTTTTGGGGAAGCGTTAGCAGATGTGAACGCTTCCAGGTAACACACATGCGTGCATGGACACACAAGATTAAATAGATTCCAGGGCTGAACACTGAACTTTTCCTTATGACAAGATGGAGGTTTGGCTAAAAATGGTGTATTGTGTGTTGTTATTTTGGGTACTTAATTTGTTGGAGAAAGCACCAAGTTGGATTATTTGGAAGTGCAACTTTCTTGGCCTGTCGTCATGAATTCTGATTCAGAATCCTGATTCCATGTGCAAGCTTTTAAAGATTGGAGAGATGCCGGTTTTCATTGCTCAGAGAAGTACAGCTTTTCTAGATGTTACTCTTCAACAAGTCAATATCTAATCCATTGTGTTATGGTTTGAAACATTCTTTTGTTGCTTGTGTGTTTGTGCTGTATTTCTTTAATATAAATGCTACTTTGTTATCTGGAGTAACAGTACTCAATTGTCCAGATACTGCTGCTGTACGTGGAGAATTTTAAACTCTTGAGTGTTTTCTCTAAGCAAAAAGACACATGCAGGTTCTCTCGTATCTCAAAAGATCAAAGTGCAGAAAAACCGATAGCGGCTTGCGGTGCGTCTCAGCTGCTCCCCCCTCAGAAGTGTGCTGTAATGTAAGGTAGGAGCGATCAGCGGGTGGAAGGGAGACAGGAACATTGCTCTGTGAGGTAAGGCAGATGAGGGACGGAGACATGCTGGTGAAATGTTCGGATTCTCTTTGTGGAGAGTTAGGAAGGAGGTGAGCTGCTTTTATCCCTCAAGGAGAGCAAGATGTTGCCATAGTCAAGACAGCTGCTTCTTCCTTCGCAACCTGTCATGTTTAGAGATGGGTGGGGAAACAGATTAACATCTACGTAGGTTCACAGAGAAATTTTTGTTATGATGTCAAATGATGTCTCAATGTCAAACTTAGTGTCCCATATTGTATTGTTACACCCTAGTGACTCAAGATGACTTTGGCAGTCACACATAATTTCCAAATCACATAATTTCCAAAGAAGTAACGAGTCCTTTTCTTGCATTCTTGCAACACAAGAATGTGTTGCTTGCTCTTGTGTGGTCTGACAAGGCATGTTGCCTTTAGTACCAGATGCAACTACATTAACATTTTACTGGGAAAAACACAGTTGATAAATGACGTTGGACGATACATTGACAGAAAAGAGGTTGTGTTTACTGTTAATGTAGTCTTAAGTACATAGACCTAGACTGAAGCTACAGGTGTTGCTGAACCTGGCCAAGATCTGCATATTTAAATAGAAGACTGACATATAAAGTGTTCATGGTTCTGTTTGTTTGTACTGTATGTGATTATCTGAGGTATATTTGTCATTCCAAACAAAAACTAATTTGAAACAAACGTTGGTCTCAGTTGTCGTACTAGCGAGAATTTTCATTTTGTCGTTCATTTTGTGTTTTTATGTGTTCAGGTGCACTGGACCACATTACGGTCAACACGAAAGATGGCAAGTTTCCTCTCAACCAGCTGGGCCAGATTTCCATGAAGTCTCCACAGCTCCTTGTGGTCAATATGACCAGCTTCCCAGAGGTACGGCACCAAACTACACCAAACCATCTCCATTAATACTGTCAAGCGCACACACACCAGAAACACTTTTTCTGCCGCTGAAACCTGAGTGTGATGGACTCTTTCCAGCCTGAGAATTTCAGAGAAATTGATTGATTGTAGGGGGAAGCCCTTTGTTCTTGGAGAACGATTGAAATGTAGGCCAAGAGTCTGTGGTTAGCTGTCAGAGGCCAGGAAATGACCGCAGCGTGCCCTCTAAAACTTAGACCTGGGTTAATGTGCGATATCTCTCTCTCTTTCTGTTTTTCCTCTAGTACCTTTCCCATCACCACACACTGATATATACGCATATTGCTGCCTGTGATCAGATAAACTTAATGAGATTAATGCGCTCTCCTCCTGGCCTTAAAACCGAAGTCTCTGGTTACCTTGAGGGTCTAAAACCCAGCTATCTACTTTCTTCATCAATCCTTTGCGCGTGTATATTATCTTTAAATTTAAAAAAGCAGTTCACTGAAAATCAAAATTCTGTCATTTCTTTCCAAACCCACATCCTTATTCTTTTAAATCCCCCTACAGCTAATAGCGGTTAGGGTGACACGTCAGGTTATTGATATAACAATTAACCACTTACAAATGGATTTTCCTCTCTATTCATCACTTCTGTATTAACTTAATACTAAAACAAGACCTCGCACAATATTAAAGGGTCGGTTTTCACGCTCTGATCACTATAATGCCAAACGCGGCTGTTAGTGTCAGGAAAAACTGGCCATTACCTAACAGGCCTGTAAAAGACAACACAGAGGTGACTGGCCCGGCCCGAAAGCAAACAGCTTTGTGATTATTCTAATTCATTACATGCTCTCAGAGAAGAGGCCGTTGTTTTCCAGTCATTCATTAAAGGGCCAGAGAAGGTCCGCGTCTTGTTGAGAAACCCCAGTGGCTGTTGTGTGTTGTGGTGCAGACAGCAGTCATTAGCTTTCCCTCCCCGCGCGTCTGTGTGGGATCCACGGTCATTACAAAAGTGTTTTTTTAAGCCGACTTTGAACCCTAGCTGTTTAATCACAAGTGTGTTTTTGATAACATATTAGGAGGAACAGTTCTGGTTTTATTGTAAGACTGAACCATCAGTAAAGTGATAAATGAAGTTTGTAGCTAAATTACACACAAATACAATGGCTACGTAAGTCACTGAATTGGGCCCTGAACGATCATAGATGTATTTAAGAAAACTGTGTTTAAAATCCTTTTTAACAGTAAATATACCAGTGAATAAGCTTTATTTACCAGTTTTCCACTAGCTATTGCTCAGTCAAATCAGCAGCATGTTTGCAACGTGATTGATGTTGCAGTTCAGCTCAAAATTCACGATTACCTTGTTTGTGTTTTTGGTTGAATGTCACTTTGAGTACTCGTAATATTAAAATGGGTGCCTAGGCTGATCCCTTTATATAATAATAATGATAATATTAATTATATATTTGTGTATATATAACTATATAAGTGATCCGTAAAGTAAATAATAAAGTAATCTGTGTCATGTCACCAGTGTTGATTTACTAACTATATCAAACATACTTTGCATGATCAAAAATCAAAAAAATTCCTACATCAGCTAGGAAAAGGTTTAATGCTACATTTACTAATATGTGCAAATATGTGTATTTGTAAGTAATTTTGTTTATGTGAATCGTGCAAAAACGTACAATTAAAAGCAATAATGAAGCCACACCATTAAACATAACATCACTGGTGCGAAAAGCAGATTGTACTAAAACGTATCAATACGATAAAAATAAAAAAAATTACGAATTAGCCACCTTGTAAAATAGTTACGAATTGCCATGATTTTGTATTGGCATTATATAACAGGACACACTGAAAATAATTCTGTATCCCACAATCCACGCAACATCAAACTCCCATTTCCAATATGACGAATGAACCGCAAGTCACATCCACTGCCATTTTCAATATATTTATATATTTTATGATGTCACATGCCGAGTTAAATAAGTAATATAATAGAAAACATTGTAGTAACGTTGCATGCAACGTATTGTTTAACATGCTACCCAAATATGTAATAAGCAATAGTGCTGTATATGCTGTGCGGTAAAACAAATCCGACAACTTTATCCTTGAAACCTAAACCCCCCGATGTATACACGCTACACTGCCTGAACACAAGTTCAGAGTGTATTCTAAGGCTAATCTGGCCACAGGAGTTGTAATAGGTTATGAGGTGAACAGGCAGAAACCCCCGACACGAGGTCACGGCGGGTCAACGCCCCGCGCTGCAACCTCTCAGCTCCATCCCCGGGGACCCGACGCTGACAGCGCCCCGCGGCGCTTCCTACACCACGCACTCCACCCGCCCCACCTCCCAGCCCACTGCACTTCTCTCTGGAGCTCCAGCGTCGGGAGATACTGCCCAGCTCCTTCTGGATCAAAGGGCCGGGGGACAGGGTACTCCATCGATCTGGGAGGGGGCGGTCTAGATATGAGGGTTGTGGAGATGCTAAGGGTGTGTGAGGGGTTGAAGCATGTACCGCAAGGCCAGCTGGCTGTCATTAGCTCATATGTGTGTGTGTTTGTGTCCTCAGGCCACGGCAGCCATCACCCACGCCTTACAAGAGAGCGGCATGGGACTTAATCCGGAGGTTGAGGGCACCATCATCAGGGTGCCTATTCCCAAGTGAGTGTTTTACCGCCCAGGGCCCGAGTCCCCGTGACCACTCTCACCTTCCCCTTTAACGTCACTTTCTACTCCGTTCTGTTTATTTTCTTCCGAGTTCCTGTCTTTTCAGCTCACACTATGCATGGCTGTTTCTCTTCCTGTTTGTCTGTGCAATGCTGATGACTGTTAAATGTCTTTGTCGTTACTTTTTATTAATGTAAGCGCCAGTAAGGCTCTTGGTCATTAGGGAGTTAAACAAACCCCTGAACTAAAGTATTAAACTTTAACACGTAACCTTTCCCAGACGCTTTGGATATGAATGATATATCAGACCGTGCAGGCTGTTGAATGAAGGTGTGTTGTTACTTTTATACCACCATTGTCATAAAATCCCATAGATTTGCATGACTTGCATTTGGGCTGTTTTGACTTAAAGTTTAACCAAACATCAAATTTCTCTTATAATTTACTCATCTTATTTACAGTTTATCTCATATTAAGATTTTATCATGTTTATCTTTATATATGGGATTCAGAATGGTGAAGCTCTTAAAAGCACTTACAGTATCAGTCAAAAGTTTAGACACAATTGACAAAAATGTTTCTTAAAAATCTTTTAATCTGAAGGTGTGTATTTCAATGTTTAAAATTACTTTGTAGACAAAAATATAATTGTGCCAACATATTAATTTATTTTATTAGAAAACAAAAATTGTATTAAACACGTTTTGAAATGTATTACTTTGCAGCCAATAAGAGTCCAGCATAGATAGAAATTCCTTCAGTGTTGTTTAAAAAGCTTCTCAGGTTGAGACCTTAAGAAGCTGAATGATAAAATGTCAAGAGTATGATTTTGCAAATTCTAGACAATGGGTGACTAAAATATAATATAGCGTTCATTTATTTTGGATGGTTTTAGTCACAACATAATTCCAAGAGTTACAATCGTGTTATTTCATGGATATATAACAATATATACAATTGCTTTTCTTATTGTTCTAGACATATTTCTTTTTGTCCTGTTCTTTCACAGCTGAAAAAATATCCAAAGTGACTGTTACCGGATATGTTACCGTTTCACAAAGCTTTGTATCGTAATTTTGCACAATCAGTTCTACACTCGGTTATTTTCCGTAACAAAAAAACCTCCACAGTGGTTTTGATCTCTGACCGCCGCTCTCTTCTCCTGCCAAGCCAAATAGTCTTGCCGCACAGCCTTCATTCTGCATCTCACAAAACTCTTTGATTACGAATGTGCGCGACAGCTCCGGCAGCAGGTGCTTGTCTGGCAGCTCGCGCGGAGAGGCCGAACGTCTCACCCATAATCAGTGCAGCCTCCTCGCATGCATTTGCATTTCTAAAGAGAGCAGGAGGCTTGATTGGCTCCGAATCAGTAATTATGAACATTGTTTGTAGTAAACAGACACTACTCTTGGACTGTTTGCAAATGGCTCACGGCAAAATGCCAATTATATGATGTGGAAACTTTTACACCTTTGGAAAATTGGAGGAGAACGACCGTTTGTTGATTGTCAAACTTTTGTTTTGTCTGTAATAAACAGATCCGCCGGCTTCATAATGTACTAGTTTTTTCTCATGTACGCTAAAATTCAGCACTTTTCAGTGATTATTATAATCTGAGGCACGTAATAAGCTAGTTTAATGTTTATTTGACTCTCAGGGTGACTCGAGAACACAGGGAGAATTTGTCAAAACTGGCCAAGCAGTTCAGCAACAAGGCCAAGGACTCGCTGAGGAGAGTCCGATCCAACGCTGTCAATCAAGTGAAGAAGTCTAAAGAGGGCGTCTCTGAAGACACCATTCGCTTGATAGAAAAACAGGTACATAAAGTCAATGTTGTTTTTTATAGTACTTGTTATATTTAAAGCCATATAATTTATGTCTCGCTGATTTAAAAGAACATGTCACCCATAATGGTGTATCGTACGGTCCGGCTTCTTTTCAGTTTATTGTACATTTATTGTTTTATCTTCAATATCACCAGGTTCAACAAATGGCAGACGGTTTCGCTGCAGACATAGACAAACAACTGGCAACTAAAACCAAAGAGTTACTTGGTTGACAGCAACAAGAATCTTCGCAAGTTGCGACTCAAACAAAAGCTTTCGACCCCAAACGACAGCGAAGACGGAAACGCAAGCACCGAAAGTGGTGTTTGTGTGTTTTTAATAAACAAACGTTAGCGTGGCACGTCAGGGGCTTATGGTGCTTTTTGTGTTCACATCTTCAAACAAACAAACGCTGGACAAATGAACTTTTAATGTGATTTGGGTAACTCCTCCTAATCAAAGCGATGCCACAAATGATGTGTTTATGTAAAAATCACAGCGTTGAATGTAAACTGTGGTCTTTACAGGATGGTGAATGTCACACAGGGTGGGGATTTTGCAGAATTGGTTCGGATTCACTATAAATAAAATGCATCAGTTGTTGGGTTGGTGCTATAGCCTACTTTGTTGGTTTTTTATTTGTTTTTAATAATCATCTTACCTCATCCCATGATGTCTGTAAATGTTGAAAGTTGATGTTTATGGGTACTGTTGAATGGCAAATGTAAAATACCATCAAAATAATGTAATTTTTTGTCAAGTCCAAAACATTTTTGCAGAACAGAGTTTAGCCATGATGTCACATAAAAATAACCAAATATTGTACTTTGATCTGCCGTTTTATGATAGCCAATCTTACCTGGTGCAGCCTTAGTTGTTAAACGTTTTGTAAGCATAAAGATGAAAGTTTTAGAGATTTTATTATGTAACTAAATGGTCATTTTCAACATTAACAAAACTGCACATGGATCCATTTTAGACGACAATGTGAAGTTGCCGTCTATGCTATTCACTTTCAATATTTCCTTCTGATTTATTTCTAAGTAGCTTATTTGCAAGTGCAAGTTGACTCACAGTACCTGGATGACCTGTGTTATTATTTTTAAGTAGTAACTGGAGAATAACACACCTTGGAAAGTAGCAACTGGCCAATCAGAATCAAGTATTCCAGAGCATCATGTAATAACAAAAACTGCAAAGCTATGAAGTAGTTCCAAGTCGACTTCATTAAAGTTACAAATGACTTTCAAATTGCTAAAGAATCGAGAATTGACTTCAAAAGAGACTTCAAAATAACCTTTTGAAGTAGTTCTAGTGATGTAAGAAGTTGTCCTAAACACACAAGACAAAAGTCTACAAAAACCACTGAATTAATCAAATTAATGTACACATGCTTTGTGCCACAACCATATTACCACCTCGGGGTGTGTATTCATGTTGAAAAATTAAGTGGTTCACTGTCAAATATTCCTGCTGATTTGTGTGATTCCCTGCAAGCTAGTACCAGCAAAAGCATCGTCTCTAATGGAGAAAAACACGGGGTCACTAAATAAACAAAAGTTTAGAGGAGTTAGTTCGCAGGCTGAGGAAATAGGCAGGTTTCTCCCAGCTCCATATGTCAGCAATTTGGGGGCATTGTGTACCTTGGCCTGAGAGAGAGGCGCATGATCGATGGAGGGGTGAAAATCCAGAGTCGCTGGCTCCGCGCACGGCCCCGAAAATTGCTTTCAGCTGATAGCTTCATTTCACTTGACATTTATCAAGTGGATTACCGTGTGTTTCTCTGTTTATCACTAGCATGATGAAGAGGATTGCGTCGACAGCCAAATGTTTTTCCTTCCGTGTTGCTGAAAATATATACATGTAAATTGGCTCCGTAAACTCTTTAGTTGACAGTAAACCTGCTTTACAGAAACATATGCTGGGTTATGACCGTCACCTTTTAACCCGTGCCAGACTGAGGTCCACGCATGCACAATAATACGTCTTAAACAACACAATTGTCCAGCGTCTTTTTGTCTGGCAATGTGTTAAGCATGAAAACCGAACGCATTTCCTTCCTAGTTTACATGCAAATGATTTCAAACTGAACTGCATTATTCATCCTCTTAGACCTGTGACAATGCTAGAACACTGATATGCTGGTTAGGTGGGAATATAAGCACTTTACAGACAACGGGGTCTCCGGCGAGAGAGCAGAGCAGCGCTATTATACTTCGCCCGTCCGCGTGCGCTGATTACGGGCCGTGCGCGCAGATCGTTACCGGGGGCCTCGAGAGCGCGTTTAATCACTTCAGTGGCATCGAATTGGCTCTCGCGCGCTCGACGCGTCCTCGCCTGAAGTGCGCGAGCCACCCCGACCGCCTCATCAAGAATCCAATCAGTTTAAGCGCGAGATGCACTTTGCCGGAGATGAAAAGAGATTTTCCGTCGGGATGTCGGTGGCAGAAGGGCACGAGCGCTGCATATGCAAAGTGGGAAGGAAATTAGCGCGGATTCTCCGTCCTCTCTGATAGTCATGCATATATCAGGGGAATGTGCAAGGAGTTCACAACGAATGCTTTGCATTATTCATTCTTGATCTTAGGTCAATCTTAGCGATTTTTAAAGAATTACACAACTTAATATGTGGTTCGGTTTTGAGCTGAATTGAAATGTAGTTGTGATGATAGACCTCGTGAACGCCCGGCGCATGCTTGTGTAACGCAACACCGAATTGGACTGCTATTTGATATCAACCTAACAAACTTTTATTTTGTAAACATTTCATGCAGTGCTTCCAAGGCACTTTATATATGAACAATTTTATGCAATTTTCAACCTTACCATGACAAAATAAAGTTTTTTACCAAAGGTTTTCATCATACTGATAGCTCAGATGTCAGTATAGATTGGTTTAAGTACCCATGTGAGCTCTCTCTCACGGTTTTAAAGCGTTTTTTATTAGTTTTTTATTAAAGGAAGATTTTCCATATTCAGGCAAATGCGCTCTCACTATTGCCACATTCTTAGCAGATCATATTCCTCACAAATACTGAATAAAAAATAAAATTGTATGTGGTTTTTTTTAGAGATTTCTTCTTTATTTGTTATTATTACTTTCGCTTTGTGTATTTTAATATACAGAAATCCTATGAGGCATGTTGCCTGTGAAAAACGTCCATAAGTGATAATCGTCCATAATATGACTGATGTTTTTTTAGGTTTGAACTCGTATCAACAAGAGTTTATTAAAATACAAATAGATGGCATAATATATGTCAATTGGACAAATCGTCCCATATACAAATTACCCAGAACTTTACTATATGGTCGTCTTGTAGATCAACTGGTACAGGACTGCATTAGCAACTCTAAGGTTCAAACAAATATAAAATATATAGATTTAATGCACTGTAAGCTGCTTTGGATAAAAGTGTCCACCAAATGCCTAAATAAAAGTTAAACCATGGTAAACAAACATATTTGGTATTATTAACCCACCACAAAAATCATGTAACTAACCCAAATGATGATAACCAACCTTCCAAAAAACATGCGTACTTTACACTTTTAATATATTAAAAACATGATTAGCCCAAATATTTTGGACAAGGGCATTCTGGGTATATATGTAAAACCGTTTGTTTTGTTAACTTTTAGTACAGCATATAGACATGCACAGACATGGATGCCCCACATTTCTAATTATTTTGATTTGTGGGTGTCTTTAAGACTGACAATGCAAAACTGTTTTTGATTCCAAATTGAACCTACATTTGTAGGAAATTTATGCTGTGGAAATTGTTTCCTTCCGGTTGCCCTCCATCCAACCTGAACGACCCAAACCTGCGCTGTATGTGCAATTACATGTGCGGCAGAGTGCGCTCATTAGATGAGTCCTATTGAACAGAAACGTCTTTGAGTTTGAAGTGGTTAAACTGTCATTTCAAATCGTCTGGACCTTGTGATTACCGGCACGGGAGGAATTATATATTTAGCTTTAAGTCCGTAGCGATTTCCTGCTCCTGTCTTGATCCTAAGTGACTGGAGCGTTAGATACCCCCATCTCCACCGAATCGCCATATCCCCTCGGGATGACCGTAATCAGCGGCTTAAAGCGCGGAGATACGCGACACGAGGAGCGGCTAAAGCCGGTGGGGGTCATGGCATACATGCGCACGTTGCCCAATTAAAGCGCGTATTATTAATAAGTTTTTCCTGTGCAATTTGAAGGGAGGCACCTGCCATGCGAATTAGTTAGACGAACACGCGACCAGGGTGAGAGAGTGCTCTAGTAAGCCCGTGATCAAAACTGACAGCAGCCTTTAAGAGTTGGCAAATGGTGAATGCACTGAAAGTGTAGGCTACTCCTGTTGTGTTACGATTTAAAGAATGGGAAATCAAAATAGCTACTTAATGCTCCAAAAAGTAGCTTATTCGAAATGACTTCCATGTAAAACACTGTCCAAAATAAAGGCAAACAATAGTCAATTCCATGCACATGTCAACCTTACCCTAAATAATAAAGCTTTAGCCAAAGACTTTCATCATACTGATAGCTCAGATGTCAATATATATTGGTTTAAGTACCCATGTGAGGTCTTTTTAATGCATAGTCAGGTCACATCAATAACTATATTCCTTATAAAATTCCTTAATTATTAAACTATAATTAAACTTACATTAAAAGAGTCATCTCTTCTTCATTTGTTGGGTATTATTGCTTCTGGTTTGTATATTTTAATTCACAGAACGTCCTACAAAGTATGTTGCCTCTCAAAAACATGATCATATCCATACAACATGTATATTTTGAAAATAGATAACTTGCGCATAAACTGATAAATCACACAAAATGACTTCAGCCGCATGGGTTTTCACAGGCAGGGTCACATATAATTATTTAAAACAAGAAATGCAAAATAAAAGCATTTTCACAAATGGACTTTTGAACCTAACTATACTTTATGTTTGCATAAACCAATAAAATGTTCATATCTAAACTTGACCATGCATTTTTATAGTATAGCACTTGACAAGAACTACTTTTTTAATCAGCATGAGGACAGGTAAATGATTTTCCATTTATGCCAAATGTGTTTGAATGGTCAAGACTTTAGGTCACAGTACAGAACGGTTGTCAGTCAATTGTCAGACATGGAAAATGTGTTTATGCTAATGAGTTAAACATGCCCCCAAAGTTCAATGTCATTAGACGTTGATCACAACGTCTGGCCGTGATACGTTACAGAGCCTCTCTTGTCAAACATTAGGTCATGAAGTAAGAGAATTAATGCATCCTAGCCTAATGCATGATAACCTTCATTAAAAAGGATCGTCTTGTAGAGGGTAAATGCACGGAACGGACAGGAAGTCTACTAATCTGTAACCCGATGCGAAAGGAAGGAAAGAGTCAGGAACCAGCCTTCAGAGCTTTCACCAATCATATTCATCACAGAACCCAGTCCAGCCTCATTAGACCACAGCGCTGCACTTAACTAAACATCTTTTCCATAAAATAAATGCTTCCAGGTTACCCTCCGCGCAGGTCGCTCGCGCATCTGATCTCAATTACCGCCGCGCAACCAATGGCGTTGATACCGAATTGGAGACTAAGAAAGAGAGCTCCGGCATTTAGATATATCCTCTAGGTTACATTAAAGAATGTGAGTTGGGGGTCTTATTGAATAATTGGTTCCTGGTGCGTTCGTTCCCAAAGAATATTAATCGCAAGATGATTAAAACCCTGTTTCTCTGCAAGAGCACTGCGAAAGAAAGCATGGCCTGGTGTTGAAGACCATTTGATGGGTCGTTTTAGGAGCAGAACAGATATTTGGTTTGTAGTTCAAGAGCAGGCAACAAGACGTTTTTAATGAGAGAGAGAAGACTTTCACGTCGCTGGAGGCTTTGGCAACATTTCCTAAACGAATAGCCTCCCTGCATCTAATTTTTCTTACTGGTCATATGCAGGAAATTGAGGAAAGAACAGAACAATACATGTGAGGAGAGCTGGAGAACATGTGCTTTCTGTTCACACCGAGGCCTGAACATAATCCATGCCTTCTCCTCAGACGAGATGCCAAAATAAAGACCATTGGGGAAGTGTTTGTTTGCCTGTTACTCATGTGGTCCCTGGATCTTTAAAGATAGAAATTAATCCTGCATCTTCTAGTTTAGCTGAGGTTTAGTCTAGTTTAGACTTTAAGGCTGCAATGACAGATTATGTATTCATTACAAACAGGTTTTCATTTATGGCATGCAACAGTGGTCTAATTTAGACAAGACTCCATCATGTGGCAATAGAAAGAACAACAGCCCGATTTGATTTAATCCTCTCTCCAACACAGTCTCAGATGTCAATTATTCTCATGGGATCTGGCAATTCATTTTTATTCTCTGTAAATTACATTACTTTTATTTATTAACTTTTTAATTTATTTTTGTGAGATTTTTATTGTTTCTTCTTGTCTATACTGTTTGTAGTGACTTGTCTTTTGATATGTTTGTGTGTTCTTTATATTTATAATTGTGTATTTTCTATAATATTGTGTTATTTATAATATGAAAAAATAATTAATATCATTAAATTTATTGTCTTTGTAAATTGTTTCGTATGCTGTTCTTCCCCGTCTGTCTAGAGAGGAGAAATGGACAAAATATTATTTTTAGAAATTCTAAAATTACATATAAACCTTATTTATAAAAACAAAAACTGTTTGTGAAATAAACCTTTTCGTTTTTGTGATCTTGTATATGGAGTTATAAGGATATAAATGGGACCAAAACCAAAAAAACAGTGTTTCTTCTCTTAATACCTGAGATCTGATGTTCTCACGTCACATGAATCACGTCTCTTATGCACTTAACCATAAACAACAGAAAAAAATCTTAATTGTCAAAATGTTTTGCTGTGTTTCAGGAAGTTAAGCTTAATTGTTATGTACCAGATTTATCTTTTCTTTTATCCCAAATCTTCCATTGTTCTCACTCATCCTAGAGGATGATTTCAATATCACATTTCATACATGTCAGTAATTGACTCAACAGTCTGGATTTAACCAGATATGTGTGCTGCAGCTTTGCAACAATTTTCTCAGAGATCTCCTGGGTTGTCTGGGAAAGACTTGGTACCCCACAGTTCTGGAACAATCTGCACTCAAGACATTATTCTGCTTTGGATCAGCCTCTGCTCCAGTCTTTCAACTGACAATTTTCTCAAGGGTGCTGCAGTGAAGATTAGAATATAGATAAAAGAGGACTGGTGTTTTACATACACTCAGCTGGGTCCTCGTGAAATTGAAATATTAATGTATCCACAGCAGTGGTGTGGAGAACAGGTGATTTTGTGAGGTTGTAATCCTCAACAGCTCTTGACAAATGAGAGCTGAATCAAAGAAGCTAGACTTTCATCAAGCTCTCTGGTTCTCACACTTTCTCCATCTCATCATTTTCATGATCGGAGCTTTTAAAAATAAACCCATTTTGTAATTCGCAATAACGACCAGCAGAGGGAGACATCTGAAAGAAAAACTACACAAGAAGTTTTAGGAACATTTCACTTCAGTAGTGTTTCTGCTCCCAATAAGTTAAAATCATCCAATAATAATCAATTATGCAAAACTATATTAAAATAACACATATATCAAATGTTGTGTTTATTTAACGTTTATAAAACATTTCAAAAAGGTTTCCACAGACATCCTGTCTCTTAATACAGACATTATATTCCAAAACAATTCACATTGCACAGTAGCAATCATCACTTAAACTAATTTAATTGCATGAGGAGCTGGAGACATGACTTTAAGTACTGTTTCTACATACATTCAAGCACTTACATTGATGTGTATAGAGAGAATTTACTCAACTAACTTTGGCCGACGTCTTGCTTTTCGGTATGGTTTGGCAGGGGCCTTGGTGGACATCTCCTGTCCATCCATTTGCCAGCGTGACCTTTTGTAAGCGAGGTCACTCCTGCGTCTGTGGAAAAGCTGTTGAGGATGGTAAATGACGCCTGTTCATCCAATAACTGACATCTTTTAATAATGCATGTAAACAAATGTAACATTTTTAAATCTAAAAAATACCAAAAATGTCACTTTTGAAAAATAAGAGCATTGATCAGATCACTTACAGACTCATCTTTTTTTCTCCTGTGGAACTGCAGGAGGTCTAGATGTTTTCCACACATCTCCACAAGGAACATCCTGCAGGTTCATTAAAGTTCATGCTGTTTGTCATTAAAACGTCAAATTGAAAGTGCAAAATAATACAGATTTTTGTCTGTACGTTTAATGTTATAGATTATTTATTATATTATTATTCCCACAAGTCATTTCATGTCCAATGGATAAGTGCAAAATATGTGTTTATCACATTAACCATGATGTAAATTCCTGGGGCTTAATGTAAAAAATTTTGCATATATAAAATTTCAAAACCAACAGTCAATGACCTCTTTACATTGTGCACACGTTTATATATATACATTTTTTTATAAATCCTGATACTCAAAATTGCTTACGCACATTTCTACGCCCATGGCCATTTTGTGTGTACGACGCAGCGTTTCTCAGGCCCGTGTTCTGGGCGAGGCGAGAGTCCAAAGTGATGTCATGTTGATCTCACATCCTCTGAGTTTGTTTGGGCGTCGTCACAGGGAGTTGTGAAAGGTGTTGCTTGTGCTATACGGTCGGAAAGACGTTTCCCAAAGGTAAGCTGTAACTTCTTTAGCGACTTTTAAAGAATTTTCTGTCAGTCGTGCACCTTTCAAACAAAGGAAGCGTTTGTTATGATGTGTTGCCAGATATTCTTCTGTAAACCAGACGCGAGAATGCGAGTTTTGTTGCGTTAGATCCCATCGGATACATGACGTGTAGCGGATCGTGTTCAGACACTGCATAAGTAGTTTTGGTATCGGGATATAATACCTTAATGCGTAAAGAACGGTTTAAAAAAAACTTTAAAGGCTTAAAAGTCGAAGACATCAACATGAAACAATAAATGACCATATCTTGTTACAGAAACACAACCCACCCCAAACATCTGCAATGGCTTCTGTATGGGTAAATACATACTATTACATTTCTAAATGCATTATTAATGTATCTATTTAATATATTCTATTCAAATTTCCTTTACATCTTTAATATGTACTACTAATACTACTATGTACTACTTTTTAGGATGATCTGGATCTCCTCCTGGACTCCCCCTCCTCTCTCACCGTAACTGTAAGATTGTCTATATACCGTATCATGTTTTATGCTGTTGTCTTGTTATATTTGATCATTTATATGTCTGTTTGATGTTTTTTCTATATTCTATGTAGTCAACAGCCCGTGGCACCGTTAAGGAGAAGCCGGGCTTTAATCCAAGCGAGGATGCGGCTGCTTTAAGGAAAGCTATACAGGGGATTGGTAAATTACTAACATGTTTTATCACGTAAGATAAGGTGTGCTTATACTGCTATACATATTACTGTGCAAATATTTATCTAAGGGGTTGGCCCAATGGTTTACCATTGACCGGTTATTGTTTTATAAATGTGTGTTTGCATTTATAATTCCTTTAGGGACCACAGAGAAGACTATTATTGATATTCTAACACAAAGAAGCAATGCCCAACGTCAGCTGATCTGCAAAGCGTATCAAGAGGCAACAGGAAAGGTATTAACTTACTGGAATCTGATATATGCAGAACTACTTTCACAGGTGCAAGTGTTCAACTAAATAATTTTGTTGTGTTAGACTCTTTGTGACGACTTGGAAGGGGACACTCATGGACATTTTGAAGATATTTTGGTGGCTCTGATAACTCCTCCTGCCAAATACGACTGCCACGAGTTTATACGGGCGATAAAAGTAAGCAATCTCTTTTCTTTATAGTATAACTGGCCGCTCGTTTATAATCCCGGTAATAAATCCCATTATTTGGACTTTAATCAAGATACAGTACATGCAAATGGTTGCTAAAAGGTTGTGTTTTCAACATAGGGAGCTGGTACAAATGAAAGCGTTTTAATAGAATTATTCGCATCACGCTCCAACCATCAGATCAAGGCTCTGTGTGAAGCCTATTTGGCAGGTTTGTATTTTACTTCACTTATTTTCCGATAAAAGCAGAAGTGAAGCGTAAATATATGTTAGCGTATAATGTTACTTCTGATCTGTTTTATAGAAACCGGAAAACCCCTAATTCCTGACCTGAAATCTGAAGTGTCAGGGGACTTTGAAACAACCCTGGTGCTCCTCGCTGAGGTTCAGGCAAATCAATTGACCGACATCATATTTAAAGTTATACAAATGAGTAACAGCCATGTCGCTTAACATTTGTTTTCCTGTCTCTGACTTAAAGGGAAAGCGAGACCAGAGCACAAATGTGGATGCAGCAAAAGCTAAACAAGATGCCAAGGTGAAGACCCTGTTGTTGTTTCGGCAGATGTTTACATCAATACAACCCAAAATTTTTAGCTAAAATAATTACATTAATATTTATAGTCATAGTAGAATTTACCTGTGCAAGATTACCGATTTTGTAGAGACACCACCTTTAAAAAGGTTTTAGTTTCCAGTATACCTACAATACCATACTCAGGTATATGGTAGAGATCTACCATAGTCAGTTTAAAATTGTACTTTTGAGAGCTTAGTTCCCCAGATTTTACTCGCCCTAATGTTGTTCCAAACCAGTAAGGCTAAAATAGACATTTAGCTCTGTACAATGAAAGTGAATGGGGACTGGAGTCTGTCAAGCCCCTATAAGCACCATGAAAGCCCTATAAGCTATTTCTTATGTGCGCTATATTCAGAGTCTTGTAAAGTATATAATATCTTTCTGTGTAGACTGATATTTGTGTTATTCACTGTAAATCTCACTTGAAAGCACTAGTCACCATTCACTTTCATTGTATGGAATAGAGCAGCTTGGTCATTCTGCTGCAAATCTCTGCTTTTGTGTTTCACAAAGGGGAGTAACTGATAGAATATTTTGTTGAAATATTATCCTTTTAATACTTTACAGATCTTGTATGAGGCGGGGGAGAAGAAGTGGGGCACAGACGAGAGCAAGTTCATTGACATACTGTGCCACAGGAGTGTTCCTCAGCTCAGACAAAGTATGACTAGCTAGATTAGGCATTCTCTCACAGTATATACACCTTTGCAAATGATGTAAGCACTAGCCTCGAGTACATTATCGCTTATATAAAACGGTTAGGGTACCACACAGTACAAATAATAAAACCTAAAGTGTGTATCAATGCAACTTTCATGAGGTAAAATGACTAAATGTCTTCTTTCCATTGGAAAATATAGTCTCTGAGCGACTGTGATATATGTGTATGTTGCTAAGGGTGATGTGCAGTGATACACAGAATCAGGTGAAGCTGTGATTTATCATGAATAAAACACAACTATCGACCAATCAGAATCAAGCACTAAAACTAACCGTTTTATTATAATATGTTCAAAACTGTGTATGATCAAATTCTGTATTTTTAAAGTCAGTCATAAATGACTTCTTTCATTAATTCTTTTGTTGCGTTTTGTCGTAGCTCTGGTTGAATATAAGACTTTGAGTGGAAAGACGCTTCAGGAGAGCATTGAGAAGGAAATGTCTGGAAAACTGGAGGATGTTCTTGTGGCTATAGGTAACATCTGAAGTAACCGTTTTTATATAAAGCAAATTTTACTACTGTGGTTCAGTAAAAATTCATTTTAACAAACCCCCAACCTGAAATATTGAACATAACTTAGTATTGAATGATGCATACAGACATGAATGATGCTGACACTGCAGCAAAATTTGATTGAATTTAAGAGCATAGTTTACCCAAAAAGAGAAAATCTGTCATCTTTTTCACCCTCAAGTCATTTAAAGCTGGTTTATCATTATTATGTTGATTCGGGCTAGTAAACACTATCCAGCAATGGAAAAACACCCTGGAAATGACATGGCAACACCCTTTTCCACGAACAAGCAGCAGTCGCATTTTACCAGTTTTGTGTTGTTTAAACATCATTTAATTCTCAACATCATGTCATATCACAAATTGGTTGGTTTTTTTTCTTTAGTTAAATGTGTGAAGAGTGTCCCAGCATACCTTGCAGAGCGGCTGTTTAAAAGCATGAAGGTTAGATTTGTTTCTTTCTCTATTTACTGTCTCATTTTTGCCACATGAAGAAGAATTACGTACACAAGCAAAATGCCTAAATGAAATGTGATGATAATCTCCAGAACTACTAAACAGATGTTTTGAATAGAAACACTTGATTTGTTTTGTTCAGGGTGCTGGTACCACTGAATCCACCCTAACTAGAATCATAGTGAGCCGATCAGAAATCGACCTGCAGGACATCAAGGCAGAATATAAGAAACTGTTCGGTTGCTCTTTATACTCTGCCATTGAGGTAAGAATCAATACAAGTGAACATACAGAAACGAAATGGTTATGTAGTGCTTTTAATGCTGCTCGATGTAGTTCTCATATATGTTATGTTGGGCTTATTAGGAAGTATGATTGTAGCAAGATCCTGTCCTGCTTGCTCAGGCAAAAAAGTTTGGAAACACAAACTGTTTTGTTTATTTCATTTGAGAATAGTAGCAAACTCATAAAACCATGAAATAACACAAATGTAACGGTCAGAATTTTGTTGCGACTAAAAGCATCCAAAATAAATGAACACTGTTATATTTGATCATCTTTTAAAGTAGACACCTTTTGTATAGAATTTGTAAAATCATATTCTTGACATTTTATCATCCAGCTTCTTGAGGTCTCAAACTGAAAAGATTTTTAACTTGATTTGACTCCAAGTAATCTGAAATCCCAATTTTAGTTTTCTAATGAGATAAATTAATATGTTGGCACAATTATTTTGACTACAATAGTCATTTGAAACATAAAAATATACACCTTCAAATTAAAAGATTGTTAAATGAGGAATTGATTGGTTTACTCAAAACTCGGAGTGATGTGATTGGCTGTGCTGACTGGTAGCACATTCAGTACTTCAGATTGCATAAGCTGTAATGCTTTTTAACCTCTTTTGAGAACCAGTAGGTGGCACATGGCTAATGCATCTTGGAGAGATTTGTGAATGTGTTAATTTAGTTGAAGTTGGTGTTGCACGTCCTCATTTTTACAGTACTACACATTGTGTTAACTTGTGTTAAGGTAATTTCACTGGATAAAAGGAGAGTTCGGGTAGCACATGCAATGTTAGAAGTCACATTAATCATGTCTTGTGTGTGTTTTTGTTACAGTCTGAAACATCAGGAGATTATCGGCAAACCCTGCTGAAGGTCTGTGGTGAAGATGACAAAGCCTGAGCCACATTCACGACTTACATCTCTCATAACACAGAAGACCCTGAAGTGCCATAAAGTAAAGGACATGTGTCAGTGAATGTTGAAATCTAACTTTTATTAACAGTTTTAAATACTAATATATATCCTTAGACCTTAATAAACCTTAATCTAACATGATTTTGTACAATCACAAATTGTATACTAGGTTTTATTCAGCTTTAGCGCTAGCGATGTTTGTAGTATCAGGATGCATATTGCTTTGTAAAAACGTTCATTAAAATCTGTTTGTGTTTACACTGTAAAAAATAGATGACTGTAACTGAAGAATAAACACTGATGTTGAGGCTTGTCTTGTAATGTGTAGTATACCGCTGATCCAGTAGGTGGCAGTGAATTTCATTTTAAGGGTACTGAAGTGGTGAGAATTGAAATCTATTTCTATTTAAATGTTCTTAAAATAAAGTTGGCATTTAATGACTGCTCGTTTTGGCCTATTTCACTGAAAAATATAAAACTATAGCCATCTGATGGCTGAAATTGAGACTTATCAGTTCAGCTCAAAGGTGCTGGAATCATATGACAAGAGACAGACCTTTATGCTTTAGTTTGGAATATTGATCTAAACCCCTGAAACAATTACAGATTGAGTAATTTAGCCTCTTTTTTATTTGCTCTGCAGCATTTGTGAATTCAGTTATGAGTCACAATCTGTGATGCATTCAGTGGAGGAGACATGGGGTGGCCGGGGAGGCCATATAGATGCTGGGCGGTGCATATAGATGCTGTTGCTCAAAATAGCATAGTTAGCAGGCAAATGTGTAATGCATGTAAAATATCTCCAGACTGGATCATATACTGGCACTTACTCTTGTCATCCTCTGACACTGGCCAAGATCACAGACTTTGGTGCATAGTCGTGTTCCTACTCAAGAAGTATTTGCTAGGGGATACTTTATGTGTAATCATATGCTTGTGTGCTATATGGAGCATTAAAGAGATAGTTTACATGTAAAATCTTTCTTTTTTTCACCCTCATGTCATTTCAAACCTGTATGACTTTATTTCTTCTGCAGAACACAAAGTAAGATGTTTTAAAGAATGTTGGTAACCAAACAACACTGACCCCCATTGACTTCCATTCATATAAACATCTGAACAACTGAGACTATTAGTGGTCTCAACTATTAACTGTACATCATTATTGTCCTCAGTGTGTCTGTCCAATTGTAAACAGTTGTGTCATCATTACAGCTTTGTAAATGCATGTACAAGTTCTCCTTATAACCAGATAACCACAGAAATCTCTGTTCATCACTATATTTACCATAAACATACAACACAAAAAATACACTTCCAAAATAAAGACAAAACAGACAGGTTTGTTTATTTAATTAAATGTTTATTGTTTAGAGAAAAGACACAGTTGTGACAGTGCAAAATATAGAGATGGTAAGTTTATTTGTTTAATTATTTAAATGTTTTTTTACTGTAAGAAAACATTGCAAAATAAAGACTTTGCAAATGTTTTGGTTTGTTTATTTATTTAAATGTTTAATAATAAGAGAAAAGACACAATGGCAACATTGCAAAATTTATTTGTTTATTTATTTAAATGTTTATTAACAGGAGAAAAGACACATTTGTGTAATACCAAAATAAAGACAAGACAAACTTGTTTATTTATTTAAATGTTTATTATATTATATCATATTGTATTGTATTATATTACATTACATTAGGTGTTTTCATTGTAATTGTTATATATATATATATATATATATATATATATATATATATATATATATATATATATATATATATATATATATATATATATATATATATATATATATATATATATATGTATATATATATATATATATATATATATATATATATATATATACACATTTTTAATTGATTAGATTGTTTTATTATATATGTTTACCTCATATACTGATCATGAACTGATTATGATTATAATAATTATATATTATTAAATTACTATATTATATTAAAGTATATTATATTTAATTCTATTATATTACATTACAGTACATTACATTATTTTATATTATATTAGATGTTTTCATTGGTGCAATTATTTTTATAATATATTACAATATATAATCTAATAATTATTATATTATATTATATTATATTATATTATATTATATTATATTATATATTATATTATATTACATTTGGTTAGTTTTTTAACTGGTAAAATTTTTTATTATATGTTTACAGAGCAGCAGTTTTACCCTTATATACTGACCATGAACTGATTATAATTATAATAATTGTATATTATTAAATTACTATATTATATTAAAGTATATTATATTTAATTCTATTATATTACATTACAGTACAGTACATTACATTACATTTACATTATATTAGATGTTTTCATTGGTGCAATTATTTTTATAATATATTACAATATATAACATAATTATTATATTATATTATATTATATTATATTATATTATATTATATTATATTATATTATATTATATTATATTATATTATATTATATTATATTTTGTTAGTTTTTTAACTGGTAAAATTGTTGTATTATATGTTTACCGAGCAGCAGTTTTACCCTTATATACTGATCATGAACTGATTTGGTGGATGGCTGACAGGTGTTGCACTAGGTGTGAAGAGACAGAGCACAGATTACTGAATCAAACCTTTTTCAAGAGAAAAAGAACACTTGCGACCTCAAAACGATCGGAGCTGGCAAACAAACAAAGGCAAGACCGGGAACGGGAGTGTGTGAGTAAACAAGATGAACAAGACGTCCAAACAAAGACCAGGAAACAAACAGAAACCACTGAATCCACGAGCACCAAGAACCGAGACTCACCAGACAAAAATGAGAAGATCTGAAAAGACTCCAAAAGCAAGATTGCTTAAAAACATCATGAACAATGAACACAAGAACCCGAAATTTAGCAGCACAAGAATCCAAAACGCATTAAAGTCATGAAATAATAAAACCATATGGGAGACAAGCTACAATGTTCTTAAATCTTACTGTACTATATAGAACTATGTACAAATCTATCTATAATCTATCTTATAATAATAATATAAGTAGTAAAATAGTTTAAATATATACATATTTACATTAATAATTTAAAATAGCAAAATATATACTGTAAGTGTATATTTTTGTATGTGTTGGTATCCATCAGCGCCTGGGCTTCTTACCCTTGGGTGGTGTTGGTTGGGGCTCTCCACTGATGTCCACATCTATGCGAGGAGCAAAGCTTCTCAAGGTCGGTGCAGAGAAGATCTCTGTAATCCGGATCCTTCCATCATCCTGGACCTCCTCACAGAAGCTGGGACAACCGAAGCCTCCCACAGGCTGCTTAATCCTCAAGCCCAAGTCCAGGCTGTAGGGACGGTGCCCGACCAGAGGGCATCTTGAGCAGGGGATCCACCAAGGAGTGATACAGCATCTGGTAGTCCCCTCACAGTGCGTCCATGGATAGAGAGACGCTCCTCTGGTGTCACATCCACTGAAAGGGCTGAGGTCTGAGTCCTGATGGGTGGTGGACAAAACTCAGGGATGACAGCTGCGTTACACACATACCTGTCCTCCAACCCAAGATCCTGGAGGTTCTCCTGCGGCTCTTCAGCTCTCCTCTTCTTTGAAGGCCGAACCGTCTTGGAGATGCAGCTGTAGGTGTGGTCCATCATGGTAACAGCTGCCAACACTGAGAGGTCTTCAACACTGATAATACTCACCTGTGGTACACAAGAATCTCTCAAAGACTTTGGTATTCCTGATGTTACTCGCCTGTGAATGTCCTCTACTGGTTGGTGAAGATCCCAATAGTATAGAAAGCAGCGAAAAGTCTTCACAAAAGCTTCTGTGTCTGATCAGTCTCACTCAGTAATTTGGTTGCCACAACAAATGACACACAGATGACATAAAACACCAATCAACCAATCAGACGGCTAATTTCAAATATAAACAACTGTACAGCTACTCCACAGGTGCATTTAAATGTAAACAACACTATCAGTATTAAATAAGAGCAGCACAAAACACGTTTATTTTGTTTTTTCTTACTACATTTTAATGTATTTTTCACCTCGTTTGCTTGCATAATTATAAAGAATTATTTCTAATAACAAATATGAGTGCGGTGAGATCTCATGCACAAACTCTCGCGAAATCATCGTTGAGGTGTCTCGCGAGATTAGAGAGAGTACAATTATAATATAAAATATTAAGTAAAATATGTTTTACGTGGCCCGTCTAAAGTAACATACAAATGCAAAAGCAATTTCACAATGTCACCGTGTGGTGGCAGCACTAGATTTGAGGCTAGTTTTAAAACATTAGCAAGTGACTCATTTAGTGCCCGTGCTGCATATCGGACCGGGCAAATCTGACCTATAAACACAAACTGGTATGTTCAATGTTTCGCTACATGTAATAATTGCAAAGAGTAAAATTGCCTTGCCATGTAACTCGACCGGATTCGCCAGAACTATTATCACAGGTAATGAAATGACTCGTTTGTATTTCCTCTTTTCTTCATTCTAGTTGTACCCGTTTGTTTAGACTTGTACACATAGTGCTATGGGGGTTCAGTGGGTATAATATGAAGTTGGTCCCTGTATAATAAAACTAGCTGACGACCGTCGCGATCGAATTGTAATGTGAAGATGAACGAATCTCGATTACAGCAATTCATTTAGATGAACGCATTTGCGTCAACGATACCCTGCAGCGATGAGCATTCCAACCAATCGCTGAATGCGCATGAGTGTTCTGGCCAATCAGAGGCGTTTAAATAAGTCACCGGTGTAGAAGAGTTTTTCTGAAGAGTTTAAGAAGTTTATCAACAACAGCATTCGTTGTATTCATTACAAACAGTTTATTTCCAGTTTGAATAACTGTTTTGTTTTATATGCTATAAGAGAATCAATGCGAAGACTTTATTTATGAAACCCTAAAACAGTGATAAGTATAGTAAAGTAAATCTAGTTACTCTAATTAGCAATTTTAGGATTTATTTATTATTATTCTATATCAGATTAGGGGTACATACTCATTTTTAGCAATGGTCTGTGGATCCCTAAATTAGCAACTTCCTGACCACCCAATTTATAAAACTCTAGCTCAGCCCTGCAGCGATGATGTTTCCACTGTTCTTAAAATGAGTGACTCCAATATTGTCTTCAATTAAAACTGTTAGAATTTAAGACATTAATTGTCCCATTCAAAGTTTGTCACTGAAGGGTCAGACGCTGTGCCAGGTTTGGTCTAACCTTGGGAAATTAACGTAATTTCATTATAGTAAAAGTGAAATAAAGTTTGTCATGTTTCAGATTACCAGTATTATCAAAGTTTAACTACAAATGTCATGGTTAATCTGTGGCTACTGTAGAGAGACCATGGTAGATTTGTGGTTTTATTACAAATAAAATAATGAAATTGTTATAACCAGTAGTTAAACCAAATTAAAACCATTTTGTAAATCTGAACTGTCCTTGAATCTCATGTAACAAGTTATTATTTTTATATTATTACCATTTATTTTTAATTGTAGATTGTTGGATAGAGGGTGAATTACTTTTGGCTGCAGTTTTCTGGACCTGAGGAACAGAATCTCACAGCAGATAGACAACCTTACAGCAGTCTCCTCAAGCATGAAGTTTTTATGTTGAGCTTCACCTTATTCTGCTTTACCAGACGAGGTATACACTAACACACACATGTGGGCATCATGAACACTGTTGAGATGAATATAATCATCGTGATGAAGCAATGTAAGAGCCGACTCTCTTTAGTCAGACTGTTGTGAAGAGAGAGCTCTGAACTGGCAATGTGTGGACAGGCTATGGTAAAAAAGAAAAAATCCAAGTTGGCGTCTCACATTTGTTGTTTCTCTCTTCAAGCAGCCTCAAGTACACAGCTTCTGTTGAAGTTTGGGATGCATTTCCCAGGGCCGTTTTATGCTGCAAGTTCATTTTGTAGACTGTAAAATCAAGACACATCCCTGTAGGCTGTGTCTGGTCTGATACGACATCCAGAACATTAGATTGGAAGATGCATATAGATGCTGTTGCTTAAAATATCTAAGGTCAAGATCACAGACTTTGGCACATGGTCATGTTCCTACTCAATAAATATTTTCTAGGGTCACTTAAGTGTCTGTGTAATCTCATATGCTTGTGTGCTAAATGGAGCATTAAAGAGATAGTTCACATGTAGAATCTTTTAGTTTTTTCACCCTTTGTCATTTCAAACCTGTGTGACTTTATTTCTTCTGCAGAACACAAAAGAAGATGTTTTAAAGAATGTTGGTAACCAAACAACACTGACCCCCATTGACTTCCAAACAACTGAGACTATTAGTGGTCTCAACTATTAACTGTACATCATTATTGTCCTCTGTGTGTCTGTGCAATCGTAGAACAGTTGTGTCATCATTACAGATTTGTAAATGCATGTACAAGTTCTCCTTATAACCAGATAACCACAGAAATCTCATCATTGTATTTACCATAAACATACACAAAAATACACTTGCAAAATAAAGACAAAACAGACAGGTTTGTTTATTTAATTAAATGTTTATTGTTTAGAGAAAAGACACAGTTGTGACAGTGCAAAATATAGAGATGGTAAGTTTATTTGTTTATTTATTTAAATGTTTTTTACTGTAAGAAAACATTGCAAAATAAAGACTTTGCTTAATGTTTTGGTTTGTTTATTTATTTAAATGTTTAATAATAAGAGAAAAGACACAATGGCAACATTTCAAAATAAAGACATGGCAAATTTATTTGTTTATTTATTTAAATGTTTATTAACAGGAGAAAAGACACATTTGTGTAATACCAAAATAAAGACAAGACAAACTTGTTTATTTATTTAAATGTTTATTATATTATATCTTATTATATTATATTATATTATATTACATTAGGTGTTTTCATTTCAATTGTTTTATATATATATATATATAAAATATATAAATGTTTTTTTAATAGGTTAAATTTTTATTATATTATATCTTATTATATTGTATTATATTATATTATATTAATTTTTTTTTTAATTGGTTAATTTTTTTTATTATATATGTTTACCTTATATACTGATCATGAACTGATTATAATTATAATAATTGTATATTATTAAATTACTATATTATATTAAAGTATATTATATTTAATTCTGTTATATTACATTACAGTACATTACACTATTTTATATTATATTAGATGTTTTCATTGGTACAATTATTTTATAATATATTACAATATATAACATAATAATGATTATATTATATTATATTATATTATATTATATTATATTATATTATATTATATTATATTATATTATATTATATTATATTACAATTGGTTAGTTTTTTAACTGGTGAAATTGTTGTATTATATGTTTACCGAGCAGCAGTTTTACCCTTATATACTGACCATGAACTGATTTGGTGGATGGCTGACAGGTGTTGCACTAGGTGTGAAGAGACAGCACAGATTACTGAATCAAACCTTTTTCAAGAGAGAAAGAACACTTGCGACCTCAAAACGATCAGAGCTGGCAAACAAACAAAGCACATCAAAACTCCATCCATGAAAAGACAAGACTGGGAACGGGAGTGTGTGAGTAAACAAGATGAACAAGACGTCCAAACAAAGACCAGTAAACAAACAGAAACCACTGAATCCACGAGCACCAAGAACCGAGACTCACCAGACAAAATGAGAAGATCTGAAAGACTCCAAAAGCAAGATTGCTTTAAAAACATCATGAACAATGAACTCAAGAACCCGAAATTTAGCTGCACAAGAATCCAAAATGCATTAAAGTCATGAAATAATAAAACCATATGGGAGACAAGCTACAATGTTCTTAAATCTTACTGTACTACATAGAACTATGTACAAATCTATCTATAATCTATCTTATAATAATAATATAAGTAGTAAAATAGTTGAAATATATACATATTTACATTAATAATTTAAAATAGCAAAATATATACTGTAAGTGTTGGTATCCGTTACTTTATCCATCAGCGCCTGGGCTTCTTACCCTTGGGTGGTGTTGGTTGGGGCTCTCCACTGATGTCCACATCTATGCGAGGAGCAAAGCTTCTCAAGGTCGGTGCAGAGAAGATCTCTGTAATCCGGATCCTTCCATCATCCTGGACCTCCTCACAGAAGCTGGGACAACCGAGGCGCCTCCCACAGGCTGCTGCTTAATCCTCAAGCCCAAGTCCAGGCTGTAGGGACGGTGCCGACCAGAGGGCATCTTGAGCAGGGGATCCACCAAGGAGTGATACAGCATCTGGTAGTCCCCAGAAAAGGCCCATGGATAGAGAGACGCTCCTCTGGTGTCACATCCACTGAAAGGGCTGAGGTCTGAGTCCTGATGGGTGGTGGACAAAACTCAGGGATGACAGCTGCGTTACACACATACCTGTCCTCCAACCCCAGATCCTGGAGGTTCTCCTGCGGCTCTTCAGTTCTCCTCTTCTTTGAAGGCCGAACCGTCTTGGAGATGCAGCTGTAGGTGTGGTCCATCATGGTAACAGCTGCCAACACTGAAAGGTCTTCAACACTGATAATACTCACCTGTGGTACACAAGAATCTCTCAAAGACTTTGGTATTCCTGATGTTACTCGCCTGTGAATGTCCTCTACTGGTTGATGAAGATCCCAATAGTATAGAAAGCAGCAAAAAGTCTTCACAAAAGCTTCTGTGTCTGATCAGTCTCACTCAGTAATTTGGTTGCCACAACAAATGACATGCAGATGACATAAAACACCAATCAACCAATCAGACGGCTAATTTCAAATATAAACAACTGTACAGCTACTCCACAGGTGCATTTAAATGTAAACAACACTATCAGTATTAAATAAGAGCAGCACAAAACACGTTTATTTTGTTTTTTCTTACTACATTTTAATGTATTTTTCACCTCGTTTGCCTGCATAATTATAAAGAATTATTTCTAATAACAAATATGAGTGCGGTGAGATCTCATGCACAAACTCTCGCGAAATCATCGTTGAGGTGTCTCGCGAGATTAGAGAGAGTACAATTATAATATAAAATATTAAGTAAAATATGTTTTACGTGGCCCGTCTAAAGTAACATACAAATGCAAAAGCAATTTCACAATGTCACCGTGTGGTGGCAGCACTAGATTTGAGGCTAGTTTTAAAACATTAGCAAGTGACTCATTTAGTGCCCGTGCTGCATATCGGACCGGGCAAATCTGACCTATAAACACAAACTGGTATGTTCAATGTGTTTCGCTACATGTAATAATTGCAAAGAGTAAAATTGCCTTGCCATGTAACTCGACCGGATTCGCCAGAACTATTATCACAGGTAATGAAATGACTCGTTTGTATTTCCTCTTTTCTTCATTCTAGTTGTACCCGTTTGTTTAGACTTGTACACATAGTGCTATGGGGGTTCAGTGGGTATAATATGAAGTTGGTCCCTGTATAATAAAAACTACGACCGTCGCGATCGAATTGTAATGTGAAGATGAACGAATCTCGATTACAGCAATTCATTTAGATGAACGCATTTGCGTCAACGATACCCTGCAGCGATGAGCATTCCAACCAATCGCTGAATGCGCATGAGTGTTCTGGCCAATCAGAGGCGTTTAAATAAGTCACCGGTGTAGAAGAGTTTTTCTGAAGAGTTTAAGAAGTTTATCAACAACAGCATTCGTTGTATTCATTACAAACAGTTTATTTCCAGTTTGAATAACTGTTTTGTTTTATATGCTATAAGAGAATCAATGCGAAAGACTTTATTTATGAAACCCTAAAACAGTGATAAGTATAGTAAAGTAAATCAGTTACTCTAATTAGCAATTTTAGGATTTATTTATTATTATTCTATATCAGATTAGGGTTACATACTCATTTTTAGCAATGGTCTGTGGATCCCCTAAATTAGCAACTTCCTGACCACCCAATTTATAAAACTCTAGCTCAGCCGCTGATGTTTACTGTTCTTAAAATGAGTGACTCAATATTGTCTTCAATTAAAACTGTTAGAATTTAAGACATTAATTGTCCCATTCAAAGTTTGTCACTGAAGGGTCGTTGTGCCAGGTTTGGTCTAACCTTGGGAAATTAACCTAATTTCATTATAGTAAAAGTGAAATAACCATGTTTCAGATTACCAGTATTATCAAAGTTTAACTACAAATGTCATGGTTAATCTGTGGCTACTGTAGAGAGACTAATTGTGGTAGATTTGTGGTTTTGCCACAAATAAAATAATGAAATTGTTATAACTGTAGTTAAACCAAATTAAAACCATTTTTGTAAATCTGAACTGTCCTTGAATCTCAATGTAACAAGTTATTATTTTATATTATTACCATTTATTTTTAATTGTAGATTGTTGGATAGAGAGGTGAATTACTTTGGCTGCAGTTTTCTGGACCTGAGGAACAGAATCTCACAGCAGATAGACAACCTTACAGCAGTCTCCGAGTGAAGTTTTTATGTTGAGCTTCACCTTATTCTGCGGTACCAGATGAGGTATACACTAACACACACATGTGAGCATCATGAACACTGTTGAGATGAATATAATCATCGTGATGAAGCAATGTAAGAGACGACTCTCTTTAGTCAGACTGTTGTGAAGAGAGAGCTCTGAACTGGCAATGTGTGGACAGGCTATGGTAAAAAAGAAAAAATCCAAGTTGGCGTCTCACATTTGTTGTTTCTCTCTTCAAGCAGCCTCAAGTACACAGCTTCTGTTGAAGTTTGGGATGCATTTCCCAGGGCCGTTTCATGCTGCAAGTTCATTTTGTAGACTGTAAAAATCAAGACACATCCCTGTAGGCTGTGTCTGGTCTGATACGACATCCAGAACATTAGATTGGAAGATGCATATAGATGCTGTTGCTTAAAATATCTAAGGTCAAGATCACAGACTTTGGCACATGGTCATGTTCCTACTCAATAAATATTTTCTAGGGGTCACTTAAGTGTCTGTGTAATCTCATATGCTTGTGTGCTAAATGGAGCATTAAAGAGATAGTTCACATGTAGAATCTTTAGTTTTTTTCACCCTTTTGTCATTTCAAACCTGTGTGACTTTATTTCTTCTGCAGAACACAAAAGAAGATGTTTTAAAGAATGTTGGTAACCAAACAACACTGACCCCCATTGACTTCCAAACAACTGAGACTATTAGTGGTCTCAACTATTAACTGTACATCATTATTGTCCTCTGTGTGTCTGTGCAATCGTAAACAGTTGTGTCATCATTACAGATTTGTAAATGCATGTACAAGTTCTCCTTATAACCAGATAACCACAGAAATATCATCATTGTATTTACCATAAACATACACAAAAAATACACTTGCAAAATAAAGACAAAACAGACAGGTTTGTTTATTTAATTAAATGTTTATTGTTTAGAGAAAAGACACAGTTGTGACAGTGCAAAATATAGAGATGGTAAGTTTATTTGTTTATTTATTTAAATGTTTTTTACTGTAAGAAAACATTGCAAAATAAAGACTTTGCGAATGTTTTGGTTTGTTTATTTATTTAAATGTTTAATAATAAGAGAAAAGACACAATGGCAACATTTCAAAATAAAGACATGGCAAATTTATTTGTTTATTTATTTAAATGTTTATTAACAGGAGAAAAGACACATTTGTGTAATACCAAAATAAAGACAAGACAAACTTGTTTATTTATTTAAATGTTTATTATATTATATCTTATTATATTATATTATATTATATTACATTAGGTGTTTTCATTTCAATTGTTTTATATATATATATATAAAAATGTTTTTTTTTAATAGGTTAAATTTTTATTATATTATATCTTATTATATTGTATTATATTATATTATATTAATTTTTTTTAATTGGTTAATTTTTTTTATTATATATGTTTACCTTATATACTGATCATGAACTGATTATAATTATAATAATTGTATATTATTAAATTACTATATTATATTAAAGTATATTATATTTAATTCTGTTATATTACATTACAGTACATTACACTATTTTATATTATATTAGATGTTTTCATTGGTACAATTATTTTTATAATATATTACAATATATAACATAATAATGATTATATTATATTATATTATATTATATTATATTATATTATATTATATTATATTATATTATATTATATTATATTATATTATATTATATTATATTATATTATATTATATTACAATTGGTTAGTTTTTTAACTGGTGAAATTGTTGTATTATATGTTTACCGAGCAGCAGTTTTACCCTTATATACTGACCATGAACTGATTTGGTGGATGGCTGACAGGTGTTGCACTAGGTGTGAAGAGACAGAGCACAGATTACTGAATCAAACCTTTTCAAGAGAGAAAAGAACACTTGCGACCTCAAAGCGATCGGAGCTGGCAAACAAACAAAGCACATCAAAACTCCATCCATGAAAAGACAAGACCGGGAACGGGAGTGTGTGAGTAAACAAGATGAACAAGACGTCCAAACAAAGACCAGTAAACAAACAGAAACCACTGAATCCACGAGCACCAAGAACCGAGACTCACCAGACAAAAATGAGAAGATCTGAAAAAGACTCCAAAAGCAAGATTGCTTAAAAAAACATCATGAACAATGAACTCAAGAACCCGAAATTTAGCTGCACAAGAATCCAAAATGCATTAAAGTCATGAAATAATAAAACCATATGGGAGACAAGCTACAATGTTCTTAAATCTTACTGTACTACATAGAACTATGTACAAATCTATCTATAATCTATCTTATAATAATAATATAAGTAGTAAAATAGTTGAAATATATACATATTTACATTAATAATTTAAAATAGCAAAATATATACTGTAAGTGTTGGTATCCGTTACTTTATCCATCAGCGCCTGGGCTTCTTACCCTTGGGTGGTGTTGGTTGGGGCTCTCCACTGATGTCCACATCTATCAGGAGCAAAGCTTCTCAAGGTCGGTGCAGAGAAGATCTCTGTAATCCGGATCCTTCCATCATCCTGGACCTCCTCACAGAAGCTGGGACAACCGAGCGTCTCCCACAGGCGCTGCTTAATCCTCAAGCCCAAGTCCAGGCTGTAGGGACGGTGCCGACCAGAGGGCATCTTGAGCAGGGGATCCACCAAGGAGTGATACAGCATCTGGTAGTCCCCCGCAGTGCGTCCATGGATAGAGAGACGCTCCTCTGGTGTCACATCCACTGAAAGGGCTGAGGTCTGAGTCCTGATGGGTGGTGGACAAAACTCAGGGATGACAGCTGCGTTACACACATACCTGTCCTCCAACCCCAGATCCTGGAGGTTCTCCTGCGGCTCTTCAGTTCTCCTCTTCTTTGAAGGCCGAACCGTCTTGGAGATGCAGCTGTAGGTGTGGTCCATCATGGTAACAGCTGCCAACACTGAAAGGTCTTCAACACTGATAATACTCACCTGTGGTACACAAAGACTTTCAAAGACTTTGGTATTCCTGATGTTACTCGCCTGTGAATGTCCTCTACTGGTTGATGAAGATCCCAATAGTATAGAAAGCAGCGAAAAGTCTTCACAAAAGCTTCTGTGTCTGATCAGTCTCACTCAGTAATTTGGTTGCCACAACAAATGACATGCAGATGACATAAAACACCAATCAACCAATCAGACGGCTAATTTCAAATATAAACAACTGTACAGCTACTCCACAGGTGCATTTAAATGTAAACAACACTATCAGTATTAAATAAGAGCAGCACAAAACACGTTTATTTTGTTTTTTCTTACTACATTTTAATGTATTTTTCACCTCGTTTGCCTGCATAATTATAAAGAATTATTTCTAATAACAAATATGAGTGCGGTGAGATCTCATGCACAAACTCTCGCGAAATCATCGTTGAGGTGTCTCGCGAGATTAGAGAGAGTACAATTATAATATAAAATATTAAGTAAAATATGTTTTACGTGGCCCGTCTAAAGTAACATACAAATGCAAAAGCAATTTCACAATGTCACCGTGTGGTGGCAGCACTAGATTTGAGGCTAGTTTTAAAACATTAGCAAGTGACTCATTTAGTGCCCGTGCTGCATATCGGACCGGGCAAATCTGACCTATAAACACAAACTGGTATGTTCAATGTGTTTCGCTACATGTAATAATTGCAAAGAGTAAAATTGCCTTGCCATGTAACTCGACCGATTCATAGAACTATTATCACAGGTAATGAAATGACTCGTTTGTATTTCCTCTTTCTTCTTCATTCTAGTTGTACCCGTTTGTTTAGACTTGTACACATAGTGCTATGGGGGTTCAGTGGGTATAATATGAAGTTGGTCCCTGTATAATAAAACTACGAATCGTCGCGATCGAATTGTAATGTGAAGATGAACGAATCTCGATTACAGCAATTCATTTAGATGAACGCATTTGCGTCAACGATACCCTGCAGCGATGAGCATTCCAACCAATCGCTGAATGCGCATGAGTGTTCTGGCCAATCAGAGGCGTTTAAATAAGTCACCGGTGTAGAAGAGTTTTTCTGAAGAGTTTAAGAAGTTTATCAACAACAGCATTCGTTGTATTCATTACAAACAGTTTATTTCCAGTTTGAATAACTGTTTTGTTTTATATGCTATAAGAGAATCAATGCGAAAGACTTTATTTATGAAACCCTAAAACAGTGATAAGTATAGTAAAGTAAATCAGTTACTCTAATTAGCAATTTTAGGATTTATTTATTATTATTCTATATCAGATTAGGGTTACATACTCATTTTTAGCAATGGTCTGTGGATCCCCTAAATTAGCAACTTCCTGACCACCCAATTTATAAAACTCTAGCTCAGCCGCTGATGTTTACTCTTCTTAAAATGAGTGACTCAATATTGTCTTCAATTAAACTGTTAGAATTTAAGACATTAATTGTCCTATTCAAAGTTTGTCACTGAAGGGTCGTTGTGCCAGGTTTGGTCTAACCTTGGGAAATTAACGTAATTTCATTATAGTAAAAGTGAAATAACCATGTTTCAGATTACCAGTATTATCAAAGTTTAACTACAAATGTCATGGTTAATCTGTGGCTACTGTAGAGAGACCATGGTAGATTTGTGGTTTTGCCACAAATAAAATAATGAAATTGTTATAACTGTAGTTAAACCAAATTAAAACCATTTTTGTAAATCCGAACTGTCCTTGAATCTCACGTAACAAGTTATTATTTTTATATTATTACCATTTATTTTTAATTGTAGATTGTTGGATAGAGAGGTGAATTACTTTGGGCTGCAGTTTTCTGGACCTGAGGAACAGAATCTCACAGCAGATAGACATCCTTACAGCAGTCTCCGAGTGAAGTTTTTATGTTGAGCTTCACCTTATTCTGCGGTACCAGACGAGGTATACACTAACACACACATGTGGGCATCATGAACACTGTTGAGATGAATATAATCATCGTAAGGAAGCAATGTAAGAGCCGACTCTCTTTAGTCAGACTGTTGTGAAGAGAGAGCTCTGAACTGACAATGTGTGGACAGGCTATGGTAAGAAGAATAAAATCAAATTTGGCGTCTCACATTTGTTGTTTCTCTCTTCAAGCAGCCTCAAGTACACAGCTTCTGTTGAAGTTTGGGATGCATTTCCCAGGGCCGTCTTATGCTGCAAGGTCATTATGTAGACTGTAAAAATCAAGACACATCCCTGTAGGCTGTGTCTGGTCTGATACGACATGCAAAACATTAGATTGGAAGATGCATATAGATGCTGTTGCTTAAAATAAGGTTGAGTTTTCTTCCAGCAACTTAAATATTTATTATGAAAGTCTTTTTGGAGGATGTCTTACTCTCTCCAATGCAGGTAAATGTGTAATACATGTGAAATATCTCCAGACAGGATCATATACTGGCACTTACTCTTGTCATCCTCTGACACTGGCCAAGATCACAGACTTTGGCGCATGGTGATGTTCCTACTCAATAAATATTTGCTAGGGGTCACTTAAGTGTAAATGTAATCTCATGTGCTTGTGTGCTAAATGGAACATTAAAGAGATAGTTCACATGTAAAAAAACAATTTTTACCCTCATGTCATTTCCAACCTGTATGACTTTATTTCTTCTGCAGAACACAAAAGAAGATTGAGCCCCATTGACTTCCATTGTAAGAACATAAAACAACTGAGACTATTAGTGGTGCATTAACTGTACATCATTATTGTCCTCAGTGTGTCTGTGCAATTGTAAACAGTTGTGTCATCATTACAGATTTGTAAATGCATGTACAAGTTCTCCTTATAACCAGATAACCACAGAAATCTCATCATTGTATTTACCATAAACATACACAAAAAATACACTTGCAAAATAAAGACAACAGACTGGTTTGTTTATTTATTTAAATGTTTATTGTTTAGAGAAAAGACACAGTTGTGACAGTGCAAAATATAGAGATGGTAAGTTTATTTGTTTATTTATTTAAATGTTTTTTACTGTAAGAAAACATTGCAAAAAATAAAGACTTTTTATTTATTTAAATGTTTTGGTTTGTTTATTTATTTAAATGTTTAATAATAAGAGAAAAGACACAATGGCAACATTTCAAAATAAAGACATGGCAAATTTATTTGTTTATTTATTTAAATGTTTATTAACAGGAGAAAAGACACATTTGTGTAATACCAAAATAAAGACAAGACAAACTTGTTTATTTATTTAAATGTTTATTATATTATATCTTATTATATTATATTATATTATATTACATTAGGTGTTTTCATTTCAATTGTTTTATATATATATATAAAAAATGTATTTTAATAGGTTAAATTTTTATTATATTATATCTTATTATATTGTATTATATATTATTATATTAATTTTTTTTTTTTTTTGGTTAATTTTTTTTTTATTATATATGTTTACCTTATATACTGATCATGAACTGATTATAATTATAATAATTGTATATTATTAAATTACTATATTATATTAAAGTATATTATATTTAATTCTGTTATATTACATTACAGTACATTACACTATTTTATATTATATTAGATGTTTTCATTGGTACAATTATTTTTATAATATATTACAATATATAACATAATAATGATTATATTATATTATATTATATTATATTATATTATATTATATTATATTATATTATATTATATTATATTATATTACAATTGGTTAGTTTTTTAACTGGTGAAATTGTTGTATTATATGTTTACCGAGCAGCAGTTTTACCCTTATATACTGACCATGAACTGATTTGGTGGATGGCTGACAGGTGTTGCACTAGGTGTGAAGAGACAGAGCACAGATTACTGAATCAAACCTTTTTCAAGAGAGAAAGAACACTTGCGACCTCAAAACGATCGGAGCTGGCAAACAAACAAAGCACATCAAAACTCCATCCATGAAAAGACAAGACCGGGAACGGAAGTGTGTGAGTAAACAAGATGAACAAGACGTCCAAACAAAGACCGGTAAACAAACAGAAACCACTGAATCCACGAGCACCAAGAACCGAGACTCACCAGACAAAAATGAGAAGATCTGAAAAAGACTCCAAAAGCAAGATTGCTTAAAAAAACATCATGAACAATGAACTCAAGAACCCGAAATTTAGCTGCACAAGAATCCAAAATGCATTAAAGTCATGAAATAATAAAACCATATCAAAGACATGCTACAATGTTCTTAAATCTTACTGTACTATATAGAACTATGTACAAATCTATCTATAATCTATCTTATAATAATAATATAAGTAGTAAAATAGTTGAAATATTTACATATTTACATTAATAATTTAAAATAGCAAAATATATACTGTAAGTGTTGGTATCTGTTACTTTATCCATCAGCGCCTGGGCTTCTTACCCTTGGGTGGTGTTGGTTGGGGCTCTCCACTGATGTCCACATCTATGCGAGGAGCAAAGCTTCTCAAGGTCGGTGCAGAGAAGATCTCTGTTATCCGGATCCTTCCATCATCCTGGACCTCCTCACAGAAGCTGGGACAACCGAGCGTCTCCCACAGGCGCTGCTTAATCCTCAAGCCCAAGTCCAGGCTGTAGGGACGGTGCCGACCAGAGGGCATCTTGAGCAGGGGATCCACCAAGGAGTGATACAGCATCTGGTAGTCCCCCTCGAGAAGGCGTCCATGGATAGAGAGACGCTCCTCTGGTGTCACATCCACTGAAAGGGCTGAGGTCTGAGTCCTGATGGGTGGTGGGCAAAACTCAGGGATGACAGCTGCGTTACACACATACCTGTCCTCCAACCCCAGATCCTGGAGGTTCTCCTGCGGCTCTTCAGTTCTCCTCTTCTTTGAAGGCCGAACCGTCTTGGAGATGCAGCTGTAGGTGTGGTCCATCATGGTAACAGCTGCCAACACTGAAAGGTCTTCAACACTGATAATACTCACCTGTGGTACACAAGAATCTCACAAAGACTTTGGTATTCCTGATGTTACTCTCCTGTGAATGTCCTCTACCGGTTGGTGAAGATCCCAATAGTATGGAAAGCAGCGAAAAGTCTTCACAAAAGCTTCTGTGTCTGATCAGTCTCACTCAGTAATTTGGTTGCCACAACAAATGACATGCAGATGACATAAAACACCAATCAACCAATCAGACGGCTAATTTCAAATATAAACAACTGTACAGCTACTCCACAGGTGCATTTAAATGTAAACAACACTATCAGTATTAAATAAGAGCAGCACAAAACACGTTTACTTTGGTTTTTCTTACTACATTTTAATGTATTTTTCACCTTGTTTGCTTGCATAATTATAAATAATTATTTCTAATAAGAAATATGAGTGCAGTGAGATCTCATGCACAAACTCTCGCGAAATCACGATAGTTCTCGTTGAGGTGTCTCGCGAGATTAGAGAGAGTACAATTATAATATAAAATATTAAGTAAAATATGTTTTACGTGGCCCGTCTAAAGTAACATACAAATGCAAACTCAATTTTACAATGTCAACGTGTGGTGGCAGCACTAGATTTGAGGCTAGTTTTAAAACATTAGCAAGTGACGCATTTAGTGCTTTGGCCCGTGCTGCATATTGGACCGGGCAAAACTGACCTATAAACACAAACTGGTATGTTCAATGACTGTGATTACATGTAATAATAGCAAAGAGTAAAATTGCCTTGCCATGTAACTCGACCGGATTCGGTGTCAGGGGTGGGCTGGCCATGTGTAGTACCGAGAGTTTTCCCGGTTGGCCGCTGGACAATGTGGACTGGCTAACTGTTATGATAAAGAAATAATGATAGTATTATTTTTACCCAATTGTAGCTGCTGTGATTCTCTCTCTCAAAACACAGAGCGGCCCAGTGCAGCAGCGCTCGTCAATGTCAAAATATTAACCAATCAAATACAAGAAGACGGGGTTTGCTGTTCACACAGAGGCAGAGCTGCAATCCCAGCCAATCAAATTACGGAGGCTGATCAGGAACACCGGCCAATCAAATCGAGGAAGGCGGGACTTTAGGTTTCGACCCAGTGATAAAAAACTCCACAGCTTTTAAAGATTTTTGCCGTTTTAAAGTAAAAATGTAATTTTCATGATATATCAAGTGACGTAAGACAAACGCGATCGACACATCTCAGGAAACATATGTTTATAGAATATGGCTTAAGATAAAGTATAAAGGTGTGAATTAAATTAGAATGGAAGAATTCCTCAGACTGCAGAACTATTATCACAGGTAATGAAATGACTCGTTTGTATTTCATTTTCTTCAGAAAAGGAGTTTATTCTAGTTGTTCCCATTTGTTTAGACTTGTACACTGTTGATTTTGAAGTTTATACTTTAAATTTGATGTAAAGCAGAGCTTAGTTTAGTGGGTATAATATGAAGTTGGTCCCTGTATAACAAAAACTAACTATGACAGTCGCGATCTAATTGGAGCGTAAAAAAGAAACGTATCTCGATTACAGCATTTCATTTTGATGAACACATTTGCATCAAAGATACCCTGCAGCGATGAGCATTCCAACCAATCGCTGAATGCGCATGAGCGTTCTGGCCAATCAGAGGCGTTTAAATAAGTCACCGGTGTAGAAAGGTTGTTCTAAAGTGCGCCGCGATCACGAAGTTCATCAACAGCATACAGACGCTCTTCTTAAAATGAGTGACTCAATATTGCCTTAAATTAAAACTGTTAGAATTTAAGACATTAATTGTCCTATTCAGAGTTTGTCACTGAAGGGTCGTTGTGCCAGGTTTGGTCTAACCTTGGGAGATTAACCTAATTTTATTAATTAAACTAATTGTGAAACCATTGAAGATTTGTGGTTTTATTACAAATAGAATCAAGAAATTGTTATAACTGTAGTTAAACCAAAATAAAACAATTTTTGTAAATCTGAACTGTCATTGGATCTTATGTAACAAGTTATTATTTTTATATTATTACCATTTATTTTTAATTGTAGATTGTTGGATAGAGAGGTGAATTACTTTGGCTGCAGTTTTCTGGACCTGAGGAACAGAATCTCACAGCAGATAGACAACCTTACAGCAGTCTCCGAGTGAAGTTTTTATGTTGAGCTTCACCTTATTCTGCGGTACCAGACGAGGTATACACTAACACACACATGTGGGCATCATGAACACTGTTGAGATGAATATAATCATCGTGAGGAAGCAATGTAAGAGACGACTCTCTTTAGTCAGACTGTTGTGAAGAGAGAGCTCTGAACTGACAATGTGTGGACAGGCTATGGTAAGAAGAATAAAATCAAATTTGGCGTCTCACATTTGTTGTTTCTCTCTTCAAGCAGCCTCAAGTACACAGCTTCTGTTGAAGTTTGGGATGCATTTCCCAGGGCCGTCTTATGCTGCAAGGTCATTATGTAGACTGTAAAAATCAAGACACATCCCTGTAGGCTGTGTCTGGTCTGATACGACATCCAGAACATTAGATTGGAAGATGCATATAGATGCTGTTGCTTAAAATAGCATAAGGTTTTCTTCCAGCAACTTAAATATTCATTATGAAAGTCTTTTTGGAGGATGTCTTACTCTCTCCAATGCAGGTAAATGTGTAATACATGTGAAATATCTCCAGACAGGATCATATACTGGCACTTACTCTTGTCATCCTCTGACACTGGCCAAGACTTTGGCGCATGGTGATGTTCCTACTCAATAAATATTTGCTAGGGGTCACTTAAGTGTAAATGTAATCTCATGTGCTTGTATGCTAAATGGAACATTAAAGAGATAGTTCACATGTAAAAAAACAATTTTTACCCTCATGTCATTTCCAACCTGTATGACTTTATTTCTTCTGCAGAACACAAAAGAAGATTGAGCCCCATTGACTTCCATTGTAAGAACATAAAACAACTGAGACTATTAGTGGTGCATTAACTGTACATCATTATTGTCCTCAGTGTGTCTGTGCAATTGTAAACAGTTGTGTCATCATTACAGATTTGTAAATGCATGTACAAGTTCTCCTTATAACCAGATAACCACAGAAATCTCATCATTGTATTTACCATAAACATACACAAAAAATACACTTGCAAAATAAAGACAACAGACTGGTTTGTTTATTTATTTAAATGTTTATTATTCCGAGAAAAGACGCAGTTGTGACATTTTAAAATATAGACATGGCAAATTTGTTTATTTATTTAAATGTTTAATAATAGGAGAAAAGACACAATGGCAAAATAAAGACATGGCAAATTTATTTGTTTATTTATTTAAATGTTTATTAACAGGAGAAAAGACACATTTGTGTAATACCAAAATAAAGACAAGACAAACTTGTTTATTTATTTAAATGTTTATTATATTATATTACATTACATTAGGTGTTTTTATGGTGCAGTTGTTTTATTTTATATATTGTGACTCTGTCTGTGAAAACCAGGCTAAAGTCTTATATATATATATATATATATATATATTAATTGGTTAAATTGTTTTATTGTTTACCGGGTGACAATTTTACCTTAAATACTGACCATTAACTGATTATAATTATAATAATTATATATTATTATATTACTGTATTATATTAAAGCATATTATTACATTACAGTACATTACATTATTTTATATTATATTAGATGTTTTCATTGGTGTAATTATTTTATAATATATTACAATATATAATCTAATAATTATTGTATTGTATTGTATTGTATTGTATTGTATTGTATTGTATTGTATTGTATTGTATTGTATTGTATTATATTATATTATATTATATTATATTATATTATATTATATTATGTTATATTATATTATATTATATTATATTATATTATATTATTATATTTTATTATATTTTGTAAGTTTTTTAATTAGTTAAATTGTTTTATTATATGTTTACGGGGAAGCAATTTTACCCTTAATATATGGGTAATATACATATACTGACCATGAACTTATTTTACATTACACTATTTTATATTATATTAGATGTTTTCATTGGTGTAATTATTTTATAATATATTACAATATATAATCTAATAATTATTATATTATATTGTATTGTATTGTATTGTATTATATTATATTATATTATTATATTTTATTATATTTTGTAAGTTTTTTAATTAGTTAAATTGTTTTATTATATGTTTACGGGGAAGCAATTTTACCCTTATATACTGACCATGAACTTATTTTACATTACATTATTTTATATTGTATTAGATGTTTTCATTGGTGTAATTATATTATAATACACCAATATATATATAATATAATATAATATATAAATATATTATATTATATTATATTATATTATATTATATTATATTATATTATATTATATTATATTATTATATTTTATTTTATTTTGTAAGTTTTTTAATTAGTATTTTTAATTTGTAATTAGTATTATATTTTATTATATTTTGTAAGTTTTTTAATTAGTATTATTTATATTATATTATATTATATTATTATATTTTATTATATTTTGTAAGTTTTTTAATTAGTTAAATTGTTTTATTATATGTTTACTGGGAAGCAATTTTACCCTTATATACTGACCATGAACTTATTTGGTGGATGGCTGACAGGTGTGGCACCAGGTCTGACAAGCACAGGTTACTGAATCACACCTTTTTCAAGAGAGAAAGAACACTTGCTTTCCCAAAACCATCGGAGCTGGCAAACAAACAAAGCACATCAAAACTCCATCCATAGAAAGACAAGACCTGACAACCAGCAAATGAAACAACGGGAGTGTGTGTGTAAACAAGATGAACAAGACGTCCAAACAAAGACCAGTAAACAAACAGGAAACCACTGAATCCACGAGCACCAAGAACCGAGACTCACCAGACAAAAATGAGAAGATCTGAAAAAGACTCCAAAAGCAAGATTGCTTTAAAAAACATCATGAACAATGAGCTCAAGAACCCGAAATTTAGCAGCACAAGAATCCAAAACGCATTAAAGTCATGAAATAATAAAACCATATCAAAGACATGCTACAATGTTCTTAAATCTTACTGTACTATATAGAACTATGTACAAATCTATCTATAATCTATCTTATAATAATAATATAAGTAGTAAAATAGTTGAAATATTTACATATTTACATTAATAATTTAAAATAGCAAAATATATACTGTAAGTGTTGGTATCCGTTACTTTATCCATCAGCGCCTGGGCTTCTTACCCTTGGGTGGTGTTGGTTGGGGCTCTCCACTGATGTCCACATCTATGCGAGGAGCAAAGCTTCTCAAGGTCGGTGCAGAGAAGATCTCTGTAATCCGGATCCTTCCATCATCCTGGACCTCCTCACAGAAGCTGGGACAACCGAGCGTCTCCCACAGGCGCTGCTTAATCCTCAAGCCCAAGTCCAGGCTGTAGGGACGGTGCCGACCAGAGGGCATCTTGAGCAGGGGATCCACCAAGGAGTGATACAGCATCTGGTAGTCCCCTGCAGTGCGTCCATGGATAGAGAGACGCTCCTCTGGTGTCACATCCACTGAAAGGGCTGAGGTCTGAGTCCTGATGGGTGGTGGACAAAACTCAGGGATGACAGCTGCGTTACACACATACCTGTCCTCCAACCCCAGATCCTGGAGGTTCTCCTGGGCTCTTCAGTTCTCCTCTTCTTTGAAGGCCGAACCGTCTTGGAGATGCAGCTGTAGGTGTGGTCCATCATGGTAACAGCTGCCAACACTGAGAGGTCTTCAACACTGATAATACTCACCTGTGGTACACAAGAATCTCTCAAAGACTTTGGTATTTCTGATGTTACTCGCCTGTGAATGTCCTCTACTGGTTGGTGAAGATCCCAATAGTATGGAAAGCAGCGAAAAGTCTTCACAAAAGCTTCTGTGTCTGATCAGTCTCACTCAGTAATTTGGTTGCCACAACAAATGACACGCAGATGACATAAAACACCAATCAACCAATCAGACGGCTAATTTCAAATATAAACAACTGTACAGCTACTCCACAGGTGCATTTAAATGTAAACAACACTATCAGTATTAAATAAGAGCAGCACAAAACACGTTTATTTTGTTTTTTCTTACTACATTTTAATGTATTTTTCACCTCGTTTGCTTGCATAATTATAAATAATTATTTCTAATAACAAATATGAGTGCGGTGAGATCTCATGCACAAACTCTCGCGAAATCACGATAGTTCTCGTTGAGGTGTCTCGCGAGATTAGAGAGAGTACAATTATAATATAAAATATTAAGTAAAATATGGTTTACGTGGCCCGTCTAAAGTAACACACAAATGCAAAAGCAATTTTACAATGTCACCGTGTGGTGGCAGCACTAGATTTGAGGCTAGTTTTAAAACATTAGCAAGTGACTCATTTAGTGCCCGTGCTGCATATCGGACCGGGCAAATCTGACCTATAAACACAAACTGGTATGTTCAATGTGTTTCACTACATGTAATAATTGCAAAGAGTAAAATTGCCTTGCCATGTAACTCGACCGGATTCGCCAGAACTATTATCACAGGTAATGAAATGACTCGTTTGTATTTCCTCTTTTCTTCATTCTAGTTGTTCCCGTTTGTTTAGACTTGTACACATAGTGCTATGTGGGTTCAGTGGGTATAATATGAAGTTGGTCCCTGTATAATAAAAACTACGACCGTCGCGATCGAATTGTAATGTGAAGATGAACGAATCTCGATTACAGCAATTCATTTAGATGAACGCATTTGCGTTAACGATACCCTGCAGCGATGAGCATTCCAACCAATCGCTAAATGCGCATGAGTGTTCTGGCCAATCAGAGGCGTTTAAATAAGTCACCGGTGTAGAAGAGTTTTTCTGAAGTGCGCCGCGCTTAAGAAGTTTATCAACAACAGCATTCGTTGTACAGTACAAACACACTCTTTCGTTATAAACATTAGTTATTCAGCAATTCATTACAAATAGTTTATTTCCAGTTTGAATAACTGTTTTGTTTTATATGCTATAAGAGAATCAATGCGAAAGACTTTATTTATGAAACCCTAAAACAGTGATAAGTAAAGTAAAGTAAATCAGTTACTCTAATTAGCAATTTTAGGATTTATTTATTATTATTCTATATCAGATTAGGGTTACATACTCATTTTTAGCAATGGTCTGTGGATCCCCTAAATTAGCAACTTCCTGACCACCCAATTTATAAAACTCTAGCTCAGCCGCTGATGTTTACTCTTCTTAAAATGAGTGACTCAATATTGTCTTCAATTAAACTGTTAGAATTTAAGACATTAATTGTCCTATTCAAAGTTTGTCACTGAAGGGTCGTTGTGCCAGGGTTGGTCTAACCTTGGGAGATTAACCTAATTTCATTATAGTAAAAGTGAAATAACCATGTTTCAGATTACCAGTATTATCAAAGTTTAACTACAAATGTCATGGTTAATCTGTGGCTACTGTAGAGAGACCATGGTAGATTTGTGGTTTTGCCACAAATAAAATAATGAAATTGTTATAACTGTAGTTAAACCAAATTAAAACCATTTTTGTAAATCCGAACTGTCCTTGAATCTCACGTAACAAGTTATTATTTTTATATTATTACCATTTATTTTTAATTGTAGATTGTTGGATAGAGAGGTGAATTACTTTGGCTGCAGTTTTCTGGACCTGAGGAACAGAATCTCACAGCAGATAGACAACCTTACAGCAGTCTCCGAGTGAAGTTTTTATGTTGAGCTTCACCTTATTCTGCGGTACCAGACGAGGTATACACTAACACACACATGTGGGCATCATGAACACTGTTGAGATGAATATAATCATCGTGAGGAAGCAATGTAAGAGCCGACTCTCTTTAGTCAAGACTGTTGTGAAGAGAGAGCTCTGAACTGGCAATGTGTGGACAGGCTATGGTAAGAAGAAAAAATCCAAGTTGGCGTCTCACATTTGTTGTTTCTCTCTTCAAGCAGCCTCAAGTACACAGCTTCTGTTGAAGTTTGGGATGCCTTTCCCAGGGCCGTTTCATGCTGCAAGTTCATTTTGTAGACTGTAAAAATCAAGACACGTCCCTGTAGGCTGTGTCTGGTCTGATACGACATCCAGAACATTAGATTGGAAGATGCATATAGATGCTGTTGCTTAAAATATCTAAGGTCAAGATCACAAACTTTGGCACATGGTCATGTTCCTACTCAATAAATATTTTCTAGGGGTCACTTAAGTATCTATGTAATCTCATATGCTTGTGTGCTAAATGGAGCATTAAAGAGATAGTTCACATGTAGAATCTTTAGTTTTTTTCACCCTTTTGTCATTTCAAACCTGTATGACTTTATTTCTTCTGCAGAACACAAAAGAAGATGTTTTAAAGAATGTTGGTAACCAAACAACACTGACCCCCATTGACTTCCAAATAACTGAGACTATTAGTGGTCTCAACTATTAACTGTACATCATTATTGTCCTCTGTGTGTCTGTGCAATCGTAAACAGTTGTGTCATCATTACAGCTTTGTAAATGCATGCACAAGTTCTCCTTATAACCAGATAACCACAGAAATCTCTGTTCATCACTATATTTACCATAAACATACAACACAAAAAATACACTTGCAAAATAAAGACAAAACAGACAGGTTTGTTTATTTATTTAAATGTTTATTGTTTAGAGAAAAGACACAGTTGTGACAGTGCAAAATATAGAGATGGTAAGTTTATTTGTTTATTTATTTAAATGTTTTTTACTGTAAGAAAACATTGCAAAATAAAGACTTTGAAAATGTTTTGGTTTGTTTATTTATTTAAATGTTTAATAATAAGAGAAAAGACACAATGGCAACATTTCAAAATAAAGACATGGCAAATTTATTTGTTTATTTATTTAAATGTTTATTAACAGGAGAAAAGACACATTTGTGTAATACCAAAATAAAGACAAGACAAACTTGTTTATTTATTTAAATGTTTATTATATTATATCTTATTATATTATATTATATTATATTATATTATATTACATTAGGTGTTTTCATTTCAATTATTTTATATATATATATATATATATATATATATATATATATATATATATATATATATTAATGATATCTTATTAATTATATTAAATTTTATTATATTATATCTTATTATATTATATTATATTATATTATATTATATTATATTACATTAGGTGTTTTCATTTCACATTATTTTTACATATATATATAACTATTTTATATATATATATTATATTACATTATATATATATATATATATATATATATATATATATATATATATATAAATGATTTTTTTTAAATTGGTTAAATTTTTATTATATTATATCTTATTATATTGTGTATTATATTATTATATATTATATTATATTAATTATTTTTTTGGTTAATTGGTTAATTTTTTTATTATATATGTTTACCTTATATACTGATCATGAACTGATTATAATTATAATAATTGTATATTATTAAATTACTATATTATATTAAAGTATATTATATTTAATTCTATTATATTACATTACAGTACATTACATTACTTTTACATTATATTAGATGTTTTCATTGGTGCAATTATTTTTAAAATATATTACAATATATAACATAATAATTGTTATATTATATTATATTATATTATATTATATTATATTATATTATATTATATTATATTACATTTGGTTAGTTTTTTAACTGGTAAAATTGTTGTATTATATGTTTACCGAGCAGCAGTTTTACCCTTATATACTGATCATGAACTGATTTGGTGGATGGCTGACAGGTGTTGCACTAGGTGTGAAGAGACAGAGCACAGATTACTGAATCAAACCTTTTTCAAGAGAGAAAGAACATTTGCGACCTCAAAACGATCAGAGCTGGCAAACAAACAAAGCACATCAAAACTCCATCCATAAAAAGACAAGACCGGGAACGGGAGTGTGTGAGTAAACAAGATGAACAAGATGAACAAGACGTCCAAACAAAGACCAGTAAACAAACAGAAACCACTGAATCCACGAGCACCAAGAACCGAGACTCACCAGACAAAAATGAGAAGATCTGAAAATACTCCAAAAGCAAGATTGCTTTAAAAAACATCATGAACAATGAGCTCAAGAACCCGAAATTTAGCTGCACAAGAATCCAAAATGCATTAAAGTCATGAAATAATAAAACCATATGGGAGACATGCTACAATGTGCTGAAATCTTACTGTACTACATAGAACTATGTACAAATCTATCTATAATCTATCTTATAATAATAATATAAGTAGTAAAATAGTTGAAATATATACATATTTACATTAATAATTTAAAATAGCAAAATATATACTGTAAGTGTATATTTTTGTATGTGTTGGTATCCATCAGCGCCTGGGCTTCTTACCCTTGGGTGGTGTTGGTTGGGGCTCTCCACTGATGTCCACATCTATGCGAGGAGCAAAGCTTCTCAAGGTCGGTGCAGAGAAGATCTCTGTAATCCGGATCCTTCCATCATCCTGGACCTCCTCACAGAAGCTGGGACAACCGAGCCTCCCACAGGCTGCTTAATCCTCAAGCCCAAGTCCAGGCTGTAGGGACGGTGCCGACCAGAGGGCATCTTGAGCAGGGGATCCACCAAGGAGTGATACAGCATCTGGTAGTCCCCTGCAGTGCGTCCATGGATAGAGAGACGCTCCTCTGATGTCACATCCACAAGGGCTGAGGTCTGAGTCCTGATGGGTGGTGGGCAAAACTCAGGGATGACAGCTGCGTTACACACATACCTGTCCTCCAACCCCAGATCCTGGAGGTTCTCCTGCGGCTCTTCAGTTCTCCTCTTCTTTGAAGGCCGAACCGTCTTGGAGATGCAGCTGTAGGTGTGGTCCATCATGGTAACAGCTGCCAACACTGAAAGGTCTTCAACACTGATAATACTCACCTGTGGTACACAAGAATCTCTCAAAGACTTTGGTATTTCTGATGTTACTCGCCTGTGAATGTCCTCTACTGGTTGGTGAAGATCCCAATAGTATGGAAAGCAGCGAAAAGTCTTCACAAAAGCTTCTGTGTCTGATCAGTCTCACTCAGTAATTTGGTTGCCACAACAAATGACACGCAGATGACATAAAACACCAATCAACCAATCAGACGGCTAATTTCAAATATAAACAACTGTACAGCTACTCCACAGGTGCATTTAAATGTAAACAACACTATCAGTATTAAATAAGAGCAGCACAAAACACGTTTATTTTGTTTTTTCTTACTACATTTTAATGTATTTTTCACCTTGTTTGCTTGCATAATTATAAATAATTATTTCTAATAACAAATATGAGTGCGGTGAGATCTCATGCCACAAACTCTCGCGAAATTACGACAGTTCTCGTTGCGGTCTATCGCGAGATTAGAGAGAGTAAAATGAGAGTAAAATATGTTTTATGTGGCCCGCCTGAAGTAACATGAAAATACAAAAGCAATTTTAAAATGTCAACATGTGGTGGCAGCACTAGATTTTAGGCTAGGTGTAAAAGATGAGCAAGTGACTCATTCAGTGCTGTGTTCTATGCCGCAGCGCCGCCATTTTGGACCGGACAAAACTGGCTAATAAACACATACTGGTCTGTTTAATGAGTTTGTATACTGTATCTCTGATGTAAAGCAGTGCTATGTGGGTTCCGTTGGTATAATATAAAGTTGGTTCCTGTATAATAAAAACATTCGCGACATTCATTTGTATTGACACATTGCATCAACGATACCCTGCAGCGATGTGCATTCCAACCAATCGCACACTGTGCATGAATTTACTGGCCAATCAGAGAGTTTAAATGAGTCACCGGTGTTGTTATAAGAGTTGTTATGAAGTGCGCAGCGATCACGAAGTTCTTCAACAACAGCATACAGATTAATTGTGTAAACACACTTTTTCATTATAAACTTTAGTCATGGAGTGTATCAATAAAAACAGTTTATTCCCAGTTTGAATAACTATTTTGTTTTTCACGCTACGAAGAATCAATGTGAAGACTTCATTTACTAAAACCTAAAACAGCCATAAAATAACTTATTTCTCTGTTTGTTCTGTAACGTGTAAAACGTTTTAATGTATTCTGATAATTTACATTAATAATCTTGATTATAATATCAAGGGCTATAATAAACAATCATGATTTCTGTTTTAGTAAATCTTGCAGTCCTCTGTAATGAGAATCCGTTTTTATATGATGTTGCTTTTCTCTACGTAAATGAAAAGAGCTATCAGCTTTAAACTTAAAATCATTTTTATCATTTATATTTTATAATTTTTATTCATTATGCATTTAGAATTATAGTCATAACATTATGCAATTGTTTTATAAATACATTTATGAATCTCAGGGTTAAGTAAATCAGTTACTCTCATTAGCAATTAAGGGTTTATATATTATCCTTCTATGCCAGATCAGGGTTACACACTAATTTTTAACAATGTTCTGTGGACAACCAGAAGTAGCCTTGGCCACCCCATTTATAAAACTCAAGCACCGCCACTGCATATTTTAAGATGCCCAAAAATTATGATTAATTTAACATTTTGGCAATCATTAAAATTGGACTTTTCCAAAATGTATTGTCCACTGCCTACATTCCCTTCCTTTCAGTTAGCTGCCAGAAAAAAAACAATACACTGAATCCACTGGATTACCACAAACTAAAAATATATAGCTTTCTTATGTCAAAACAATGCACACATAACTATGCAGGTCAACATTTACATGCAGAATACCGTACATTGCTCTGGGAGCAGCATCTATCAGAGCAACATTAACAAAAGCTGGATGCAAGCATTGTAATTTTATACAAGCCAAGGAAAACAATACTAAAGAAATGCAGCTTGTCCTAATTCACATTAAAGTTGTTGACCAGAATGTCAGGGTGTTATACAAAGAACATATCAAAAAGCTTTTTATTTTAGCATTCAGATTTTCAGTTACACAGTTTGTATCATTACAAAATAATAAAAACACAAATAAAGACAGAAAATCAAATGAAGATTCTGCAGGTTTTAATACTAGAAGTCTGAATTGGTAAGTTTAGTGATACTGCCCCTATATTCACATTTAGCATTGCTTGTTCGCTCATTACTTGAATCTAAAAATCAGTTTCTAATGCTCACTATACCGCAAAACATCTCTCTTTCATGAAACAAATATAAAAAAAGATGAGGAAAACATAATACAACATAACATATAACATAATACAATATTACACTATACCAAACAATTCTTCAACAACAAAACAGTGATAGTAATTTAAATAATAAAAATTCCAGAAAAATGAGGTGAATTGTAACAGCATGCACAGTAATACCAAAAGGCTCAGTACAAAACAAAATACATATAGTAACAGATAAGGGCACTGTATATGTCCAGCAGATGTCTGAATATGTTTGTTCGGGCAAAGGAAACCGATTATCATTGCACGTAACCCTATGGTGTGGTGTTCCAAGGCAAATAAGAGGTCAAGTTTTATCATGCCATTCTATAAGCGCACACAATGTTAAATAATGCCCATCAAAACAAATGCATTTGCTAAGCATGAACTTTAAGCATGATGTCAGCAGGACATCTCCCGGTGTGTTAACCGCTGCTGGTGTAATCTGTACAGGGCTGATTGTGTCTGTAGTTCATGATGTAGACAGCAGTCTGGTGCCACCAGTAAAACATGACCACCACCAGCACGTGCCAGAGCTGGTGACTGGCACCAACATAGTTCAGCTGGCCTGTGAAGACAGGTAATTCATTTTGGATGAGAAACGATGTTTAACATTAATTGTCAGTATTTTGCAGCCCCTGAAAACTAATTTGAAGCAATGTTCAGATATGTTGAAAAGAACAATAAATGAATTAATAATATATTAATAATACAAATATCATCTAACATAAAACAGCACCTGGGAAGTAGCGTTCAGGGATTTTACTGATGTAGAAAAGGAACGCTGAGGCAGCAATCAAATACATGATCATGACTCGAGGGAAAAACACCTGCAAAGACAAAGAAGTTAACATGACAGATGAGAAAGAGTGGTTTTGTTTGTGTTCATAGAAAAAAATAAGACATCTCTGTTTGACCTTCACCAGGTAGTTCTATGTTTATCTCTAATGTGTAATATAAATTTAAAACCTCACCTGTACTATCTCGGAGTTAAACCCTCCATTGAGCCAGACCCAATGGCAGGCTGGAATAATGCCGTAACCGGCCACCGAGCAGAACATGGCCGAGCGCAGTTTCTTCCACTTTTGTGTGAGGTAGTGCGGATGAACTTGAGCTGCAAACACAGCCAGGATCAAAGCCAGCACCGTCAGCAGGTACACTTGCCTCCAAAACTAAAACAAATGATGTCACGTGTCATTAAAACCACAAGCAACATCAGGAAATTTTGATTATGATTCTCTATTCAAAAGGAACTGTTCAACCAAAAAATGGCAACATTTTTATATTTGGAAATTCTTAGCCCTAATAACTATATGAAACTCCACTTAAGCCCAAACATAAAGGCCAAAGAAAGTTGTAGATTCTTTCTTTGAGATATTTATAATAACAATACTATTCATTTAAGTGTACAATAACTGATTGAGAGAAATCATACACTGTTGCAGTAGAAGGCATAGAAGACTCCAGGCACATAACATCCCAAAATCCCCACAGATATTCCAGCATAATCCAGTGCAAGCCAGCGGCGGCATGTTTTCTCTGAGCGGTGGCAACAGAACAAGTGGTAGCCCACAGAGCACAACATGCACACCTAATTACAGAAAAAAGTATAACTGTTAATGCATATGCAATGTACTTTGGTAAATAAAACAAAAGTGGTAGTAGTAACGATGACATAATTGTAAAATAAATGAACACTATGTTATATTTGATCATGTTTAAAATTAGTCACCCTTTCATTTTCTCATCCAGCTTCTTGAAGTATCAACCTTGAGAAGCTTTTTAAAAAACACTGAAAGCATCTACTAAGCACATAAAAGCAAAAAACTAAAAACATGACTTGATGGACTTCCAAGAAACCAAAACCAGTTTCCAGCTCTACATTTGTGTATATTACCTGAAAACAAAAGAGTCCTATTGAATAAATCAAGTAGTCCTCTCGCGATGCCCCTGCAGACGGAAGAACCGTTGCCATGTCCTTCACCCCCAGCGAGAAGAACAAGAGGAACCCGAGCAGATGACTCCAGATGTTCACTGTCTCATTCGACAAAATAAATATGCTGCAGGACACAATAAAGAAAACAAGTTAACTTAGAGATTGCTGGATACAGATCCACACATCTAATACATCTAAGAATAGAAAACCACCTTTTAAGGCACAGCTTTGATGGCAGGTGTGCTCTGTACCCATCTGTGATGTATGGGTTCTCCTTTAGAAACACTGGGATCTGCTCATATGTGTACAGTCTGATCCCTCTTGGCACAAGCACAGGCCAGTACTGATAGCTGCCCAGCTCGATGTAATGAGTGCTTTTGAGAATACTCTGAGGCATCTTGATGTAACTGGCTACAGAAGAAGATGCAAAGAAATGCACTGGTGTTATGATTATGACTGCTCACTGTTGCGATTATTATAGACATTTTAGAATAGTAATAAGCTCATCAAAACTATGACGTGATTGTAAATGAGGGAATTATTTTGTGACTAAAAGCATCCAAAATAATCCAACACCACGTTATATTTGATCATCTTTAAATGTGAAGAATTGAATTTGTAAAATCATACTCTTGACATTTTATCACCCAGCACTGAATTTTTAATTAATTAATTTGAAAAATATTTTAATATTTAAATAAAAAATTGAATATGTTGGCACAATTATATTTTTATCTACAAAAGTAATTTCAAACATTTAAAAAATATATACACTTTCAGATTAAAAGATTTTTGAGCTCATGAAAAACATTTTTGTCAATCGTATCTAAACTTTTCACTGGTACTGTATTTGTTTTATTATGAGAAGCTCGTGAGCTGCTTCAGTCACATCTTCGATTTAGATTAGCCAAAAGATTAAAGATTAGCCATTAAATCCATGACTGTAAATACAGTAAACCTCTCACCTGAACTTTAAGATCGGCCGTCTGTCCCATTCAGAATTACACATTCACACATGTCTGCTTAACAACAAAATACAGTCATTATGTTGATGTCTAGAGCGGTTAGCCGTCGAGCTAAAGGCTAACGCAGCTGAATGATGACAGTAAAATCCCGCGACAAAACACGAGAGCGCAGAGTGGTCCTGTATGCGTGGATTTATTTAAAAAATATGAAGTATACATTTTAAATTTTATATATATATATATATATAAAATTTAAAATGTATACTTCATATTTTATAAAGTATATTGCACTGGTGTTAGTATATTAGGAAAGATATTGCACTAGTAAATTAATATACAAAAAAGTCTAAAGTATGTTTTTAAATAAATATCGTGCTTTTTTAATTGAAGAGTTTCAATCCTTTGAAAGTTTACTCACCCATTAGTGTGCTCCAAATGTATATATTAAAGTGTAATAATTATAAATCACAAGTGATCTGTATTTTCATTTATTTTAATGCATTTCAGCACTTTAATGGCATTAACAACTGGTTACTTAGGTAACCTATTGATTAAACATTTATTATAAATATAAATAAAAATAATAATTAAATAGAAATCTCTACCAATTAACTGAAAAATAAAAAAATCACTACTAAACAGAAATTGTGTGACATATGGTCTGATATATCTATACAGTATAGCTATTATTATACTCATAAGAAGGCACAGTAATGATTTGTTTCAACCTTAACAAACATTTGATGATCTGTTTTTTCAGGTATTTCAAAATAATTTAGCAATACACATTCATGTATCAATTAAACCTGAAAGTAAAAACCTTATTTTGAAAAAAATCTCATGCTGACACAAAACCAGCAATTCTGCACGCTGTATCCACATGCAGGTCATAAACTTTGATGAACTCCTCATCCATCTTGACTGAATTTACCTAAAAATAACAATACTGCTATTTGTTACTAAGCATCCTACTGTACATATGTAAAAGTGAGTTAAACCTGATCATGACTAACTGAAGTGTGAATCATTAAACTGGTCATTTAATTATGTTGAACGCGAGTGAATTTGATGCACCGCCCCTAAAACAAACCAAAAACAAAAACAGGATGTTAATGATGCTGGCAATGACGGCAGTCAGGCAAAGGGTTATAAACCAGAACTGAGTATATGAGTATAGTCTGTAGAACAGGTTCCAGCATTTAAAAATAGGTCCTATTTACAACTCTGAATATTAGAAATAAACCATCACAAAGCTTTGAAACTTGACAGCTTGTAATGTTTAAAATAAATGTATTGTTTCTTTCTAAAACAATATCAGTAGAATTTTTCTTCTGCAAGTGTGCATCCAAAAAGTTCATAGTATTTATATTATGTTACGTTATGTTAACCATACCTTGTCATTAGCTGTAGGTCTCATTATCGCAACTCTGTGATATTGTCTACGCAGCAATGCTAGTAAAGCATCAAACCGGCCCTAAGTACACAATAAAAAACACAACATTTGAAAAATGATGGCATGCTATAAGAAGATATATGTATATGTGTTGAAAAACATACTTTTATAGGAGTGTACCACTTGTCTGGAACTGGAGTTTGATATATTGGAGGTGGTCTGGGTGGAGGCCTTAATACAGGCTCTTCAAACTCCTCCTCTGGCATTTTGACAACAGCATTTTTGGCTCTTTCCAACCGCGCACCTTCTTCTGTAGAGCCCTTTTCACCCCACCGAACCTGTGGAGATCATACGCTTTAGCATATACCATATAACCTTTTTACATCAGGTATCTAAATGACAGACTGATCTAACAAACATCTTTGGTGTCATCCAGAAACAGCCATTTATTGACAGTGGGGTACAATAAAGTATTTAATTTTGTTTAGTCTAATTATTAACACATTCAATACAATTAAATATTCTGAGATTTACCTCCATGCGTGTAATACCACCAGGACCTCTGGCACCGTAATAAGATGCATCTACTGTAGGCCATTTCTTCTTTGGCAGAGGATCCACCTCAGGTTCCTTTAAAACAAACATAGCCAGTGTTTTTCAAGAATGTTTTATCCATATGTATTAAATTATTAAGAATACCTACAGGTATTGGTCGTGGTGGTGGAGGACGGGATGGCGGCGGATCCCTGATCACCTGTAATAGGAAGTGTAAAACAGCTCTCATGAATATGAATATGTCATGAATATAATGCACTTTCAGCCACACAAAAGTGTGGAAAGAAATTGTTTATCTCAAATACTCACCACAGTACAACAGAGAGGCCAAAACCACCAGAGAATAATTAGACCCACCAGCACTAGAAGTACCAGAATGACAATGAGCACCACTAGCCCATTAGACTGTAAATAGTAGAAAACATAATTGATTATTATTTATTTGTTATGTTATATTCAGTGGAGAAAGGTGTACAGAAAAACTTGATATACAACACAAAAAATATTTACAGATATTTAAGTCAGCCATCAGATTAGGTTCTTTTTCAGTTTTATGCAGAACAATCTAACTACTTGCACTTATTTTTACTCGATAAATTAATTCTTGTAATGTATTTTATATATTTTTATTTCTGATTCAGATTCTTTTAAGCAATTTTCTGCACTATTAAAGTTATTTGGTTAAAAAAGCAATTATTGTGTACTTACACATGTGGTGGCATATATTGTGATTGGACTTGAAATAAAAGACTGGCCATTATTCAGACTAATGAGCACATCGATTGAGCTGTTGAGAGAAAGAATATTCCTTTTAAACAACAACATAAATAACCTCAAATTTGTCTCTTTCATCTAGTCGTTCAAAGGCTTGGCAAACAAAGTATAATGAAGAAACGTTAGTGGGTTGTTTTGTATGTCTGTCTGTAAGGCAGTGCACTGTGAGAAACAAAAGTCTTCTTTGTTTCTGCTGTACTGCCGTGCACTGCGACTGCCCTTATCAGTTGACTATTAGCTGAGCTATAAACAGAAACCCAAATAGAAACCCAAGGGAAAAAGATGGTGGACTTTCATTCTTTCTGCATGCCGGCTTATAATAGCTGTGAATGGAGAGCCACTGTTCTCCGAAAAACAGGCTGCAGAAATGCCACTTACTGTCCAACATCGGTCAATACTGGAGCTGGACACAGCACATAATTATCCCTCACTGTACTCGGCTTCTCATCTAGAAGGAGGAGAGACCAGCGGGAGATGTTATTAAATGTCAAATAAAGACAAAAACACAAAAGCCTCTTTTAAAGTTTTTTCAAATCTTTATGACTTACTTTTATTAAACATTTATTGGAGATTTTTTAAAAATCAACTGGCGGCCCATGTGGCAATTAACTTCATGTTAAACGATGAGTTAAATGAGTAAAAGTGACTTTTTTAACATCACACACATCCACAACCTAAAACAATAAGAGCCTTCTAGGACCTGATTCCCTGTCTTCATACTAAATCCATGTGCATTTGGGAAACCATTTACTAACATTTTGGTTTACCACACATTATTGATTTCAGTTATATGATTTGTTTGATACTCCATCTGTGATGACAGGTGTGTTGTTGTGTTTTATAGTCTCATGTGTTTCTATGGAATGCATTGGATGTCTTACTATAGGGCTCCTGTTGATTGACAGATATTGTGCAGACCACACCCTCAGAGCTTCTGCCCTGTGTGAAGCCCCGTCCTCTCAGAACAATGTTGAAAGACTCTAAAATTTACACATAAATTACTCATGATCATGGTTTCCATAAAATGACATTCATGTAAAATGGACAACAGTCGTGTTTTACCGTTCACACAGATGCTGGAGGGCTCAAGGTTAAAAATCTCTATACATGATTTCTTTAAAATCTGTAAATATAAATAGGCCAGTTATAAATAGGTCATTTTGCATTCTATAAATGACGTTTTTGTTTACTTCTGCTTAGCCTCACCGAGTTTACGATGGTTTTGAGTGCCTGGAATCCATCCACAACTGGAAACACTTGATCTTTGCTGTCTGCGATATCTACAAGCTGGTCATGCAAACAGGTTACATAATACAGAATCAACATATTACACTATAGTATTAACTATAGTAAATTTATCAACTGTAGTAAATATTGTAGTATACTTTAATATCTACTATAGTAATATTCAAAAACACAGTAGTATTTACTACGTGTTACTACAGTTTCCTATAGTAAAACTATAAAATCATTTTACATGTTGGTGGTGTGATGGTCCACCAGATTACAACAGCTAATGATCAGTTTGGATCAGCTATCATGTTTCAAAACACTTTTCCATCACGGGTTATAGTCATAAATTTTTTAAACAACCTCACTATCATTTCCCAGGCCAGAATTGATCTCATGCTAATGTAAAATGAGCAGGATGTGCGCTCTGCAAAATCAAATTACTGCTATCCAGCTCAGACAAGCACATCCACCAGTGTCAGTATAAAGAAAGCCTCTGTTTCACTGTTACTAATGCACAGAAACATCATCATGAAAACAATATTCCCATGGCAGCCATAATAAACTACAAATCAACAGATGTACGGAAATTCATCCAACCAGGAGAAAATGTTAGAAACTTTATTGCCAGAAAAAACTGTTTGCCAGAAAAGTCTGTTGCTATGTGGTTGCTAGGGTGTTGACATGTGTTGCAGGGAGGTTGCTGGGTGGTTGTTAAATGGTTGTCTACTGGACAAAAAGCTTACCCCAGCACTCTGCTATTCTGATCTATGGATATGGTTTGGGTCCCTTCTTTAATGTAAGTGTATATGATGTTTAATTCATTTTTTCGTCCATAAAATCATCAATCCCTTATAGTACAGTAGTATCACACATCTTGTTTGCTTAAATTCCTAATGTATGAGACTTGCTTGCTTTAGCAATACCCCCGAAAAAACTTCATCATGAAAGTATCAGTTTACAAATATAGTGTAAACACGATTCCATCTTGCTGTAGAAAAGTCTTACCTGGTTTGCATCAAAGTCCTTCACGCCAACACAATACACCCGTGCACCATACTGTCTGGCCTGATCAGCCTGAGTGAGCACATGAAATTGATTTGTTAAATACTGAACACTTCATAATAATTTATTATGAATATTTATAATATCTGTAAACATGTCAAGATTTTACATTAGCAATGAACTATTGATTTTTTGTTATCATAACAGTTTTGCTTGCTGATTTACCTCTTTGACAGCGAGTTCATGAGGATACATCTCCAGCTTCCCATCGGTCAGTGCAATAATGATGCTGGATGATCTTGTGCTCTGGGACGTCATCTGTTCCAATGCCTAAAACAGAGTTTTTTATTATACCTTCTGATATGAATACACTGTATGGTCAGAAGGATATGTGTAAAATCCATTCTCATTACAAAAATTGTTGCATTAAAATGACCTTCTTTATCCCTTCGTGCATGTAGGTCTCACCAGCAGGTCTGATCTTGCTCAACTTTTGAAGACCATTATCTATAGTTGCCCTAAAAGGCCAGAGTCACTGTTAACTGCTTTAAGTAAACACCTATTACCAATGTTGCATGAGTATTTACAGTAGACAGAATGAAATCCCACCTGTCTCCAGTGAGAGGCAGGATCACTTCTGCATTTGAAGAAAAGACTATGAAAGATACTCTCATCTTCGGGCTACGTAAATAGAAGCAATCAATCATGAATTACAAAAAGCACAACAACAATCACATTTTTTCCCCTGTGTGGGATGAAAAATGATATGTTTGCAATACATTGTAACTTTTTATTAGTGCAGTATTTAGTGTAAATTACTACTGTGACACAATTTGAGGTTAAGGATTCTGCCATCATGCCCAAATCTGCATGAACTAGGTCACCAAACCACACACTAATCCAAACACACATCACACACAGACGGAAGTTAAACATAGTAATGTAAAATTAAGTTTATATTTAGTTCCACACATGTTCAGGAAGTTGGAATTTGAACAAGTGGCTTGTATGAGGGCGGGATTTGATTGTGTGAACTCCATAACCCATTACTTTAATATGTGTTGGTTCATTCTGCAAAGAGCAAGATTGTAGTTTCTTACCTTACGAAGCGATTAGTCAATTGTTCAACAAATCCATATATCTCCAACCAGTTGTCAGACACACTGCCTGAGCTAAATGAAGGTGAAAGAGATAAATAGTGCCATATAAGGGCTGTTGGGTATTATAAGATGGGTATAATTATTATTATCATTATTTTTAATATTTATAAATATATAAAAGTATAGAGATACAGAGTATAAAGAGGTGCGCTGATTTATTTATAAATATCCACCCGTTAAAACATACACATATGGTCAAACTCACCGATCCAAAACAAAGTATAAATCAAAGGCTCCATGGCAGTCCTCTCCTTTACCAAATAAAGTCAGATAAGAGATGCAGAAGAGTTGGAGAAGGCAAGCCGCTGTCGTCCATCGCGCTTTAATAGCATGACTGCTGTCTCCTCTCATTCCTGTCATTTATTCAAGTCTTTGTTATAGGAACACATCAAATTCATATAAGAAATCCGAATGACGCGCGTGGACGGAGCGCACCGTTATTTTATTCCCGCATGACACCGCGCGCACATCTAACAACAAATCAATCCATCCAGTCCTGCAACAGTCGCTTGGAAATGTACGTCTCCACTTGCCAAAACAATCATCTCTTCCTCTTGAGATTCATTTCATTCCGTCAAAGTTTTTTTTTTAATGGAAGCGGGTACGGTTTACATTGCACATGACTGTGGACTGCACGCGCATGCGCAGAATAGGCAGCGGCGCTCATTAGCAGAAGAGATTGCGCTCCCATTTAAACACAGAATAAACATCAGAAATACTTTTGGTGAGCGACAAAAACCATAATAGACATATAAAGACATTCTTTAGGCTCATTGTAATTAATAAAGAGTATAAAATTACTGGGCAATCCGCCCAGACATGAAATTTCAATTCAATTCAATTTTATTTGTATAGCGCTTTTCACAAAGGACATTGTATCAAAGCAGCTTTACATGTAATAACAGATAGCAGTCAGTGGTCAGGGATTCAAAAAAACTCTTTAGGAGAGAAAAACCCTGACATGAATAGGTGCAATCCGTAGCATGTGCAATCCGGAATAGGGGACACAAAATAATCCATAACTTGTTTACAGGATAAAATTTATACAAAAATAAATACTTGTTCAGAGAACACTAACTTTCAACTAAAATCGTGGTATGCTTGATCTTTGCCTAAAAGTATACAACAGCTAATACAAAAATATAATGTTGGGATATTAATTTTAAATGTGATCTGTTGCATTGTTCGGTGGACCATCTGCGCCCGGTTAGGAATTTATGAAGAATACTTAGTCTACCTATTTTTCAAAGCCTTAAAAGATATTCCAGAAAACACAGAGCTTTTGGCCTTGTAACAGAGAGATCTGGCCAAACTGACTGGCATGTATTCTGAGCACAAATACACAACAGGTTTGAATAAACGTATTTATTATTCCTTACCATTATTTGTCCCTTACCATTATATTCTTATTACCATTATTATTAATCAAAGCTATGAAATTACAAAACTGAAATTATAACTATAAATAGCATTCTCTCTAAACTAAAAGAGTACATTCATACACATTCCTTCTTACAGACGTTTTTGTCTACACAGCAAATTTTAGTAGTTGTAGTAGTAATAAAGTAGTATTTAAATCAATTAAATAAAGTTTTGTACATTTCTCTGTTTTGTGCTCTGTTTTATTAAATATATGTTAATTACAAAAATTAAGAAAAAAATGGCTTTTGAGGTTCAGGTTTTGTTGACTGAATGCAAACAGAGTTTTTTATTTGGCCCATTAGAGATTTCTCTGCACAGAAAAACAAGCCCAGTCACAGAAAGCAACTGATTAACCTAGACGTTCATGACCTGAAAATCAAACTTTCCACAGACCTGAGAATCGCAGGAAAAACAGACCAGCTGATATGAGTTCAGAAAAAAGACATGCTCTTGAATTAGAATCTCATCTTCATCTTTTCACAGCCATGGAGATGAAAAGGTATCAGTGAAAAGGTTTTGTGTTAATGAAGTGAATAAACATTCCAGCTCTTTCAATGAGGGCAGAAATGGTCCAGCACAATGCTATGGAAACCACACGGCATATTCAGACAGACTTAAAACCTAGTACAATGGTGACTAGCCTGTGTATACTGTCCCTTCTAATGGTATATTAACACACAACCTCTTCACATCTCACTGGTCATGTCAGGTAGACTTTCCAACAACCTCACATCAACTCAGGCATCCTTCCCAGTATTTAACCATGAACCTTCTTCGAGAACTTAACTTCCAGAGCTCAGCTTTGCAAGCTTTGCAACACAGTTCAAACCTTTACAGTTCTTGCTGAACAGTGGCGTGCACGAGGCTCAAGCCCCTGCCCTTTTATCTACAAGTGCCCCTCTCTTCTCATAGTAAATGATTATTATTATAATTATTTTTATTATTATTAATGTCATTGTTATAAATAACAATACGTTTTTATACCATTTGTCACTTACATAAATAATAAACAAAAAATAAAATATTTTGATTTTGGGTGACGTATGGGGGCGGAGTTTCTTTACAGCGCTATGGCGCTATGGCTACAGCGCGAGTCTTCAAAACACGAGCAGCAGACAGGAAACGCCATATTTCTGACACTGACGTTTCATTTGTTTTATCCAAGACCAATTAACTGTGCTAGCATAGTTTAACGTGTTTCCGTGTATAATTCCAAATCCAAATATGGTAAGAGGCGTTACATTTCCAACACACGCTTGCAGAATTCGGGTCAATCACAGTGCGCTGGCCTGCTGGCCAATCAGAGCACACCGCGCTTTTCAGAACGATGAGTTTTGTAAACATCGAACCATCATATGACCCCTTTAATGAAGCACTGTCATCCATGTAGCCTAATACAATCATAAAGTTTACAATATCAACAAAATTAAACATGAATGCAACTTGATTAACTTCTTGATTCTTACTGTTTTGAAGTTAATAATGTTTAGTAATATGCGAGACATTCCAATAATCGTTAAAAGTCACTCAAATATTTAATATTTGTAGAATATATATTTGTAAATATTTAAGACAGCAGAAAGACTCTTGGTTTACCCAGTGCCAATGCAAAAGTGGAGCACTTTTCTTACGACCTCAGTCCTGCTGCAACACATAATTCTCACCACAAGAGAGCGCTGTGACACAAAACGCACATTACGACGTTTAGAGTTCCATCCCATATGACCTTTCATGCAAGTGTTTTTCAAAATCTGGTTCCTAAACAGATACATAAAACACCAAAGTAATTTAATGTCGATGGCAAAATAACGACATTTCAAATGATCAAGTGTGAAACATGATAACTTATAATTAGCTTACATAAAGAACGATTGATTTTCAATCAAATGGTTTTTAAAAATGAATTTTTTTTTATAACAAATAACTTTTTGGTGCGCCACAATTCTGCTAAAAAAATACAATTCTGATTTGTTTTTACTCAAAACAACATTGACATTATTTTATGTTTTGAGTCGTAATCCAGTTACAAGATTACAAGACGGTGTTAAACTGGTTTCCATCCACCAGGTATATTCCACCAATAGAACCCAATACCGACAGAGATCCATTAATACCTTTTTATTCATTACCTTTGTACAAATCTCATTGTACTCTTAAATAAAAAGAGCTTTACAATGCCACGGAAGCATTATAGAGGCTATGTCTCAATAAAAACCTTTAAAATCTTTATAAACTGTTTGTTTTACAGAAGGTTCTTTGTAGATAAAAATAAGAAAGAATGGTTCTTGTAAGAACCTTTAAGTTACAGGTTATTTGGGAAACTTGAAGTGGTTTTTAACTGTGAAGAACATTTTGTAGCAAGAACGTATAATTATTAAAACAATTAGAAACTCTGTGATTTAAACAGAAAACCATCTTAACATACACACAAAACATTACACGAAAGTTTAAGTTCTTCTTAACCCATTCACAGATTCTACTGTTGTTTAATTGAAATTGTTAAATTTTTCAATAAAGGCCATCTGAAAGCCATGTGGTTATACAAGCAATACTAGTTCAGACACTAGGTGGTGCTACAAAACTACATTAAATTTAAAAAAAAATTAATAAAATAAATTTCACTGCTGAGAATTTTCTTTTTGTACATATCTGAGCCATAGTCCATTTTTTAAGAAGACCTAAAATATTAAAACTCAAAGTCAACATACAGTAATTCAGAGATTTCTTTATAGGTAAACATGTACACTGATACAACAAAACTATAATACACAAAAATATATCTTAATATTGTAACAAATATGTTCAGTACACAAAAACTATTAATACCATTTACCAAGAGCAAAGAATAATTGCAAAAACATGTAAGAGAACAGGTCAGCCAGCGACATGCTCTTAATTCACCCAGACGACTTGTCGCATTTCATTAAGGTACTTGAGGTACATGAGATGAATACATTTCTTTTAGCGTAGTGTTAAGTGTCACAATGAGAATCCAGCCTCAAATCAACAACGAAACTAAATAATGCCATGACACAAATGTCTTTCAGAGTCTTTAGTGCCGACAGTCCTTTTGCCAGGACACGATCTCAACAGTTGTTGTTTACATTCTGCTTAGAGACGACCTACAACAAAGAGAAAATACATTTAGCAAGGGCAGGTCAACACAATCTCAAAATCTTCAAAAAAATCTTTTGGGAAAGAGTTCAGACCTGAGTGAACGTCGAGTGTCCCTCTCCAAGTTATTTTCTGGACCTTCACTTTCATATGAAGCGAGCTGGAGCTCTAAAACATTTTAGACAAGCAGATTCAGAATTACTTTCTCTAAATAGGTTGTTTAGTATACAGTTCACTACAGAGCAATGAGAACAGGCGGTAACGCTCACCATCTTCGCTGAATACCGGCACGCTGATGAGATACTGCAGCAACTTCCTGTCTCTCTCGAAGGGGCATATCACCTGCCTCCACGACAGGAACTCGCTCACCTGCTTGGCCACCTCCCAAAATTTCTAATATAGAAGAGAAGAAAACATGGATTAAGTCACTAATCAACAGTATTATACAAAATTACTAATAAACTTATTGTGTTAAAGGTGACTCATGAATTTGCAAAACTATTACACTACAGAAAAATGTACCTCAAAATTAATGTGGCCATTAGGTTTTCTATTGACACATCCTTCATTCAGGAAGTAGATGTCTTTGATGAACAAGCTGAAGAACGGGATTACAATCTAACGGAAAGACAGAAAAGGGTGAACTTATGTTTACATTTCGTATTAAATTTGACATTATATTTAAAGTAATGGTTTAATTACCATTTCCTGGCTTGTGTGCGCCGTACTTGATCTCTGTGTCGCTCCGCGGAGTGCAGTTCGGTAGCTGTAGAAGTTGCTGGATGGGTCCATCTGATGCTGAGGTACCAAAACAAACAATAAAATAAAATGCTTACACAACAACAATGTACCAAAACTGAAATTTTATTGAAATAGTTTCGCATACAGCCGGCAGCATTGTCAAAACTATTGCTATTGACACAGATCCGTGAAAACTACCAAAACGTTTTCCATTATGTAGTTTTACGACAACGACAATGGTATCATTTTCAAAACTTGCATTTTGTTTTCATTTTCAGGACACCAAAACGTTTTGTTTAAAATGTGCATAACATTTTCATTTGTTAATTACAAACTGTGCTATATAATCGCTTGTTAATTTGCAAATGTATATTTAAACAGAACTTTAATGGCTTCCTTACCACAAGTATGTCAAATTTGTCCGTGTTGACTTTGTTCCAGGTCTTCTTTAGCCTGGATACAGGGTTCATGTTCATCCCCGCTGCACAGTTCAAAATAAAACAATAGACAAATTTGATATACTACAGTGCAAATGTAATTATTTTGGCTTTTGTCAACATCACGCATAAAATGTAGCTCTAGAAAACAATCCATCAATCATTTCAGGTCTGGTTTCATGTCTTAGGAGGGTGGAGTGTTTGTGTGCAGTTAAAGGAATGTTGATGTGACAAAGTTCATTTTTAAAATCAATATATAATAACTGTTTAACATGTACTCACTAATAATGGCCATCAGGGAGTTAAAGTTGCCAATGTTGAAGCATTCCTGTGCCACATCTATGAAGAACTCCAAAACTCTGGCTCTGTGTTTCTTCTTTACGGGCTGAACACCAACAGAGGGCAGTATAGTGTCAATAACAGCAAACCAAACAGGACATGCACTTGATGTTCATTATAGTTACCAAATATAACAAATTACATGCATAACATTAAATCATTTCTTCATGTTGTGTTAAAAGGTGTTGCTTGTAAAATAGTTGCAATTATTTTCTTACCATGCAAATTTCTGTGGCAACAAGATAACTTAGTCTGTTGAACCATTCAACGTAAGCCTCCAGGTTGCCAGATTTTCTTTTGCTGAAGAAGCTCTAAAAACACAAAAACGTTCCTGTTAATCCTTTGAAACTCACCGTATAGTTGCTGGGTCATAAATCTCTGCCGTGAGATCTGATACGATTACAAAATATTTTACGAATCAGTGTTGAATGAAATGTATGCTTACCTTATGGTTGTCTGATGGTCTCTTCTGAACAAACGATCGCACAAATTCTTCAGGTCCAATATAACTGAGTCGCTCCTAGAAAACAATGCATAAATTCACTTTATAAAACTTACTTAAAAAAAAGAAAAAAGAAAAAAATTCACATGGTAATAAAACTGATTCTAAAAAGAAATGATCATAAAGTATTAGTACTGGTTCCATATTCAAGCATGAACTGGTCAATTTCAGCGTTATGGATGCTACAGACTTTCTCCAGTTATAATTTTCACAAAATTAATTTATTGAACATTTACTAAACCCCTTTTGATAGAGTCGTCAGAAAAATATCAGAAAAATATCAGTCTATGCATGAGTTATCAATTTAAAAAAATGGAAATATAATAATAAATTAAATAGTAATTCAAATACACAAACCAGAAGCAAATGGAGAAAAGACACTCTTCAAAGAACATAAAATAGTCATTTTAATTTTCATGTGCTCATTTATGAGGAATATGGACTGTTATGAATGTGACAAATCTGAAAACAGCACTTTACCTGACTATGAAAAATCATGCTTTAAACTTAAGAGAGACTTAACATGCGTATTTAAACCACCAAATACTGACATCCGGAACTATGCGGGCATGTGTGAGATTTATTTTTGGATGAACTTTCTTCTGGTCTCACCATCTCGATGTGCGTAAGTTGCTGGGCGAAGACGAAAGGGTCGTCACAGAGATTCAAAACGCACTCTTCTCTGCGTACCAACTGCTGTTTGGACTTCAAGGCGACGGGTCTGTCCATCGCAGCGGCGGCGCTGATCGTTGCCAGCGACTCTTCGTACTGTCCGAGTGTGGTCAGTTTGCGCAAGAGCCGCTGAATGAGTCTCTGCATGGCCCTCCGTGACAGCTAGATAAAAACAACGGATGCATTTCCAGTATCAGCACTGCCGTTCATGAGCCAATCAAAACATTTGCTAACTAAATAGTGACTGTGAGCTATCCTGTTGATATTAGAGCTCGTTTAAAAGAAAAAGCATCACCAAGGGCTTGGAGCCAACAGGGCGTATGTGCAAATCTGTAATGACGCACTAACCCAAATGCTTGTTGTGTTGAAGTGTGCTCATAAAATTATTCATACTAAAGCAGTTTTTACAACGTAGTCATGCTTATTTACTTGTCTGCAATGCCTATAAGCAAAATCCTACTGTCAAAACAAAGACACGTGATGAACAACACTCATGTTGTTTGTATTGCATCATCAGCGATGACATCATCATCTGACTTGAACAAATGCTGCTGACCTCATCTCCAAAAGCTAGACGATGGGTCATCTCTTTCAGGCTGCGCATCATACGCTCGTCCCTGAAGTCGTATGGAAAGGTCTCCGTCCATTCCGTGAGCAGCTGCACAATTTTTGGCGCTATTTCCCGTATTCGTTTCTGTTGAGTGGACGCAGACAAGTCAGCAGTCTATTATGAATCAATTAGACTAAGATCTGTAAAGGCTATATAAAGTCTGACATCATCCATGCAGTTTATTCACAATCGATTATTTTTCTTATTATATGGGTGTGTGTTCCAGTGTGACGGCATGTACCACTTAAACACGGTTCAGCTGCGTGTCATTTATGTTTTCCAAAGCAATTTGGCACATTAATATAGCTTTTACTGATCTGCGTCACACATGCGTCCGTTAGCTATTTTACAACAGCTTTAAATGCGTCTCATACACTGTGATTTATAACGCATCACCGTTTAGAGTTTGGTTTTAACTCATGTGTTATATAATAGGAAGCAGCTGTCTTCGCATTGACGCCAGATTTGTTTTTTTTTATGAATAATCCTATTAATTTATTATAGGAGAGAATCATTTTTCATTTGGCAAATTAAATAAATCACCATTCGTATATGCGGAAATGAAAATCACGAATTCATCTTTATGTCATTGCAAACCTGTATGATTTCGTTTATTCTGCAGAACACGAAAGAAGATATTTTGAAGATGTTGTAATCAAACCGACAACACTGTCCCAATTGACTTCCGTTGTATGGACAACCGAAACATTTCTCAAAATATCTTCTTTCTGTTTCTGTTTTACTCTTACAAAATGAAACACTGTTTTATTATAGAAGTGTAGTAACCATGCTTTTTAGCACAGCATGTACCTTATCTGTCTGTGGGTCACCAACCCTGTGATGGTCCACACATAGGTAACAAACACGGGACATGAGTTCAAACGGATGCAGGAAGAGGCGGGAACTTAGCAGGAAGGTGAAGATGTAAGACCTCTGAAACATGACGAAGATTCAAACGTCAATTTGGCAACACGGGATTGCAAGACAGAATCATATGGAATTTTATGCAAGTGCAGTAATATATAAGACTTTTATAAAGATTGAATACGTACATCAGGATAATAGTCGACAGTAGGGACAAGCAGCTGCACGAGAGCTTCTAGAGACCCCGACACGAGCTTATTATCACGGTAGTGTAAACCTCCATAGTTTTCCTCCACTGGTTGTCGATGACTGTGACTGCTGGTGTATGTGCTAGGGCAAAATTTGCCTGAATACGGGGTTGTCTGTGGCATGTCGGTTCTGCGGACAGAAACATCAGTAAGGAAAGTTGTAGAGCAGACAGGCACAATCTTAACTTTAACACTGTTATTGGATTAAGGTAATGTCCTGTGGTGAAGCAGGTTGAACCACTGATCTCCTTCGCGGAGTTCAATATTTACAACATCCTATATGACAGACCTATTTTACTCTGTAAAGAAAAGAAAGTATGTGAAGAATTGTCTATTGAGAATAGAAAAGAAACTTTACAGAAAGGTATTTGTAAACATGAACTGACAACGGTAATGTTTATTAATACGTTTTTTATAATTAAAGGTTGCGCACAACAAACTAACATGAATGAACGATGATATCGATATATAGATAAATAAATACAGTACCAGTCAAAAGTGTAAACACGATTGACAAATATGTTTCTCTGTATATTTTAAAGTTTGAATTACTTTTGTATAATTGTGCCAAAATAATCATTTCATTAGATTAATAAATGTCGTAAAAATATATCGATCATCATTACTTTACATTAGTTAATGGATTAACTAATGGTAATAAATGGAACCTTGTATGCTGTTATTAATGACTCTGACGTCGTTGAAACCAGAGCACAAACATTCTAAACATCCCAAAAACAACAACATTTGACTGGCATGTTTCTATGACAACAATGACGTTACGTGCAAATCTTTACCGAAGAACGAGTCTCGCGCTTTTCTTCGTTCCTTCATCAATCATTATAAAAATGACACTTTCCAAAATAAGCAAACTGCTCATTTTTCTTAACAGGTCATCATGGAGAACTTGAAACGTTAAACGTATTTTTAGAAGCAGATGAAAGGCAGTTTGGGGAAAATAGTGCAGATCAATAGAGGAGGAAAGAGATGCAGCAAGTCCTGCCTTTCACTAACTACTGACTCATCCGAGCAGACTGAAAAATCACAGATTAACTATGTGCAATCTCTTACACATGTGTGAGCAACACGAGCACAAGATAAACATGTCTGAACAGTCAAACTTGTCTGATTAAAACGAAAAAACTGGCACCTGAATGATCAGGGCACAGCTACATATAAATAAATATAATAATATAATATTATATAATATAAGTAAGTGGAAAAGTATATTTTACTCTGCTACAAAGCGAACACTTAATTTTCAGGTTATCGACAAGACGTGCATTACTCGATTGCACAATACGGTAAGTACAGATACACTGTGAGCATTAATATAAGCAAATAATGAACATTAATGTCAATCTGAAACGGCCATTTTAAAAGTTAACTGAAAAACTGTGATTTGCTGTAAACTTACCAAAATGAAAAGCAAACTGATAACAAAAAACATCCGAATGAAGTCCAACAAAAAGCCTTCAACGCGTGCACGCACACCCCGGATCAAGTTGCCTTTTTACAATGAAAGATCGCTTTTAGTCTTCTTTGATATACTGTTGCGTGCGAAATAAATAATCAATTCATGTCTAACGTAGCACGAACTGATACTTTGTAAAGATCGATAGCCTCCATTGTTTTAGTTGTAATCCAGATAAACAACACAAACTAACATCGAGTTCGTCCAACACTGAAAGCATTAAAGAAGGAAAACCGGAAAATGCGGTTTCGCCCACACAGACAGACTTGACCAATCAGAGACGGGAATCAACAAATTGAAATCTCCGAGTGATCTTATTGGTCAGGTCGATGTCCATCAAGTCCCTAGACGCGCACAAACAACGCTGACAAATACAAGAAAACAAAAGTGGGTTGTTTATTTCCAACATTCATGTAAGTTTGGCAGAACTGACTGCACACACCCTTGGGTTAAGATTGTTCTGAAATATAGATTTCATATAAATGTTAGGTAAAAAAGCTAAGTAAGATTATTTTAAAATTAGATACCTCCACTGCATCATTTTTTATTACCAGTCTCTAAAAAGTCTGCGTCCAACTGTGTCTTATTTTAAAAACCCAGTTAAAAGAACAATGAATTTCTTACACAATCACAAACAAACTTCACTTTCGTATAAGGCAATGCAAAGACTTGCAATCCTCTGACGGATCTTTATCGTTTTGCTTAAGTAATTCTCTGTTTGTATCATTTTGCTCATATTTTCTATTCATATTTTTTTCAATTTTTTTTATTATTTAGCTAATTTGCATATACCATTAGTCAATGAGCTAACAATAATTGTTTTATTGTCAGCAATAGTGCAATTTGCAAAGCTGTTTGTTCACATACTGTATGGGATTAGAGTTGAAGCTATGTGCGTGAATTGGTGGGCGGGGCTAAAAAGGCAATGATGTAAAAGTAGGCATTGATCTTCTGCGGAGGCTCTTTGTCACACTATGATGTCATACTGAAACAAGTGTTTTGGCTGTTTGGTTATAAATAGAACAATGGCCTCTCACATGTCAAAAGTTAATTTTATTTCACAGTTCATCAAGTCTTTTCTTCTAAGTACATTTACTGTAAGTCTCTTTAATACTTATATTCTTAAATTTATACTTTTCTGTATAAATAAATCAACTTTCCAGGTAACAAAAATAACAGCATGCATTTGGAACAACACAAGGATGAGTAAATAATGACAGAATTTAGACTTTTGTTTCCCATGGTAAGCACTTCCTTCCCACTCAGCGTGTATTTTATGTGTCCGTGGTCGATATAACTATTCTTAAGTGGGAGTTTGTGTTATATAAATCTTGAATTACATCAATGCACAGGGAGGAAGTCTCATTTTGTAAGTAGGTGGAATTTATTTCAAGCCCAGCTCCACTTAACAAAGCTTCTGTAAGAATAATTCACCCCTGCAAGGGGCTTAAGTGAGCGATGAGCTTCGCCTACACCGAGAAGAGGCACCTGGATGCTGAAGGCTTCCAGTTCGACTCGGGTTCGGTAATAATGTTGAGGCTAAAACTCTTGTTGGATTCCACCTACGGTGCTCAAGCCCTAAACCCTGTGGCCCCTTTTATGCTTGAGTGCCATAGAAGAGCTGCATTATTGTATGAGGTAAACACATATCTTCAACACCCACATGTCTCGACCAACAGATCAGAATCCTTTGGGAACTCCAATCTCTGGACTAACTGATGGTGTTGTTCTTTCTAGGCTGTAGTTACATAACTGGATCTACGTCAACAGATATTTCACAGGAAAGTTTCCTTTGCCATTTTTCCACAAGACGCAAGCAACAGCAATGTTGTGACTTTTAGAATATCAAGTTTTTGACATAAATTATTTAGCAATTTAAGGCTATATTCTTAACATCTAAATCACAGTGAATGTTTTATTAGATGTTACATAAGTGGCTTCTGTGAACGAACTACTCTAGATTTTTACTCAGAACTAACTAAATCTTTTTGTTTCCCTTTCAAATGCCTTTAACCAATTGGTGTCAGGATGATATTTAGTGGGTGTAGGATGTAATTTACCCTTAACCTGTTAACTGTCACTTAGGTTATTTCACTTTAATATTTCAGTTGAATTCTAATCTAATCCTGATCAACTACGTATTGATGGAAAGACTCAAAAATATGCATGAACTAAAAAAATATAATTTTAATGTTATTTTTAAAAATATTTACAAAAAAGAAAAATATTTATTTTTAAACTATTTAAAAAAAAAAGTTTACAAATTATTGCTTAATAATTTAAAGTATAGCATATAATTTTGTAAAACGTTTCCCTTGCTATATTTCTTTAAATACCTCTTTGGCTATAAATCATTAACATCTACCGAAATTAGTCACTAATTTTAAAACAATTACGAGTCACTATAAGAATATGCTAGCCATCATCTGTTGTTCAACTGCACTGCAACACAACAAAAACAATAAGCAAATATGCTAAACATTCACTGACGGGAAATTCCATTCGACAATGAGAATGAAACCTGTAAGCCATTAAGGAAGAGTGCAATAACATCTGTTGGATCGACAATGGGTAAGCTTAAATATGGGGGTGGGGAGTGAGTCACTGCTTTCCAGTAAGAATGTGATTCAGCCCCCTGGTGTATTGACCTTCAAACACGCTGCCCTCTACGCTGTTGAATAGATCCGTAACCCCCTCAGCTGCTCTCTTCTTATGCAAGATGATGTCACAGCGGCAAGTGCTAATGACCCCCAGTGTCACATGCACGCGCTCATGAAGGTGAGCTATTCATGTCTGAACCGGCCGCTGAAATACTTTTCCAATGAGCACAGTTCCAAAACTGTCCATGAATTTCCTGTAAATATCTGTGAATAATAAATAATACATCATTAGGTCTGTGGTACTAGAGTGATGACTAACAGCTGAAAGTGTGTTGTCCATAATCAGTGAAAATCATTAACAGGTGCAACATATGTCACTGATTGAATAACAATGATTTTATTGCATAATCCCTATTAGATCATTACTTTTTTTTGAAAAATGCGTTTCTTGTTGGGTTTTTATATAGTTTGAAGCAACTTTAGTTGTATTGTCAAAAGCTTCCAGCGTTATGGATGTGACATTTTCAGTCAAAACTTGAAATATACATTTTCACAGAATGTATTTATTACCAATATATTGTTTATATTTAACCCCTGTTGAAATATAGACATCAGAGAAATATTACTCTATACGTTTGTTTTCTGGCTTAATTAAGACAAATTATGGATGTGACAAAAATGTTGTTGAGAGACAATATGAATTTCATTAAAATGCACAAACCAGAAGCAATAATACACAACAAATTGAGAATGGATAGCTCTTATAAAACCTTGTTCACATTTATGAGGAAAATTGTTGACGCAAGTTATGGACGTAACATTTTTCCTTTACAGATGTGCAGTACTTGCCTGACTATGGAAAATCATTAAAACATTTTTACAACATTAGCGGAGACCTTGCATGGGTAGTTAAACCACCAAATATTGACATTTGAGCTATTAAAATGTTAAAAACATTTGGTGAGAACTTTTTTTTATACAAGTTCATATTTGCATGGAATTACTCAGCATTTGGAACATTGAAATGGTGTTCAAATGTCCAAAAATCCCAAAACTAACAGGTATAAGATGTATAGAAACAATTAAACATAAAAAATACAATGAAATCCAATACAATGATGTGTCATTAGCAACAGCTGAGGGGAAATTCTTTAAAACATTTATTTTTGTATTGCAGGGACACAAGAATATCATAGTTTGAAACTCGATGAGGGAAGAGAAATGAAACGATTTCTTTTTAAACTCTTCTTATCGAATATTTAACAGAAGTTCTTTTTGCACATTTTACAAAGTGATGTTATTATTTTGTTCCTTAATACCCTGTTAATATTTATTTCAGACTTATATTGCAGGTGTTTGGAGTCCTTGGACTGGAAAATACAACTGATACAAACAGGATGGGCTGTGACAAGACCGCGGCCTTTACATTTCACTGCTGCTGCTGTGAACTTTCATCGCCGTCATTATCCAAATTTGTTTACCACTTACTTTAGAGGACTCATAGTGTGTAATAACATTCCGACAGTATGCAGCACGCGGACAGATCTTTTCATTATGAGCATATGTGCGTGTGTAAGCTCAAGGGAAAGGGAGTGGATAGGAGTGCAACTTTTCAAACTCCTATACAGTACGTACACACACTGGGAACAGTGCAGCTGGCCAGGAAAAACAACAGGGAGGAGAGGAGAGGGCGGGACTTTCAGGAAGAGAGAGAGACTGAAGGAGAACAACCTCAACCAGACAGGATCTCATTCCCACAGTTTGTCTCTATGTGTGTGTGTTTGTCATTCTCTGTTTTTTCTGAATCCAAAGTGGTGAAAGAAAGCAGAGCACAACAGTTCCTGCGTCGCAGCATGTTACTAGAAAACGTGCGTCACACCATGTCACAATGAACAGACCTCTGGGACGCTGCTGTTCGGAGAGTTTGTTTACGGTTATTATCTGTGTACTGTATTGTAGCGTAAATACGTTTACTCACCCGCCTGCCCCCAACCAAAAATGTGCTAAATTAGTCTTTTGTGTATTTCTCTGTATTGTGGATCCAAGATCATAAACAAACATTTCTAGTGAATAACTTCTATTTTGGTGAATCATTTACAGTAAATAAGTTCTATTTTGGTGAATCACTGCATAACATTTCAATAACACGTCTGCGTCTTATTTTTACCTCAAAATGGAGAGGTAAATATGTATGGAGAGGTTTTACCTTTTGAAGAACACAAAAGAAAATATTTTGTGAGATGTCTTAGTGGTTTTGTGTCCGTATAATGAAAGTCAATGAAGGCCAGTGTTGTTTCGTTACCAACATTCTTCAAAATATCTTCTTTTGTGTTCTGCAGAAGTCTTAGAGGTTTAAAATGACATTAGGGTGTAAAAATGTAAAAAGATTTTTAATTTTTAACATGACACCCCCAGCAAACCTTTACTGTGCATTGTCTGTATTCTATATGTTCTTTTATATCAAGATTTTTAAAGCTCTTCAACTTTTGAAATAAACAGTCTGGTAACCTCATGTAGGCCCCCTGAATCACAGAAGCCAACACTCCTGCCAGCCAAATGACCCGCAAAACAAACAATCTCATGAGATGGCCTTTCCACAGAAGAAAAACATCAGATGACCTCACATGGCAGAGAACAACCGCGTTTCCTTTTTGCTTATTCAGCGTCAGTACTGTGTCCGTTGCTGTACTGTATCATAATGCAATGCTAATGGCTTTGTTATGGCAATGCGGTGCTTCATTATCAGGCGTTTGTGCTGATAAAAGTCTGTCAGCTTCCCCGGTGAATGGCTCTGTGTGTGTTTGGGCTCTGGATGTTTTTGAAAAGGCTTGTTAAAAGCAGCCCGCCTTGAAAGGTGGAAACGGGGCCAGAGTTGTAAACACAGCTGTGGCAGGCCGCTATTGTTTTTGCCGGGCATACAGGGGTTCAGGAGAGGAACGGAAAAAACGAAGAATGCAAAAACACTTGACATGTGTAGGTTTCCCCACATCATCTTGAGCTATACACAACCACAGGACAATTTATGCAATAGTTACAGAAAAGTATTTGTAATTTAACAGAATTGAAAAAAACCCAAACCCTAATTCACTGTAAAACAAAAAGTACAACGGCAACATTTCAAGCATGAAATACCTGTGGATCACTTTAAAATATTTTGCAAAGCCTTTACTCTAAACCTTTAAACCTAAATTGTTTCGTTACGTCAAGCTAAATTACTAAACTATAATTGTGAGAAATAATTACAGTATGACTTCAGAACAGAAACAGGGTTGACAAGTTTATAGTTAAATTTGTCATTATAGGTCTTGCGCTCAGGGTCATGAAACCAGAGGATTAAATGCTGATGTACAGTACATGGATATTGGATACAGTAGAAAAAGATATTTGAGAATCCTTTGGTATCTGAAAACAAAACGTGATAAAAAGCTAACATTAAATCTGTATAGTTTTAAACTTTAACCTTTAAAATTTTGCCATTTGTGTCCCATAAAAATCATACAGGTCTGAGATAACATGAAGATGAGTAAATAATGACACAATTTTTATTTTTATGAGTGGGAACCTTCCTTTTAACTACATAGCACATTTTTACTGTAGCATTTTACAGTATTTTCTCACAGAAAAGTGACATTTTACAGTGTACTACACTTTACAGTCACCCGTTTATAAAAGTTACAGACTTTCTAGCAAAAAGGATGTATGAGGAAACGTGGTTTCCAGGTGATTATCACAATATGCCCTTTCCTTCCCAAACGATTTTCAAACACTCCCTTCCTGTCTTCACTTTCTGGTTTCCACTTTACTGAAGTTTTCACTGCCTGAGTTTCAATCATGGAAAACCTTGGCCATCAGACAGTTTATGACCTGATTTTGGATGACAAATGATTCGCAACACACACACACTCAGTGAGATAATGGTCTTGGATCATCTCTCGCCCAATGTTCCAGACAATTGTTGTACGTCTATGTCCAAAACCAGCAAAGCAGATATAATGCTCACTAAATATCTCTCCACATCCTCTCAGCTGGGCTGAACTGCTTAGAGTCTCTGGAAATCATTAATCTCTTGTATAATATTCTATAATAGGAGAACCTAGTGTTAGTGAAACTACGAAAATATTATACCTCAGTTCTTTATGGTTTTTAGAAAAACGCTACTTTTTTCATATTAGAACAATACTAACAAAAACCTTTTTAGGCCGTTAAATAGGCCATTGCTTGGATGTCCTAATTAGTCGTATCTCAAATGAATGAATGAATGAAATGAATGATATGGCTCAGGCTTTTTTGTCCATTTAACAAAGTTAGTTTAGCAATAGTTTGACAATGTCCTCAAAGGTTATTATTGGCTGCATCTTGTCCGATTTCTTTCAAAATCGGACGTCTAAACGTTGTAATAGTTTGTGCCCATGGGATTAAAACTTTGGATTTACCCATGGGACTTACCTTGTGGCCTGACATGGAAATAGATAAATAGGGGTTTTCAGTAATCCCCTTCACTCCTGATCTGAGTTCAGCTTTTCCTGTTTTAAAACATACACATGCACATAAATACAAATGAAAAACAAAAACATGTTTAATAATGAGAGATTTGTTATCCTGCTCTTACAGAAATTGACATTTTAAAGGATTTAACCTGTTATTTCACTATTCACTTTAGTTCATTTAAATCTATAGTTAAATTCAAATCTAACTATAACAAACTATATACTATATAAAACTATATAATCATATAAACGATATACAAATGATATATGAATCTCAGACTCAACTCTCAAGAATAAAAATGTGAAAATGTCTCATCACATGAACTTGCAATAAAATAAGGTTGTCAAGGTTATTTTTAAAAATATAAAAAATTAAAAAAATCTAACAATTTAGCTCAAATGGTTTTTACTGCAGCTCGAACACTCCGATCGTCATCTTTGTTGGCCAGCAGCTGGCTCTCTCCTCCACCACATGATAACTGATTCAGAAGATCAGATGTCAAAGGAATTCCTCAGAGCATTGAGGCCTCTGTCTAATAGTTTGAAGCCTAAACCACAGTATCTTGCAGGCATGTATATCTGCATTCATTTCATTTGAATGTAATCTAAAACGATTCAAATCAGTCAAATTGTGTTGACATGTTTGTTTGGATTTACGCTTAAATAAAAAAGAAACAGGTTTTTAAATGCTTTAGGGTGGAGCTGATGGGTTGAGATAGGATCTGATAGACAGCAGGGTAAACAGAGAAATAATTACCCATATCTTTTGTTGTTGACATTAAAGGCCATGCGTTTTTGGTGAAAAACCAGTTGCATAATCTTGAAACATGAAAGGTAAAATAAAATACAACCCAGACCACATAAATGTAGATTTAAGATGATCTGAAACAGGATATATGTGCATTTGTGCCAACCAAATATGCATTACAGAATTTTATCTTTTGCGAAAATGAAACCATCAAAATAAAATAGGAAACAATTAAAAAAACAAAAACTCAGCAAATTATTTTAAGTAAATCATATAATCATCAAATTAGTATGAGCAAATAATTTCTGCTGGTGTTATATTCTGCTGTATATACAATGAAAACACAATGTCTAATGTTAAGTATTTACAATGTTGGTTTGGATGCTGTCTCTAATTTTCCACTGTATAATCTGGGTCCTGAAGCAAAAACAATTGAGAATCACTGCTTTAGGGCAACTAAATTTTAACCAATAACTGTGCGTTTATGAATGATTAAAATTCTTCTTTAAATCTACTATAAAGAGAACATGACTGTATATGGGCCAACACGTTTGCTTTCTGCTTTCAGTTGTTTAGCTCTTAAACAATTCCAGACTTGTTCCAGAGACCTGAAGAAAAAATACAGACACTACGGATACGGACTGTCTTGTGGCAAAAGTGGATTGTTATGCAATCCAGTGTCAGCCTACACTATGATCAATGAATAAAGTATGCATGTAGCCCAGTTTTTCTGTCCAACACAGGCGTTTTCCATCCAGTACATGCTGGAATAATTAAGGGTGTTAGGAGGGCCGCCACTGATCTGTCAGATCATGAGCTGTGGGGTTTGGAGCACTTTCAGGGAAATGGATATTTGGTATTCTCAGTTAAAGCTGGTTTGTGGGAAAATGGGTCTGTGGTGAACTATAATGTTTATGCATTTGGCAGATATACTTTTGTCCAAAGCAACTAGCAGTGCATTCCAGCTATACATTTTTTGAGTTTGTCTGACCTGGGATTGAACTCGTGACCTTTGTGTCTTGCTCTATAAGCACCCATGTGCCCCACATGATAATCTACTGTGTTTTCTCAAAATAATCTTTTTGGAAGAAAAATATTTACTTTTAGTCAATATGAAATAAATAGTTATACTTTTATTATGTATGTTTCTGGTTTTAATTGTTAATGATTCTTCTGTGTACCTTATTGCAATTTGCAATATTGCAATGTAGTCATTTTAACTTTATCCGAAACTGTCAACAAATACCAATAACAAAAGCTATTTATAGGCATTGGTTTTAGTCCATTTTTCGATTGAATTAATTCTTGATAAATAGAAAATATACACGCAGATATGCTGAAAACGTCCTTGTGAACGACGTATTATTGAATGACGTATTTTTGTGAGCAAAACCAGGAATCGAGTTAGCATTTTAGCACTTGCATAGTCCCGAAGTCAACTGGTGTTTTGTTAAAACCCTAAAACTAGTGATGAAAAAAACTTCAATTGAACCAATTGCTTTTCTGAATGATTCACCGTTTGGAAGCGTTCAAAACACCGCTCGCTGGCGCCACCTTTTGGTGAAAACGTTGTAAAAGCAACCAGATTTACAACGAGGAAAAAACGCAATTATAGATTATTGTTTACTTAATGTTTCCTTAAAAGTGTAATGTGTTTTAAATAAATTGCTATTGATTAAAAAACATGAAATGCTTTATTTATGGATATTCAGACCATAAATGTCACTTTTTTGTGTTTATCATTAGATATCTATAATAAACTAGCCTCAGTATTTTTTCTTTTATTATTAAACATACAATGTATACATGACAAATCCCGATTTTAAAACACACATGTATGTCTAAATTATGTTTGACAACAACTGTGACAAGAATAAAGACAGAAGGGTTATTGTCATTTTTTATTTATTGAAAATAAGTTGTTTTAATATTTTGAATTTAACTAATTTGCTTTTTCACAGAATTTCTCATTCTTCACAACACACAGATGTTTAGAAAACTCCCAGTACAACAGTAGATGACTTTATCAGTAGACTGATTCGTAGTATGCGTCTATATCTATAGACATCCACATGTCCACATGTGACACTTAAGACTGAAGTGACAGCTGATAGAAATTCAGCTTTGCATCACAGGAAAAAAATATATTTTAAAGTATATTAATATAAAAACCATATTAAACAATATTACTGTTTTTTTGTATTTTTGATCAAATAAATGCAGCCTTGATGAGCGTCAGAGACTTCCTTAAAAAACATTACATGTCTTACTGATCCCAAACTTTTGAGCGGCAGTGTATATTGTTTATGAACGCCAGTTTCACCAGATGTGTGCCCATTCATTAAAGGATGTTTTTTGGAGTGCAGGTCTTTCAGTATTGATGAGGTGGTGTTACAATAACTGATTCCCTGATCACAAATCATACACCTCACACATCTGTTTTCAGAATGGTCCCATACAATATATCTTTGACTTTTTTACTCCAGCAAATAATCGTTTTTGCACACTCAATAACATGGATCAGATCATGTAATTAATCCTGAGGTTATTACTGACCATAGAGGACTGCATACATAATTGATTAATTTCTCTTTTATAATTTAAGTTATTTGTTCGCTATTGCTTAAAACCATAGAAGACACTTGTTAATGATCAATACCCCCTAGTGGCGAGCCATCGATGTTTTGAAACAATTGTGACGTAACGAAGCCTCGTTTGCTGAAGTCACGTGACCTGGCCAGTTTTATACGCGCTCCGAAGCATTGACTCGAAACAAAAGATTCACAAAAGTTTTGAAGCTTCATAAAGGTAAAGTGTGTTTCGAAAGCGCACATCACTGCCTACAAGGTCTGTGGTTAACCAGCTCTAAATCTTTTCACGTTTTATTCAGTGACATGTAAGTTTGCCTCACTAGTTTTTAAAGCTTTAACGCGGTTGTTAACATGCGGATGCAGTCATCCACGCAGTAGTTATTTTCCAGAAAACATGTTTTGAACAAAGTTTCAGAGGCTTTGTGGCTGATGGGATTTATAGCATCTTGTTGGCTGTTTATCTTTGGTCATTGTATTTAGGTTTCGAAGTCATAAATGTGATCATTTATAAAGGTCTTTATACAAAACATCATAAACCTTTATTAAACACAGAGCGAGTTTTTGCGACAATCCAAAAGCATGTGGGAAAATATCATAAGCTTTTTTGAGGGAACCAGTCCGCCGCTACCTTTTTGGGGAACAAAATCTGTCATCCCTGCGGCGTGCTTGACGCTTCACCTTCTCTTCTTCTTTTTCTTCTTCTTGTTTAATGGCGACTAACTCCTTAGGAGCATTATCGCCACCTACTGTACTAAATGTCAAATTAAACTAACATAAGTGATGAGTCTGAATTTTGAGGAGAAGAAGAAAAAAACAAACACTTATTTTCCAATTATTTTGTGTATGTTTCATACTCCTTCCAATCTATGGAGCACCCAGAGCACATGATAGCGCTGCGTGTTCAGCTACTTCATCTTCTCCGGGATTAACCGGCATCTTGTATCCTCTAAATTGCACTACTGCCATCTTCTGGTGCTAATTATTTCTCAAGCATTTAATTTTATTCGTCATATACTTATATATAGGTAACAAGCACTATTCTATTTAATATTGACGGTACTAATACTTGACACAGACAAAATCCAGTTGGATGTTTTCATTTAATATTAAGTGTACTATTTAACTTGGAGAGAGTAGATGCTGTCACCAGCCTCCTAAAATCAGAAGGAAAGAGTATTGTATGAGGAGAAAATAGGTGGGACCAAGAGCTAAGAGATATTCATTTAAAAATGTGGAGGGTAAGGAGAAAAACAGGAGAGAAGAGAGGATAATGATAGGACATGATGATAGGATATGATGGTGTTTTGTTTTCAGATTGACGATGCCATCCTACAATAATTGTTTGTGTTAAAATGACAAATTGTACGCTGAACAAGTTTGTGTTATGGTCTATAAGGTGTGTGCATTGCCTCAGTAATGTTATATCGCTAGTGTACTTAAAGCCAAGAATATATTTGGACCTTAAAATAAATCGATAGTTACCAGAGACTGTAAATTAAAAGTGTCTGTGGAGCATATTAACAGTTCACAGCTTGCATTGCTTCGTGATGGTGTTACAGCGTATGTTTACGTTACCGTTTGTGTGGTGTTGTTTGTTTATAATATTTAACGAAAAATACTCAGAGGTCAAACAAAGTAATATCATCAGTAAAAATAAAAGTACCAGCACAACAATACAGCAACACAACAATTTATTGCACAACAATTTCAGGCAAAAAAAGGAGTATACATTACATTGTTCTAAATTACAAACAGGCTTATCATGATTTAAACATTTCTCTTATTTCTCTTAAACAATGTTGAGATTATATTGATTGTCAGAAAAGCTGATTGTATCATAAAAGAAAACAATTGTGTTACATTTGTTATGCTGAATAGATTAGCCTAACAAAGGTAACAATGTTGAGATTAAAGAAAGCACATTTGATTTAACAAAAGTCTGACAGCTTAGCATAACTAAAGTATCAAATATCAGTGAATGAATATGTGAAATAAAAACATGTTACACAATATATAGGACATGAATCTTCTTTTTTTTTTTCATTAACAAGTACATGCAAAATAACATGTTTACCATGGTAAACTAAACTAAAATGTAAAATCTGACAACATAACATAACTACAGCAGTATCAATGTATCAATGAATATATAGGTGAAATAAAGACATGTTACACATATAGAACATGAACCTTAATTTTATAGCATGTTACTTTATGTTTAATTATTTAAGTGTAAGAGGAAGAAACACTCATCTATCTATATGACATTAACAAGTACATGCAAGATAACATGTATAGATCTGGCGATTTAAATCTCTCTTTTACACATTACTACATGCAACTCTTAAGACTCTTACATGCAACCAGACAAGTTTTTACTATGCTATTCTTATAGTTGATGCGTATTGCCACCTATAAATGTGTGGATGAAAGTGTTTTCTTGCTATTGTGAGCTAAACTATTTTATACAGATGCTGGAGAGGTGCTAGTTAATTAAGGATTACTTTAAGCTTTCCACTGCCTGGGACTTAGTAATTTTTTTCCAGGTTTCAGGTATGTCTGCAGGCTCTGCATTGTACTCCTCAGCAAACTGCTTATTAAAACGTGTCATCACATATTTCCAGTAGGTTGAGGCTTCTATGCTGGAGTCTGGATCAATTCGCCAGTATGGATAGATTTTACTGTACGTCTTGTATGGATGCCGCTTATTCTTGGTGTCATGGCAAGTGAATGTGTCGTTACTGTGTACAGATGATGTACAGATATCAGTCACTAATTTTTTAGAATTAGTATTTCTGTAACAGCCAAGACCCTGTGGTCTGTGGATTGAGAGAAAGTGTTTAGTGTGTGATTCTGCTCCAGCCTCACAAGGTGCTTTACAGAATGGACACTGTTCCCCACAGCCATGCATTTGCTTGAATAGCACATCCTGTGGTTTGGTTTGCAGATGCATCAACTTGGTTTTAATGTCTCCCCGGAAACTTTCTTTTATTGGTTTAATTATGTCATTTACAGAACGCTTCAGAAACGTAGCAAATTTTTGTGGATCTACATTGTTCAGTGAACTGATCCTGTCCACTAGATCCTTAGGAAGAACAAGCCTCTGTTCAAGTTTCTTGCAAATGTTCTGAATAAATCCCTTCATGTCTTGATATTTCTCTGTGTCTTCAATGGCATGAGTTATTTCACTGGTGACTGAATTCAAAAGTTCTTCCCCCAATTGAAACATTCTGTTCCCTGCTGAAAAGTGCTTTATGATTTTGTCAAGAATAAACTTTTTTATGAATTCCTCATAAGACTCAATAAAATGCAAATATTTTTTAAAATCTAGTGCATCAATTAGATCTTTTAGGATTGTATTCTGAAATACCATAATGTGATCCTAAGACTTGTGCATTTTCACCAAGAATCATTGCTTCTGCCATTTGTGTGCCCAAGACCTCAGAAATGTATTTTTCTACAGCTGGTTTTAGGCAGTTTTTTGTGAATTCATCAGCTTTCTTTTGACACTGGTCACGTTCGTGAAAAAGGTCCATGAAGTCAGTACAGTAGGTTTCTTTTAACCTTTCCAAGGCTTTAAGTGGGTCATTATCCTGAATGAATTGCTTGTGAATCTCTTGAAAGTCTCGGCTTGCAAAGCCACATATGTGAAGTTTAAGAGACAGTTCAAATTCTTCATTTATCTTTAGATCTTCATTAGCCTTAAGTTTGTTGTCAATCATGTAAAGAACTTCCTTGATGTATGTGTCATCATAATCATCCTTAATTTCCTTCTTCTCTTTCACAAACTGTCTACAATCTCTAATAAGGGAGTCTGTCATTTCTTTAGCCTTCTGGGTCCATTTAGTAAAATTATTCCATTGCTTTGTAAAAAAATTGCCTTTGTTGACAACAAAATTCTCATGACCATATGCATCTAAATCTTTCGCTTTGTCTAAGTTTTGAGCCATTGAACTCCCTCTAGCATCAAGATTTTCTCTCAATCGATGTAAAACTTTTGTTTTGATATCTTGTTGTTTAAGGCCTTTAAATGGCAGAGTTGCCACAGTCGTTTGCCACATGCACTCAAAAGCTTTACCCAGTTCTGAATCTGACAGTTGGGACTTGGTTTTGCGACAATTTTCAAGCAATTTTAGCACTTCCTTCTCTATTGTATCCATGTATGTCTTTTTAATCTCCTCCACTGTGATCATTCCATTTCGACGTGAAAGAGCTGAATTCAGTTTGCTTGTGATCAAATCTGAAAGCTCTTTCTTCAGAGACTTAGCAGAGGTTATAAAATCTTGTCGATAACTTTCCACAAGTTCAACATGACCCTCTCCTTGTTCATAGTATGATGTGATCTTGTCAATAATTTTCTTTTCTCCTTTTGAAAGCTCAACATCTGCTTGTAGTTGCAAACAACCCTTCATTTTTTCAGTGGTTTGCTTATCAAAGATGTCAAATTTTCCATGGTTTAGGATTTTTGTTTCAGCGTCTAATGCCCATGTGTGCATTTGCTTTCTCAAAGACCACTCCCATTTGTTGTACTCTGTGCACAGTTTCACATAAGCATCAGCCACCAGGCTATTTCTGAAGCTGAAGATGAATTTTTCATATTTCACAGCATCCCACAAGCTTTTGATCCATTTAAGAAATGTATTGATGTTGCCAGGCTTGTAACATTCAAAGATGTCTATTATCTGTTTTTTGAGCGCAAACACAGACTCACTATAACCAGTATTCACTGGGGCCATTGGGGGGTTTCCATGCCACAATCCAGGAATATAGTGATCACCAGTGTTTGAGTCATACTCCATCACATCCGTAAATTTTTTGTATTGCAGCTTGTTCTCCATTTTGGCTGCAGCTTGTGTCATTTCATTCAGTTGGTCCAATAGAAATTTACGGTCTCTCATGTTTGAATCATGGGCTGAGACATCTGCAACATTCTGGTGTACAAACAAACATCTGTGCTTTTTACCTATTTCCTTCATTCTGAGAAAAGCATGAACAACAATCTGTAAGATGTCTTTCATCTCAGCAGAGTTCTCCATGGCGATGTTGACAATTGTTACATCACTCAGTCCAACAACAAGAGTTGCCAGCTCATTGTCATGCTCATAGCTGTTGTCTAGCTGTGCTAGCTCAGGGGATTTCAGGCCCTCGGTATCAATTATCAGTATATAGTCACAATTGTTTAGTTTTGCTTTGAAATCATCTGTTACTTTAATAAGCTGCATAAAAGCACCCCTGGTACATCTGCCACTGCTTACAGCAAACTGAACTCCAAACATGGCGTTTAACAGAGTGGACTTTCCTGAACTCTGGACTCCCAAAACAGTGACAACTACAATCTTATTGTTGGGTGTCACTAAGGTGTTTAATTCAGAGAGCACACTGGTCAACCATCCCACAGGGACATTAGAAGCGTCTCCATTTATAAGTTCAAGTGGAAATCCATCTAACAGTAGTTGTGCACAGAGTGTAGATAAGTTTTCCAGTTGTTTTCGGTAAGGATCATTCTCTGAGAGCAAGAGTGCAGCTTCATAAAGCTGGCTCATCTCACGAATGAAGTGTTCGACTCCCAAAGAAGAGTTTGAAATCCTTTTGTCAAGCTCAGCAATTTCCTCCTTGTTGGCTACAACATCTTGACATTTTTGTTTGTACTTCTCTCTGAGACTAGAAAGCTTTTTGTGGGAGAGATTCTCCAAAGTCATTCTTAACCATTTTAAGAAGTAACCCCTGTCTGTTTTTGATATTGCAGTGATAAAGCAGCTCATAATTTCATTCACGCCTGTAGTGCGTTGCTTTTCTCGAAGATTTTTTTTTTCCTCAGCAAGGTCACTTTTGTATTTTTCAATACTCTGATGTCCTGCTTTCTTCAGTCTGCATTGCTCCTTTTCCAAGTTGACCAGTTCTAACAAGTTCTCTCCTTGTAAGGGCAGCTGTGTTTCCTTGAACTGCGCTATATCCTGTATTTTTGATGTGATTCCATCTGCACATGCTTTGGCATTCTGACATTCTTCAGCATCCTCATCTACCAAGATCCCTAATTCTCTTGCAGTCTCAGCTAAATTAACAACTGACACTTTATGCTTGCTATTCTGAACTGTGTTTTGTAACTTTGCCCGAATTTTGTCAACAAAGTCTGCATCATTCTGCTTGGCTTTAAAGATGAAATTGCTTTTGTTCAGATTGAGCTTTTTAACTGTAGCTTTTATGCTTTCATTGTTGGATTCCCCCACAAAATACAACGGACATGCAGATTCCTGACTAGTGACTGAAATGCACTTTGAATCTAAATCTTTGTGGTCAAAGAAAACAAACACTGCAGCAGAAACCTTGAAAAGAAAAGAGTACTGGGTTTCAAAATCCTGTAAGTCACCTCTTAAGTTTGCAATAGCTATAGGCTCAGGAAAGACATCAATGTTCTTGTTACCACATGGAAGATACCAGCTGATCTCAACCAAACCATTTGAAATTTTCTTTTTAATATTACCACAGTCCATGTTGAAGTGTACAAAGGTGTCAGTGTACTGCTGTGGATTGCTGAGCAACTTATTCAGAGTTTCTGATTTGGATAGGTTGCATCTACCAAGTCTGACAAAAGACACTAACGGTAGATCTGACAGAGCTATCCTTTCTTCCACAAATCCACATGGATCCTCTAAGGAATGTGGTCTGTACTTTTTCACAATATCTCTCATTGCCCAAAGTAAAAGAGTGATTTGATTCTTATCAATGTTTGGAAGCAGCAGAGGTACAGAAAACTGACACATGGACATTTTTAAGATCATTTCTTGCTGAAGAAAACTGTCAGAACAAAGAAACAAAGCGGTCAAAATGTCCAAAGGGTTTACTGACAAACTACTGTCTGATTCCTCGCTCTCCTGATCATCATCCCAGTCTGAATCATTTGATTTTGCCCCATCTGGTGAGGAATATTTAACACTCCTCGCGGTAATTTTTAGCATCATCAGTCTCTTCAAGAACACCCATGGTAGATCTGGCAGAGACTGGACAGGCACATCTGAGACACTGTCCTTGCCAATCTGCAGCACTGTTCTGAGGGTGAGCTTCTCATTATAGTATTTTGCCAAACCCAAGTTTTTCAGGAGTTTCTTCATGATGATTCCTGTAAATAAAAACAAAATGTGTCAACGTGTCACATTTTGTCACAAAAACATTGGGCTGTATTTCAATGAGTAAGGTGGTTTGTTTATTTTTGTTTTTTTGTTGGGTAGTTCTTTGTGTAACTCTGGTAGAGCGCTTTTTTTCACTGACACACTGATATTGAAAAGATAGATATGGTTTTGAATAGTGCTGCACGATTAATTGTATCACAATCGCGATGTCATCCTGTGCGATTATATGACGAGAAAAGGTTGCGATTATATTAAATAAATAAGTGTGTGGACTTGAGACCTGAACGAAGATTGATGCCAAGGAGACTGATCTGGTAGCCAAAAATTTTTTTTTGGATTTGAGATTAGTGACACTGAACGATATTGTGCTAGATTTGGCTCAGGCACAGCCATGTGTTGTGTCACCGTCATTTTGCTGATCACTGCTACAGCAACCAGCAAATAGGGTAAAAATAAATGCATATTGTAAGACGATGACAATTATAAGACAAACTTTAAATGAAAGACAAGTAATATATCATAGAATTTGTATGAATGTAATGTGTGACAGCAAAAATAGTCTGGCGGTAAAGCTTCCTAACCGTCGAAATGTTTACGCAAAGAAAGAAGGCGTAGGCTATCTTTCATTCTAGCTGTTGTATTGTTGCCACTGGTGCTGCCATGATGTGGACACGCTGTGTTTTTCAAATATGGTAAGGGGCGTAACATTTCGGTCACACACTTGTGGGCCAATCACAGTGCACTGGATCGCTGGCCAATCAGAGCACACTGCGCTATTCACAACGATGAGCATTGAAAAAATCGACACATTTCAGAAAGGCGGCGGCAGAGAGGAGCAACAATGATGTATGGGTATGTGTAAAATAATGACTTTTAACCTAAAACCACATAAACACATTGCATTAAACCAAGTACACAAAATAATGTTATTTTTAGAACCATCATTTCACCCTCTTAAGAAGAAACTTTTGATGTGAATCTTGGAATGGACTACTTATAAAGAAACCACATTTAGAAACCATACCAATAGTCCCCTGCCAATTTATAATTTACCCTACCTGTCAAAAATATTTCAGTCAGCTTTAGGGCTCACCATAGCACAGAAATGACACTCTTTAACAATCACAAACAAAAAACTAAAATAAATAATAAAATAAAATAAAAAACTCGCTCCTAGCAACAGACCAAGGTTGCATATCACTCCTAGACTTATTAGACCTTAGCGCCGTGTTTGGCACTGTTGACCACAACATATTTTTAGACAGATTGCAAAACTATACTGGTATTCAGAAGCAGGTAACAGAATGGTTCAGATCATACTCATCTAAACGCTATCATTTCATCCATTTAAACAGGGATTCTTTCAAAATGAATGCCAGTCCCTTTTAAAATAGTAAATTCATTCAAATACCTATGGGTCACAATAACTAAGTGTGTCTCTATGCTCTTCAAAGTCAAAAAGTCAAAGTTTATTTATAAAGCACCTTTAAAAACAACAAGTGTTTACCAAAGTGCTGTACAAGCTTACTCCATTTAAAACAATAAACACATAAAACAGACAAGAGCCAATTTAAAACAATAAACACATAAAACAAACAAAAGCCTCACTCTCATACTGTGTTAAAGGCCAAAGAGTAAAAATGAGTTTTGAGACTAGATTTAAAAGCAGAAAGTGTTTGAGCCTGCCTAACATGGAGAGGCAAATTATTCCAGAGTTTTGGGGCTGCTACCGCAAAAGCGCGGTCCCCCCTGGTTTTTAACCTTGTGCGAGGAACAACCAAAAGTAAATGCTCAGCACATCTAAGTGCCCTTGACGGAGTGTATATCTGTATTAAATCAGAAAGATATCTTGGTGCTAGTCCATTTAGTGATTTAAACACTAAAACCAAAATCTTAAAATTGATTCTAAAATGAACAGAAATCCAGTGAAGAGAGGCCAGAATTGGTGTAATATGTTCTCGTTTGCGCTTTCCTGTCAACATACGAGCAGCAGCATTCTGTACCATCTGCAAACGTGTAAGAGAAGCCTGGCTAATACCCATATATAGGGCATTACAGTAATCGAGCCGAGTCGAGATAAAAATATGTATAACTCTTTCGAAGTCATTAAAAGACAAAAAAGACTTGACTTTGAATAATTGCCTCAGCTGGAAAAAACTAGCTTTGATTACTGAATTAATCTGTTTATCCAGTTTAAAATCACTGTCCATAATAACACCCAGGTTTTTTACATTGGGTTTCACGTACGATCTTAAAGCACCAAGATCCAAATAAGAAGAATCATGAGCACCCCCGGATCCAAATACCACAACTTCTGTCTTTTCTTCATTAAACAGCCAGCCAGGCTTTAATGTCTTCAAGACAGTCCAACAGTGGTGCTATGGACTTTGCATCTTTCCGTTTCAAAGGCAGATAAAGTTGCGTATCATCTGCATAACAGTGAAACGAGATACCATACTTCCTACAGATGGACCATAAAGGGAGCAAATATATAGAGAACAGAATAGGCCCAAGAATGGAACCTTAGGGAACTCCACACGAGAGGGGTGCTGAAGAGGACATAAAATCCCCTAGGCGGACAGAAAAACTTCTGTCAGACAAAAATACGACCGAAACCATTCCAAAGCAGTACCCTTAACACCAATGCAATTTTCTAGTCGAGAAACCAAAATATTATGGTCTACCGTGTCAAATGCATCTGTAAGATCTAAAAGTAAGAGAACAGCATAATTACCGGAGTCAGTAGCTAGTAACAGGTCATTAAAAACTTTTACAAGTGCCGTTTCAGTGCTATGACGGGATTTAAAGCCAGACTGGAACACTTCCTGAAACCCATGTAAATCTAAAAAAGACTGCAGTTGTATAATTACAACTTTCTCTAATACTTTGGAAAGAAATGGCAGTTTTGATATAGGTCTAAAATTGGCGAGAACTGAGCTGTCCAAATTTGCCTTTTTGATCAATGGTTCCACTATTGCATGTTTAAAATTCTGTGGTACAACACCTGAGGTGAGACTGCTATTTATAATTATCAGAATATTTGGTCCAATGGTTTCAAAAACACTTTTTAAAAAATGTGGAGGGACAATGTCCATACAACAAGAGGATGGTTTCATCTTACCAATAATATCTGCTAAAAACGAGAGAGAGACAGGCTCAAGCTGGTTAAAAACAGCAGAGCACATAGTGGTGGTAGATGGATCGATAGGGGGAAGTAAGATATGTGATCTAACAGGGACAATTTTATCAACAAAAAAGTGTAAAAAAATTTCACACATATCAAAAGAAAACTCTAGACAGGTTGATGGCAGGGTATTCAGAGCAGCATTAATGGTCTTAAAAAGAGCACAAGGCTTATGTAAATTGTTAGAAATAACATCTGAAAAATACTTAGACATTTCAGTTCTAACAGTGATTTGATACTTATGCAAACTTTCTTTTAAAATGCCCAAAGATACATGCAACCTATCTTTTTTCCACTGGCGTTCAGCTCTCCTACACTCTTGCCTTACAGCACGAGTGACATCATTTAGCCAAGGTTCAACTTTTTGTTTAGACTGAATAATCCTAAAAGGAGCAACAACATCCAGAATGTTTTTACAGGTGGAATTAAACAGTAATGCTAACTCCTCAGTATTAAGACAATCAGGTGATACTAAAAAGCCTTCAGTGTTTTTAAAGGCATCGCAAAAAAGTTCAGCAGTTCCAGGACAAAATGTATGACAGCGACGAGCTAGGACACTGGGTTTGAGATTACAAGAAAGATAAATATCAAATAATACAGTCATGTGGTCAGAGAAAATTGCATCAAATATCTCAATATTACACACAGGTAGACCACAAGATAATACCAGATCTAGTATGTGTCCATGCTCGTGTGTAGGGCTAGTAACAAACTGTACTAAGTTAAAAGACTCAATAAGATTTAAAAAATCTTGAACCATTGGCTTTGAAGGACAACAAACATGGATATTAAAATCACCAACAATTAACAGCCTATCATATTTTGGCAAGACTCCAGCCAGAAAATCAGAAAAGTCATTAATAAAGTCTTTGTTGTATTTGGGAGGCCGGTATACCAATGCACAAAGCACCGGGTCAAGTCGATTCAGCTCAAAAACACTTGGTTCAAAACTTGAGTAGGAGTATGAGGGCAACTGTCGGCAATTAAATTGCTTTAATAAAAGAAAAGAAGGAAAACGAACTACCTGCTTTTACTAACAGGCCGCCTGTTAGTAAAAGCAGGTTTTACTGCTTTTACTAACAAGCGACCTGACTTTTACTAACAGGCCGCCGCGTTTTCCTCGGCGCCTATGCCGCTTCCTTCTCCTCGGAGGGCACAGAGTTCGGCAGAGGAAAGCAGGTAGTTCATGCAGAAGCGGAGGAGGTGGTAAAGTCTTTTGTTCACCCAGGCTGTTGATTACCATATTTTCCATGGCATTTCTTATATTAAAAAGTGCTTGGCGATCATACACCAGCAGAGAGTCAGCATTTTTAAAATAATTGATAAAAACAACACAAATACAAACAAAACTGACGACAGCAGACGGCCAACCACATACACCGGCGCCATCTTGCTTAAAAGAAAACATTCTGAAATTGCATGAACAAACTCAAACTTCCAGTCTCCCAATTTCTTTAGCAGGTCGTAGTAATACAGTGAAAATATTTCAGTATATTCCAATCTATGTTAAAAATGTATTTTTAAAAAATTGGATTAAAAGACACTCAGTACATTTGGAATAAAAAAACTGGGATGAGGCTGCCTCATTTTCAATTGTATTATTGGGAATGTAATATAAGAACTATCTGCTTTGTAATTCAAGAGGATGGACAGATTGAATGGTGTGATTTAAAAAACAAATCATGTTCCCCTCCTCTTGGCAAGCTTTAATCTATGCAGCCCTATCAACGAATAAATAATCCAGTTGTTTCCAATTCACAATTTTTTTAAGCAGATTAGGAAACATTTTAAGTGGCAGGCCTGCTCCGTTTTAAGTCCACTTACTGCTAATTCCTTTCCTTCCTCTCAGTTTGATGCAACATTTCACATATGGTCAAAAAAGGGAATATCTTCTTTCAAAAATGTATTTATTAACAATAAATACGTTTCCAACATTTCAACAGTTACAACAAAAATGTAGTCTACCTAGTTCACAATTCTTTAAATATCTACAGGTTCGCAGTTTCATTTAAAATAATTGTTTTTCCTTCCCTAATGAGCCACCAAATTCACAAATGGATTCAATATTTTAATATTGTATAAATATTTTAATCCATGTATTAAAGGAGGAATATCCATCATATATAATAAATGATCACAGACAGAGTGTAATGTTTCTCTAGAGCATGTAGGAGTGGCATGGAAAGAAGATCTTGGAATAAACTTAACCAACTGGCAATGGGAGGGAGCACAAGAACAGTTTCATTCTTCCACTCTGTGCATTAGACATAAATTAATACAATTTAAAGTCCTACACAGACTTCAGTTATCTTAATTAACGCATCATGTGAAAAATGCTGTCTATCCACAGCATCATTAGGACATGTGACCCAGTCTGTTAAAACCCAGCTAAATCTCTAAATCATAAAATCTCTGTGTATGTAAGTAATGTCATGTCAAAGATTGAAATTATAGTGAAATTAATAGGTGAATTCAAACTTTGAAGCTCGCTATCTCAGAATTCGATTTTTAGACTTTAGCCTGGTTTCACACACTGGGTCACATATGTTCTGGAAGTGCCCTGAAATTCATTCTTCCAACTATTGTTGAAATTGCTGGACAAACCACTAAACCCAGACCCAGTTATAGCCATTTTCGGGGTCAGGAGTGAAAATGCGGAACTATCGACAAATTAATACAATATGCTTGGAGTCGTAACCCTCCTAGTACGTAGACTGATTTTGTTTGACTGGAAAGAGAAAATCCACGTAGCTGCTTTAGCCTCAAAGATATTATGCAACATCTTAAACTAGAAAAGATTACATATTCAACCCACAAGCCAGGACCATACAGAGAAAAGAAAGTGAACGGCAAGACCCCGCTGGCCATAACTACACTCATCTTTAAGACCGCACGAATGCATCGGGCCATGGCCCACAAGCCAGGACCATAAAAGAAAGAATGTGAACGGCGAGACCCCCCTGGCCGTATTATATTCATCATAGGCCCACTAGGGCACTAGTACATGGGACCCTAACGTTGAAGCCAGATCCAAATCATAGAAACGCACGAATGTGAGCGGCAAAGCCCAGCCAGCCGCATTACACACATCCTCAAGCGTAGCCCCTGACCCTAAGGCCTTAGAGGCAGCCATACCCCGAGTAGAATGAGCTCTGACAGTGAGTGGAGATGACTGTCCAGAGACTTGATAAGCTAGTGAGATAGCTTCGACTATCCACCTGCTAAGAGTCTGTTTGGTCGCCGGCAACCCTTTGCTGAGCGGCCCAAAACATACAAACAACTGCTCGGATTTCCTCCACGAAGCAGTTCTGTGAAAATAGGTGCTCACACTGGATACACCAAGTTAGATCTTTCCTGGTCCGAATTCCTGAAGGGAGGAGGACAGAAGGCCTGCAACGTAATGGGCCTCGGCACATTGGTAGGTACTTTAGGCACATAACCCTGCCTTGGGTAAAGAAAAGCCTTAACCATGCCTGGTGCAAATTCCAGGCATGAAGGAGAGACTGAGAGAGCTTGGAGGTCCCCAACTCTCTTCAGAGAAGAAATAGCCAACAAGAACGTTGTCTTGATGGTGAGAAATTTGGCCGAGACGGCCTCAATGGGTTTGAACGGTGCAACCGACAACCCCTGTAGTACCATCGCCAGGTCCCAAGCCGGGACTCTGCCGTGCAATGCCGGTCTTAGCCTCAGTGTGTCACGGAGGAAGCGTATCACCAGTGGGTCTCGACCCACAGACTGGCCATTGATAGGAGTATGGTAGGCAGAAATAGCTGCCACATAAACCTTAATAGTTGAGGGCATCAGCCCTGACGACAAGTGATCTTGCAAGAACTCTAGCACTGTGCTAACCAGACAGTTAACTGGATCTCGACTTCGACCTGAACACCAGGAAGTAAATACTTCCCGCTCGTGGAGTTTCCTCATGGAGGGAGCTCTGGAGTTTAGAATGGTGTACAACCTCAGTCAAGAGACCCATGTGTATGAGTCAGGCCCCTCAGAGGCCAGACCCACAGTTTCCACATCTCTGGGCAAGGGTGAAGGATCGAGCCTTGCGCTACAGACAGGAGATCTCTCCTGAACGGCAGCTGCACAGGGGTGCCGTCTAGGTGTGCAGTTAGGTCCGAGAACCATACTCGGGCCGGCCATAGAGGTGCAACAGGCGAACCCCGTCCTGGCGCACCCTCTCCAGAACTCCCGGGAGCAGAGCGATCAGGGGAAAAGCATACTTGCGTAGCCTCGGCCACAGATGTACTAGAGCATCCAACCCCAATGGGTCTGGAGGCGTTAGGGAGAACCACAATGGACAGTGCGTCATCTCTAGAGACGCAAAAAGGGCCACTTCTGCTGGGAGAAAAATATCCCAGACTAATCTCACCACCTCTGGGTGAAGTCTCCATTCCCCTGGCCTCGGCCTGTCTCGACAGGGCGTCCGCTCTCACATGCAACTGTCCCGGGATGTACGCTGCTCTGATAGAGAGTAGCTTCCCTTGGGATCACAGCAGGATCTGGTGTGACAGTTTGTATAATGGGCGCGACCGCAGACCCCCCTGATGGTTGATGTAGGCAACCACAGAGGTGTTGTGTGTCTCGACCAACACAGCTGCCTGAATAGAGTGTATGTTTGAGTCACGATCTGTCTTAGTGTAAGCATCTTGAACTTCAGTTTCTTTACTGAATGGTTCAACGTACACAGATCTAGAATAGGGCGCAAGCCTCCATCCTTTTTCGGAACGCTGAAGTAACGGCTGTAAAACCCAGCCTCTCTTTCTGGAAGGAAAGGAATCTTTATAGCCCCCTTTGCCAGGAGTGTTTGCACTTCGCGTTCCATGACCAGAGATTGATCGGAGCCCACCACGGTGGATAATATCCCCTTGAACACAGGCGGACTTCGCCCGAACTGAATCGTGTAGCTGTGTTCTACTATTTACAGAACCCAGTGAGAGATATTTGGCAGAACCTTCCACACTGCCATATAATTTATGAGGCTGGTGTCTGGTCTTATGCTTTGCATTAACTCGAGACCCGGGGTTGTACTGGCAGGGATAAACTCGAGAGGGTGCGATGTTTTGCACACCGTTTTGTACCCAGAGGCCGCTGTGCCCTAAAGCAGAGCGTGGGGACAAACCAGAGCCTCTTTCTGAGGGTACCGGGAAGAGCTGGGCGCCGTGTGGTGAGGTGCTTTCCAACCCACTTGGCGAGGGCATCCTGACCCCGCAGAAGTCAGATCCGTCTTTGGCTGCGAAGGCCAAGAGTGCCGGCCAGAGCCCCACTGGCGCTGCAGCTGGGCTTCGCGAGCACACACTCTCTTTCTGCCGACCTCAGTACGAGGAACTAGACGACTGGGGCTGCTCCCGCCCAGCAGCCCCAGCGACGACGAGAGAGGAACTGCTGAAACGCCGCCGCTTGTCGTTTAGACTCCCGGAACCTCTCGACTACGGTATTTACCGCGTCGCCAAAGAGGCCCTCGGGAGAAAGCGGGGCGTCCATTAATAAGGCTTTGTCCACAGCATCGCAACGCTGACGCAGGGAACAAAAAACTGACTCGGGTGGTTAGAGTCAGATGCTGACCACGCCCACTACATTTCCCAAGACTGTCACCAGTCAGAGAAGACCAAGGCATGGCGGGACTCGAACCATTTTTACATATGCTCCCAAAATTTAAAGGGATAGTTCACACTAAGATGACAATTTTGTCATCATTTAGTCACCTTCGTGTTGTTCTAGCCTGTATAAATGTCTTTATTATGCTGAAAACAAAGGAAGATAATTTGAAGAAAGTTCCAAACTAAGCTGCTTTGGGAATACTAAAAATACTGTGGAAGTCAATAGTTTCCAAAAACTGTTTTATTACAAACATTCTTCAAAATATCTTCATTTATGTTCACCACACCAAAGAAATTTATAAAGGTTCCGAACAACTCAAGGGTGACTAAATGATGACAAAAGTTACATTTTTGGTTAAACTATACCTTTATGCTGTGCGACTATAGAATATATTTGGGAGCATTTGTGCGATTTTGTTATGGTGTCACATCGCAGGAGGTGCGATAGGGCAAAACATGCATATTTTTGTGTTTAATGCCAGGCCAAAATGAAAAACACGCACAATTCTATATTTGACCCAACCCATTCAATCTGATTATTTCTGATAATTTGTTCTTTAAAAACATTTTACAAAGCACATGTTTGAGGTGTCACGTTTTGTGGCTCGCAGGCGGCAGGTGACAGGCGCTGGGTTCACACAACAAAATGAGTGCGGAACAGGAGAAAAGCACAGAAATGGAAGATTTGGTCGCAAAAAGAAACGCAACATCAGTAATATGGAAATATTTTGGCTACAGAAAGAGTAAGCTTTCCACAACTCGCCAAAATTGCCTACAAATACCTTTCTATCCCCGCTAAAAATTCCCAATCTGAGAGGCTTTTCAGTGCAAGCAGCAACATAATAACATGCCAGTGTTCGACGTGTATTCTTTGCCAAAAACCTCTGATCTTGAGTGAGCAAATTGATACATACAGTAGCTTAAGTCAAAGTCAAAGCTTACGTCAAAATGGTATTATGATAAAGTCAAAATGGTTTAAATATTTACATTTACTATATGCAACATTTGTAAGAAAGAGACCTGATTTATTTTTGTTTCATTTTACGAGTTCACATTAACATAAAATCAGATATAAAACAAAGCATATTTGGCGTGCTGTCCGAGGGGAGGGGCTCGGAGCTCAGAATTTTAGCCCGAACCCAGAGTCCTCCCCCCTTTCTTAACTGGGATAGATACAGTGGCGAGAGAGGCGATGGGGAGGGAGAGGAGTGATGCTGCAAAAAACTGTCACGGGACAGCGGAGAGGGACGGCTATATATATAGAGACCTCTCTACGCTGATTGGTTGGATTACATGACCATGCTCCTCCCGAACTTTGTTAAATAAACTACATTTAATCTTTATTTGGTATACTGGCCAACACTTGTTTTATTTTAGCACTGTTGCAAAGAAAAGTAAAATAGTTCTCTTGATAAATAGTATAAATAGTATAACATAAGTAAAATGTTTATTATTACAAGTTAAGTTTGACTTATTATAATTTATTTGTTTTATAACAAATACTTATTTTATAAATGTAAAAAATGGTAATTTATATTAAACATGGTAAACACTTGTTCGTATGTATTTTATTTTGTATTGTTTCTTTTCAAAAATCATTTAAAGTAAAGTGGTTATGTTGCTGTATATTGTTAATATATTGTGATGATGAAACCTATGAATGTTTTCACATGTTGAACTGTGTTTGAATGAACATTTGGCCAATGAGAACTGTAGCGATTCTGTGGGGAACAGTATTATTTAAACACTGTTGCATTTTCCACCAAAAGAAGTAAGAATTATAATGAGCTTTGCTCAAAGATAATAGTTAAAATATTCTCCACCATCCCCTCGGTAGGGGAAACAAATATGACCCCAACGGGGAAATATTTATTATTGATTATGATAGATTCCAAGTATTCGGATGAAATACTTGATTTAGGGAAATACTAAATGATTAAGAGCATGTAGCGATAATCGACATGATTAGGGACTCCGGATTATGAGCATGAACTACAAACAACATCATGTGTGATATAAACAAGACTTTTTTCACTAGACTGAACAAATACTATCCTAACCTAAACACATATATACACACACATGCATACAGTTTAGCATTAGAAAAAGTTGAAACGGAGAGAAGAATAAAAATATGAGTTAGAAATGACCTAATAATGAATTTGTAGTGATGAAATACATACACTTTAATTTTCTAGTGTACATTGCAAGTAGTTTCAGACATGTGTAACTTTTAAGTCCAGTTCTTTTGCAGTCTACCTGCCCCAACTGTGCTGCTTTAAAGCACTGGACATTCTTTTACAAAAGAAATTATTTATTTGATTTATTTTGTTTGTATAATATATATTTGCTCAAACATTGCTGTTTGTTAGGCTATAGATAATTATTTTATTTTACATTTAAAAAATAAAGTGTTAATTCTGTTCTCAATTTGTTTTTGTTTTTTTATTAAAAACACAACAAAAAGTACCGATAAGAGTACCGTTAAAGTACCGGATCGATAAGTGGTATCGATAAAAGTAGTAATACCGTTAAAACCTTAACGATACCCATCCCTATATATTATACAAACAAAATAAATCAAATAAATAATTTCTTTTGTAAAAGAATGTCCAGTGCTTTAAAGCAGCACAGTTGGGGCAGGTAGACTGCAGAAGAACTGGGCTTAAAACTTATACATGTCTGAAACTACTTGCAATGTACACAACAACATTTAAGTGTATGTATTTCATCACTACAAATTTATTATTAGGTCATTTCTACTTTATCATTTCTTAATAAGCATAGTTTATTCTTATTCATCTATTTGTAAATGCAGTACTGTAAAGGCATTTTTAATGTCTATGATTTATTTAGCTTACTGCAGAAAAAATGCATAGGTTATTCATAATTTAACTGAACTTGATGTATTTATTAAATTATTAAATACTAATTTAGAGAGACCTTATAGGATGCTTATGTCGTTGTTATTTGGGAAGACTGCTAGCACATTTACCTGAAGAGGTGGATGATGAACTAACTAGGCAGTCGAAAACTTTCTCTGTCCGCACATGATGAACTTTTGAAAGATGTTTTGACGGATTGCTTGTGTTTCCGCCCTTACAAGCTAAAAATCTTGTTGCACGTGTTGTAACGATCATTGTCTGCATCCACTCGAGTGAAATGTAAACATACTTTACACCGTTTGCTTCTCTCCGCCATCATCACTCTATTAAGCGCGAGCTTTCGTGTTGTGTGCGTGCGCGCGCACTCAGTGTACTCAGGGACAGACAGGGACATTTCGCGCATGATGGATAAAATGCAGGTAAATGTCTAAATAGACTATTATCGTAAATTAGAAATGGTTGGACAGTTAAAATGCGCATGATAACGTTTATTTAGCATTAATAAACAGGACATGTATTTTCTTAATCTCTTTAGTACCGAAAGCAGAACTGATAGCGTCAGAGCTTATCGATACTTCGGTCTTTCATCATTTAGCACCGGGGCTAGTTTAATACCGGGTTTAGGTACCAATCCCTAATCAGGACTAACACCAACGTTAAAGGGCCCCAACCCCGGGTATTTTATTTTCTTTGTTTATATTTGTTACTCATTAAAGTGAATTGTTCAAATGTTGTGTATTGGTAAAATATTGAAAGTTGATTCAGTTAATTCTCCTTGTTAAGTCAAAACTGTTCAATTGAATCAACTTTGGCGATTCACTCCGTCGGTTTTATTGAGGTGAGTGAACATACTGAATCACTTTGAAAGAGTCAAACCGAGTGAGTCTTTGTGTTAGATTTAGCCTTAGTGTGAAGGTAATTGACGTATTTTGTTTCAGTTTATTGTTTGTTAATGCCAACAAGGTTAACTACAGTTTAAAAAGACACAAAATTATTTGGGAAGTTTTCATGCTAAACATTTACCTTTTGATTGTTTTCTTTTTATTTATTTTCCCTTTCATATTGACTATGTGAAATTAACATTTGTTTTTGTAGTAATCTCAAATGCACTTTCATGGTGTTATTTTATGGTTTATCGACACCCAAGGTGAATTTCCAGCATAATTCTTCATCTTTTAGCTGGGACCCCAGTCTCCTGCACGCCAATTGATTATTTAAGTGTCCAACAAAAGGGTTACATAAACCACTCAGGTGTTGGTGTTTACCATAACCAACATTTTCAAATTTTGTGGCAAGATGTTTACTACTGTTTTCAAAAAGAGGATTGTAATTGTTGAATAAAATGTTAAATTACTTATTTTTTCACTCATGTTATTTCCCTAGTGTGATAATGAAGTGTCCTCCTGCATTTCTACACATCGCAATATATATCGTAGAAAACAAAAACATCGCAATGTCTGTTTTTTCCAATATCGTGCAGCCCTAATTTTAACCAGACATTGTGATTTATTGTATACAAATTGTCAGTTTATTTTTTGTTTTAAAATGATTAAATTGTAATTATACTCACTGTGCTGTTGTTGACTCTCTACAGACCAGACCAATCTTCCATTGTTTAACACCTTGGAGACACTTTAAAAATAAAGATTACTAATTAATTTCAATAAGCAAATTTAAATATTCAGAGATGTGCGCATACAAAACCATTCTTCTATAAAACCATTCATTTTCAAATTCACCTGTTCTCTATATTTGTTTACGTTGCTAGTAAACTATGTAGTGTGAAGAGTGAAGTAGTATTCTGTTAACATACAGCATTTACATGAAAAGATAGATGAAAAGAAATGAAATAATAATGAATACTTACCATGGACATGAAATGCTGCTCTGATGTCTATAGTGTATGAGCCCCAGCCTCTCTCTTTTATATCATAGGACATTACCAAACAATGGGGGGAGCTTATATTAAAATGAGTTTTGGTTTCTTTTTAGTCACGTGCAGGAATCCGAAAACATTTAACAATAATTTTGCAGGCATGTCTGTCAGCTGCTCCTTTCAAGTCAATTCAGCTGTCAGGGGCCCTAAAAAAACCATTGCATACACAAAAAGACTAAGATATGTAACTTCCTAGATAAGTAGAAAAGATTTCATCAAAAAGGAAAAACTAAGAAGATATAGATATAAAGAGGAAGAACAGCAGATATGAAGTGATAAGAGTTAATAGAATAGGCTTTGTCTGACTTAAATCTTGTGTGTTGTTATCAACAAAGTGTTACGGAACAGAAGGGAGGAGTCAATGGCTGGCAGGAACGGTAATTTATTAACAACAGAACAAAACAAAAGAGAAAGACGTTAATAAAACTGAAGGTAAACAATACTGTCCTTGGAACACTACAGGAAGACACAGGAACACAGGAGACGAGGAAACACTGGAGGATGACCACTGGGGAGACAATGGAGGAAGATCGTGGGAAGACGCTGGAGAGAAGACGCTGGAGAGAAGACGCTGGAGAGAAGACGCTGGAGAGAAGACGCTGGAGAGAAGACGCTGGAGAGAAGACGCTGGAGAGAAGACGCTGGAGAGAAGACGCTGGAGAGAAGACGCTGGAGAGAAGACGCTGGAGAGAAGACGCTGGAGAGAAGACGCTGGAGAGAAGACGCTGGAGAGAAGACGCTGGAGAGCAACGGTAGCATTAGCAGGTAAGTGAGTCCGTGTAACATCAAATGAGACTGGACAATGACTGGTGGAAGGTGAGTGTCTTTTATGGCGATGTGGTGATAGGGATCAGGTGACGGTGATTAGAACTCGGGAGAGGGTGAGCGCTGTGATTGGGTGCGTTGTGAGCCTGGCGTGTCCGTGACACAAAGACAGTGAAAATGTATTATTTTAAAACCTTGCCTATTAAACAACCCTAAAATTGAGACATTTCCTTATCTTTACTTTAGAGTAAACAACAGTAATGAAAGCAACAGAAAGAGGATAAGTAACATAAAATAAATATATTAAAATTAGTTTTTTTCATGGCTATCACTAAAAAATATATTTTTTTTACTTTTTTCTCTTTAGTGTGTTATGTAGCTGTGCATGTATAAGATCTGCAGAGTTACAAAGTCTCAAACCCAAAGAGATATTCTTTGTAAACAGACACTCAGACACACCTTCCGAAAACATCTCATTGGGCAGGAAGCTGCAGTTCAGTGGAAAGACAGAGATGAAGCAGGAGGATGGGAAAGGCTCCTACTCTCACAGAATGCAAGAGTTATAAAAAAGATTTATAAAAACAAACTTGAGGGACTGACAGAATAATTGACTTGTTACTCATAGATCCCTTTATAATAAACATATAAATCACTTTAAATCCTCATTATGAGTATTAATCAAAAAAATACTCTTCAATGTGATATACATGCTGCACATGAGCTGCACACGAGCTTTTCCCTGACAATGTTCTACAGTTTACCTGAATATATGTCATGAGCTTTAGCCAAATTCCATTGTTTTGTTTCTAATTATTGTGTTATAGTACACAGATATGTAAATGTAAAATAACAAACATTATTTTTCAACAATCAGTCCTGTTCTGTACTAAATCAGAAAAAATACTTAACGTGAGTGTCTTTTTTTGTGTTTTTATTACCATTTTGCACAGTCTTTATGAAATATCATCGCGGCAGGCTATATCACCTGATGTACAACATTAGATTCTGAGTTAAGTCTGCTAATAAACCAAGAAGTAGATATAGATATAAAGAGGAAGAACAGCAGATATGAAGTGATTCTGCAATAAAATGAGCAGATTTAATTAAATAGGCTTTGTCTGACTTAAAACAGATTCAGCAGGTGCTGAAAACCAACGAAGGCAGTGAAAATGGTGCTTATATAAAAATAATTTTGGTTTCTTTTCAGTCGCTGCGTTTTGTAGGAATCCTATTTTAACTCGCTCAACAACACTGCAGGCATGTCTGTCAACTGCTCCTATCAAGTCAATTCTGGCAGCGATCACGGGCCTCATTTATAACCATTGCGTACACACAAAACAGACCCTAAAAGATATGTACGCCACTTCCTAAGCATAAGTTATAGAAAAGATTTCATCAAAAATGTTTAAAAACTAAGAAGTAGATATAGATATGAAGAGAAAGAACAGCAGATATGAAGTGATAGAGTTAATAGAATAGGCTTTGTCTGACTTAAAACTTGTGTGTTGTTATCAACAAAGTGTTACGGAACAGAAGGGACGGAGTCAGTGGCTGGCAGGAACGGTAATTTATTAACAACAGAACAAAGCAAAAGAGAAAGACGTTAATAAAACTGAAGGTAAACAATACTGTCCTTGGAACACTACAGGAAGACAGGAACACAGAGACGAGGAAACACTGGAGGATGACCACTGGGGAGACAATGGAGGAAGATCAAGACGCTGGAGAAAAAGATGACGCTGGAGAGAAGACGCTGGAGAGAAGACGCTGGAGAGAAGACGCTGGAGAGAAGACGCTGGAGGAAGACGCTGGAGAGAAGACGCTGGAGAGAAGACGCTGGAGAGAAGACGCTGGAGAGAAGACGCTGGAGAGAAGACGCTGGAGAGAAGACGCTGGAGAGAAGACGCTGGAGAGAAGACGCTGGAGAGAAGACGCTGGAGAGAAGACGCTGGAGAGAAGACGCTGGAGAGAAGACGCTGGAGAGAAGACGCTGGAGAGAAGACGCTGGAGAGAAGACGCTGGAGAGCAACGGTAGCATTAGCAGGTAAGTGAGTCCGTGTAACATCAAATGAGACTGGACAATGACTGGTGGAAGGTGAGTGTCTTTTATGGCGATGTGGTGATAGGGATCAGGTGACGGTGATTAGAACTCGGGAGAGGGTGAGCGTTGTGATTGGGTGCGTTAGAGCCTGGCGGTCCGTGACACAAAAGACAGTGAAAATGTATTATTTTAAAACCTTGCCTATTAAACAACCCTAAAATTGAGACATTTCCTTATCTTTACTTTAGAGTAAACAACAGTAATGAAAGCAACAGAAAGAGGATAAGTAACATAAAATAAATATATTAAAATTAGTTTTTTTCATGGCTATCACTAAAAAATATATTTTTTTTACTTTTTTCTCTTTAGTGTGTTATGTAGCTGTGCATGTATAAGATCTGCAGAGTTACAAAGTCTCAAACCCAAAGAGATATTCTTTGTAAACAGACACTCAGACACACCTTCCGAAAACATCTCGTTGGGCAGGAAGCTGCAGTTCAGTGGAAAGACAGAGATGAAGCAGGAGGATGGGAAAGGCTCCTACTCTCACAGAATGCAAGAGTTATAAAAAAGATTTATAAAAACAAACTTGAGGGACTGACAGAATAATTGACTTGTTACTCGTAGATCCCTTTATAATAAACATACAAATCACCTTAAAACCTCATTATGAGTATTAATCAAAAATACTCTTCAATGTGATACACATGCTGCACATGAGCTGCACACGAGCTTTTCCCTGACAATGTTCTACAGTTTACCTGAATATATGTCATGAGCTTTAGCCAAATTCCATTGTTTTGTTTCTAATTATTGTGTTATAGTACACAGATATGTAAATGTAAAATAACAAACATTATTTTTCTACAATCAGTCCTGTTCTGTACTAAATCAGAAAAAAATACTTAACGTGAGTGTCTTTTTTTGTGTGTTTTTATTACCATTTTTGCACAGTCTTTATGAAATATCATCGTGGCAGGCTATATCACCTGATGTACAACATTAGATTCTGAGTTAAGTCTGCTAATAAACCAAGAAGTAGATATAGATATAAAGAGGAAGAACAGCAGATATGAAGTGATTCTGCAATAAAATGAGCAGATTTAATTAAATAGGCTTTGTCTGACTTAAAACAGATTCAGCAGGTGCTGAAAAACCAACGAAGGCAGTGAAAATGGTGCTTATATAAAAATAATTTTTGGTTTCTTTTCAGTCGCGTGTTTTGTAGGAATCCTATTTTAACTCGCTCAACAACACTGCAGGCATGTCTGTCAACTGCTCCTATCAAGTCAATTCTGGCAGCGATCAGGGGCCTCATTTATAACCATTGCATACACACAAAACAGACCCTAAAAGATATGTACGCCACTTCCTACGCATAAGTTATAGAAAAGATTTCATCAAAAATGTTTAAAAACTAAGAAGTAGATATAGATATAAAGAGGAAGAACAAAGAGATATGAAGTGATAAGAGTTAATAGAATAGGCATTATTTGACTTAAAACTTGTGTGTTGTTATCAACAAAGTGTTACGGAACAGAAGGGACAGAGTCAGTGGCTGGCAGGAACGGGTAATTTATTAACAACAGAACAAAACAAAGAGAAAGACGTTAATAAAACTGAAGGTAAAACAATACTGTCCTTGGAACACTACAGGAAGACACAGGAACACAGGAGACGAGGAAACACTGGAGGATGATCACTGGGGATACAATGGAGGAAGATCATGGGAAGACGCTGGAGAAAAGACGCTGGAGAAAAGGCGCTGGAGAGAAGATATACAAGACGCTGGAGAGAGAAGACGCTGGAGAGAAGGCTGGAGAGAAGACGCTGGAGAGAAGGCGCTTGAGAGAAGGGCTGGAGAGAAGGCGCTTGAGAGAAGACGCTGGAGAAAGACGCTGGAGAGAAGTTTCTAAGGCGCTGGAGAAGACGCTGGAGAGTGGAGAGAAGACGCTGGAGAGAAGGCGCTGGAGAGCAAACATTAGCAGGTAAGTGAGTCCGTGTAACATCAAATGAGACTGGACAATGACTGGTGGAAGGTGAGTGTCTTTTTTGGCGATGTGGTGATAGGGATCAGGTGGACGGTGATTAGAACTTCGGGAGAGGGTATATCTGTGATTACAACATTAGATGAGCCTGGGGCGTGTCCGTGACACAAAGACAGTGAAAAAAGTATTATTTTAAAACCTTGCCTATTAAACAACCCTAAAATTGAGACATTTCCTTATCTTTACTTTAAGTAAAACAACAGTAATGAAAGCAACAGAAAGAGGATAAGTAACATAAAATAAATATATTAAAATTCGTTTTTTTTCATGGCTATCACTAAAAAATATATTTTTTACTTTTTTCTCTTTAGTGTGTTATGTAGCTGTGCATGTATAAGATCTGCAGAGTTACAAAGTCTCAAACCCAAAGAGATATTCTTTGTAAACAGACACTCAGACACACCTTCAAACATCTCATTGGGCAGGAAGCTGCAGTTCAGTGGAAAGACAGAGATGAAGCAGGAGGATGGGAAAGGCTCCTACTCTCACAGAATGCAAGAGTTATAAAAAAGATTTATAAAAACAAACTTGAGGGACTGACAGAATAATTGATTTGTTACTCGTACTTCCCTTTATAATAAACATACAAATCACCTTAAAACCCTCATTATGAATATTAATCAAAAATACTCTTCAATGTGATACATGCTGCACATGAGCTGCACACGAGCTTTTCCCTGACAATGTTCTACAGTTTACCTGAAATATGTCATGAGCTTTAGCCAAATTCCATTGTTTTGTTTCTAATTATTGTGTTATAGTACACAGATATGTAAATGTAAAATAACAAACATTATTTTTCTACAATCAGTCCTGTTCTGTACTAAATCAGAAAAAAATACTTAACGTGAGTGTCTTTTTTTGTGTGTTTTTATTACCATTTTTGCACAGTCTTTATGAAATATCATCGTGGCAGGCTATATCACCTGATGTACAACATTAGATTCTGAGTTAAATCTGCTAATAAACCAAGAAGTAGATATAGATATAAAGAGGAAGAACAGCAGATATGAAGTGATTCTGCAATAAAATGAGCAGATTTAATTAAATAGGCTTTGTCTGACTTAAAACAGATTCAGCAGGTGCTGAAAACCAACGAAGGCAGTGAAAATGGTGCTTATATAAAAATAATTTTTGGTTTCTTTTCAGTCGCGTGTTTTGTAGGAATCCTATTTTAACTCTTCTCAACAACACTGCAGGCATGTCTGTCAACTGCTCCTATCAAGTCAATTCTGGCAGCTTGATCAGGGGCCTCATTTATAACCATTGCATACACATCCAAAACAGAATAATGTAGCCCTAAAAGATATGTCGCCCACTTCCTACATAAGTTATAGAAAAGATTTCATCAAAATGTTTAAAAACTAAGAAGTAGATATAGATATAAAGAGGAAGAACAGCAGATATGAAGTGATAAGAGTTAATAGAATAGGCTTTGTCTGACTTAAAACTTGTGTGCTTGTTATCAACAAAGTGTTCTGAACAGAAGGGACTGGAGTCAGTGGCTGGCAGGAAATTAATTTATTAACAACAGAACAAAACAAAAGAGAAAGACGTTAATAAAACTGAAGGTAAACAATACTGTCCTTGGAACACTACAGGAAGACACAGGAACACAGGAGACGAGGGAAACACTGGAGGATGACCACTGGGAGACAATGGAGGAAGATCGTGTCAAGGCGCTGGAGAAAAGACGCTGGAGAAAAGTCCGCTGGAGAGAAGACGCTGGAGAAGAGCTTACCTGAAGCTACAGAGAAGATGAGCTGGCAAGAAGACGCTGGAGAGAAGACGCTTGGAGAGAAGACGCTGGAGAGAAGACGCTGGAGAGAAGACGCTGGAGAGAAGACTGGAGAAACAAGACGCTGGAGAAGACGCTGGAGAGAAGACTAGCTGGAGAAAGACGCTTTTTTTTAAGACGCTGGAGAGAAGGCGCTGGAGAAAGACGCTGGAGAGAAGACGCTGGAGAGCTTATCAGAGAGCAGCGGTAGCATTAGCAGGTAAGTGAGTCCGTGTAACATCAAATGAGACTGGACAATGACTGGTGGAAGGTGAGTGTCTTTTATGGCGATGTGGTGATAGGGATCAGGTGGAGTGATAGATTAGAACTCGGGGAGAGGGTGAGCGTTGTGATTGGGTGCTTGTGAGCCTGGCGTGTCCGTGACACAAAGACAGTGAAAATGTATTATTTTAAAACCTTGCCTATTAAACAACCCTAAAATTGAGACATTTCCTTATCTTTACTTTAGAGTAAACAACAGTAATGAAAGCAACAGAAAGAGGATAAGTAACATAAAATAAATATATTAAAATTCGTTTTTTTTCATGGCTATCACTAAAAAATATATTTTTTTTACTTTTTCCTCTTTAGTGTGTTATGTAGCTGTGCATGTATAAGATCTGCAGAGTTACAAAGTCTCAAACCCAAAGAGATATTCTTTGTAAACAGACACTCAGACACACCTTCCGAAAACATCTCGTTGGGCAAGAAGCTGCAGTTCAGTGGAAAGACAGAGATGAAGCAGGAGGATGGGAAAGGTCTTACCTCACAGAATGCAAGAGTTATAAAAAGATTTATAAAACAAACTTGAGGGACTGACAGAATAATTGACTTGTTACTCGTAGATCCCTTTATAATAAACATACAAATCACCTTAAAACCTCATTATGAGTATTAATCAAAAATACTCTTCAATGTGATACACATGCTGCACATGAGCTGCACACGAGCTTTTCCCTGACAATGTTCTACAGTTTACCTGAATATATGTCATGAGCTTTAGCCAAATTCCATTGTTTTGTTTCTAATTATTGTGTTATAGTACACAGATATGTAAATGTAAAATAACAAACATTATTTTTCTACAATCAGTCCTGTTCTGTACTAAATCAGAAAAAAATACTTAACGTGAGTGTCTTTTTTGTGTGTTTTAATACCATTTTGCACAGTCTTTATGAAATATCATCGTGGCAGGCTATATCACCTGATGTACAACATTAGATTCTGAGTTAAGTCTGCTAATAAACCAAGAAGTAGATATAGATATAAAGAGGAAGAACAGCAGATATGAAGTGATTCTGCAATAAAATGAGCAGATTTAATTAAATAGGCTTTGTCTGACTTAAAACAGATTCAGCAGGTGCTGAAAACCAACGAGCAGGCAGTGAAAATGGTGCTTATATAAAAATAATTTTGGTTTCTTTTCAGTCGCTATGTTTTGTAGGAATCCTATTTTAACTCGCTCAACAACACTGCAGGCATGTCTGTCAACTGCTCCTATCAAGTCAATTCTGGCAGCGATCAGGGGCCTCATTTATAACCATTGCATACACACAAAACAGACCCTAAAAGATATGTACGCCACTTCCTACGCATAAGTTATAGAAAAGATTTCATCAAAAATGTTTAAAAACTAAGAAGTAGATATAGATATAAAGAGGAAGAACAGCAGATATGAAGTGATAAGAGTTAATAGAATAGGCTTTGTCTGACTTAAAACTTGTGTGTTGTTATCAACAAAGTGTTACGGAACAGAAGGGACGGAGTCAGTGGCTGGCAGGAACGGTAATTTATTAACAACAGAACAAAACAAAAGAGAAAGACGTTAATAAAACTGAAGGTAAACAATACTGTCCTTGGAACACTACAGGAAGACACAGGAGACGAGGAAACACTGGAGGATGACCACTGGGGAGACAATGGAGGAAGATCGTGGGAAGACGCTGGAGAGAGAGACAGCTGGAGAGAAGGCGCTGGAGAGAAGACGCTGGAGAGAAGGCGGCTGGAGAGAAGACGCTTCTGAGAAGACGCTGGAGAGAAGAGCTGGAGAGAAGGCGCTGGAGAGCAACGGTAGCATTAGCAGGTAAGTGAGTCCGTGTAACATCAAATGAGACTGGACAATGACTGGTGGAAGGTGAGGTATCTTTTATGGCGATGTGGTGATAGGGATCAGGTGGCGGTGATTAGAACTCGGGAGAGGGTGGCGCTGTGATTGGAGTGCGTTGTGAGCCTGAAGCGTGTCCATTGACACAAAGACAGTGAAAATGTATTATTTTAAAACCTTGCCTATTAAACAACCCTAAAATTGAGACATTTCCTTATCTTTACTTTAGAGTAAACAACAGTAATGAAAGCAACAGAAAGAGGATAAGTAACATAAAATAAATATATTAAAATTCGTTTTTTTTCATGGCTATCACTAAAAAATATATTTTTTTACTTTTTTCTCTTTAGTGTGTTATGTAGCTGTGCATGTATAAGATCTGCAGAGTTACAAAGTCTCAAACCCAAAGAGATATTCTTTGTAAACAGACACTCAGACACACCTTCCGAAAACATCTCATTGGGCAGGAAGCTGCAGTTCAGTGGAAAGACAGAGATGAAGCAGGAGGATGGGAAAGGCTCCTACTCTCACAGAATGCAAGAGTTATAAAAAAGATTTATAAAAACAAACTTGAGGGACTGACAGAATAATTGACTTGTTACTCGTAGATCCCTTTATAATAAACATACAAATCACCTTAAAACCTCATTATGAGTATTAATCAAAACACTCTTCAATGTGATACACATGCTGCACATGAGCTGCACACGAGCTTTTCCCTGACAATGTTCTACAGTTTACCTGAATATATGTCATGAGCTTTAGCCAAATTCCATTGTTTTGTTTCTAATTATTGTGTTATAGTACACAGATATGTAAATGTAAAATAACAAACATTATTTTTCTACAATCAGTCCTGTTCTGTACTAAATCAGAAAAATACTTAACATTAGAGTGTCTTTTTTTGTGTGTTTTTATTACCATTTTGCACAGTCTTTATGAAATATCATCGTGGCAGGCTATATCACCTGATGTACAACATTAGATTCTGAGTTAAGTCTGCTAATAAACCAAGAAGTAGATATAGATATAAAGAGGAAGAACAGCAGATATGAAGTGATTCTGCAATAAAATGAGCAGATTTAATTAAATAGGCTTTGTCTGACTTAAAACAGATTCAGCAGGTGCTGAAAACCAACGAAGGCAGTGAAAATGGTGCTTATATAAAAATAATTTTTGGTTTCTTTTTTCAGTCGCGTGGTTTTGTAGGAATCCTATTTTAACTCGCCAACAACACTGCAGGCATGTCTGTCAACTGCTCCTATCAAGTCAATTCTGGCAGCTTGATCAGGGCCTCATTTATAACCATTGCATACACACAAAACAGACCCTAAAAGATATATGCATACTTCCCACGCATAAGTTATAGAAAAGATTTCATCAAAAATGTTTAAAAACTAAGAAGTAGATATAGATATAAAGAGGAAGAACAGCAGATATGAAGTGATAAGAGTTAATAGAATAGGCTTTGTCTGACTTAAAACTTGTGTGTTGTTATCAACAAAGTGTTACGGAACAGAAGGGACGGAGTCAGTGGCTGGCAGGAACGGTAATTTATTAACAACAGAACAAAACAAAAGAGAAAGACGTTAATAAAACTGAAGGTAAACAATACTGTCCTTGGAACACTACAGGAAGACACAGGAACACAGGAGACGAGGAAACACTGGAGGATGACCACTGGGGAGACAATGGAGGAAGATCGTGGGAAGACGCTGGAGAAAAGACGCTGGAGAAAAGACGCTGGAGAGAAGACGCTGGAGAGAAGACGCTGGAGAGAAGACGCTGGAGAGAAGACGCTGGAGAGAAGACGCTGGAGAGAAGACGCTGGAGAGAAGACGCTGGAGAGAAGGCGCTGGAGAGAAGACGCTGGAGAGAAGGCGCTGGAGAGAAGACAGCTGGAGAGAAGGCGCTGGAGAGAGGCGCTGGAGAGCTGGCTTGGAGAGAAGGCGCTGGAGAGAGAGGCAGCTGGAGAGCAGCGGTAGCATTAGCAGGTAAGAGTGAGTCCGTGTAACATCAAATGAGACTGGACAATGACTGGTGGAAGGTGAGTGTCTTTTATGGCGATGTGGTGATAGGGATCAGGTGACGGTGATTAGAACTCGGGAGAGGGTGAGCGCTGTGATTGGGTGCGTTGTGAGCCTGGCGTGTCCGTGACACAAAGACAGTGAAAATGTATTATTTTAAAACCTTGCCTATTAAACAACCCTAAAATTGAGACATTTCCTTATCTTTACTTTAGAGTAAACAACAGTAATGAAAGCAACAGAAAGAGGATAAGTAACATAAAATAAAATATATTAAAATTAGTTTTTTCATGGCTATCACTAAAAATATATTTTTTACTTTTTCTCTTTTAGTGTGTTATGTAGCTGTGCATGTATAAGATCTGCAGAGTTACAAAGTCTCAAACCCAAAGAGATATTCTTTGTAAACAGACACTCAGACACACCTTCCAGAAACATCTCGTTGGGCAGAAGCTGCAGTTCCGTGGAAAGACAGAGATGAAGCAGGAGGATGGGAAGGCTCCTACTCTCACAGAATGCAAGAGTTATAAAAAAGATTTATAAAAACAAACTTGAGGGACTGACAGAATAATTGACTTGTTACTCATAGATCCCTTTATAATAAACATACAAATCACCTTAAAACCTCATTATGAGTATTAATCAAAAATACTCTTCAATGTGATACACATGCTGCACATGAGCTGCACACGAGCTTTTCCCTGACAATGTTCTACAGTTTACCTGAATATATGTCATGAGCTTTAGCCAAATTCCATTGTTTTGTTTCTAATTATTGTGTTATAGTACACAGATATGTAAATGTAAAATAACAAACATTATTTTTCAACAATCAGTCCTGTTCTGTACTAAATCAGAAAAAAATACTTAACGTGAGTGTCTTTTTTTGTGTGTTTTTATTACCATTTTTTCACAGTCTTTATGAAATATCATCGTGGCAGGCTGTATCACCTGATGTACAACATTAGATTCTGAGTTAAGTCTGCTAATAAACCAAGAAGTAGATATAGATATAAAGAGGAAGAACAGCAGATATGAAGTGATTCTGCAATAAAATGAGCAGATTTAATTAAATAGGCTTTGTCTGACTTAAAACAGATTCAGCAGGTGCTGAAAACCAACGAAGGCAGTGAAAATGGTGCTTATATAAAAATAATTTTTGGTTTCTTTTCAGTCGCGTGTTTTGTAGGAATCCTATTTTAACTCGCTCAACAACACTGCAGGCATGTCTGTCAACTGCTCCTATCAAGTCAATTCTGGCAGCGATCAGGGGCCTCATTTATTACCATTGCATACACACAAAACAGACCCTAAAAAGATGCGTACGCCACTTGCAACGCAAAAGTTGGGATTTGTAAAAACTACTTTTTTTATTAATACATTTTTCTTGATTTTTGCTTGAACAATTTACAGAATCCGTTCAATATACAAGTAAACATTATTTTCTAACCACCCTTTCACCCCAGACCCACCCTCAGACAGAACACTTAAATGGACATTATTGCGAGGCATTGAACTGATGTGTAAAATAAGAAAAATAAAAAAATTAACATAAATAAACAACCAACAAAAAATTATATATTTGCATTAATAATACTAATAAATAAAAGAGATTAAATCAAAGAAGGGTTACATTACCACATCAGCATTTTCAGTCAATGTAACATCCAAATTATTCATTTATACAATAAATGTGCCCCAAATCTTTTCAAACATTCATGACTTTTTTTATTTTATCAACATGAACATAGGACAAAAGTTCTCTAAGCCATACAATATGACTTGGTGGTACTACTGATTTCCATTGTATAGCTATACATTTCTTTGCTGCTAGCAGAGCCATCTTAACTAAACGTCAATTCTTCCTTTGATCAAGTTGAAGAACCGATTTATCCCCCAGTAACATAAATCTTCGTTCAGATGGAAGCTTAACATTAATAATTTTGTCAGTATCTTGTATTATATTTCTCCAATAGGTTTTAAGTTCAGATCACATCCAAAACATATGGAATAATGTACCAACCCCTGCTTTACATCTTGGGCAGCATTCTGAATATGAATCACTTATCTTGTGTAATCCTTCAGGTGTATAATATACCCTGTGTAAAATATTGAATTGTATTAATCTATGTCTACTATTAAATGAAAATGTTAAAGCACTTTTTATAAAAACAAACTTGAGGGACTGACAGAAAAGTTAGGAAGGTAATTAATTTATGCATTTTTGTATTATTATTTATTTATCTTAACAGTTATTGTGAACATGCACTGTATTTTTGATTAAGACTCATAATGAGGATTTAAAATGATTTGTATGTTTATTATAACGGGATTTACGAGCAACAAGTCAAATATACTGGTCTGTCTCCAAAATGTCCCTCCATGGGTCTGCTCATCCCAGTTTACCTGAATATACAGTATGTCTTGAGCTTTAGCCATATTCTAATGTTTCGTTTCTAATCATTTTATTTTGTACTACACAAATATGTACATGTAAAACAACAAACATTATTTTTGTACAATCAATTACTATTATTTACTAAATCAGAAAAAAACTTAATTTCTTTTTTTATTACCATTTTTTCACAGTCTTTATTAAATATCCTCATGCGGAGGTATTATCAGATATACAACATTAGATTGTGAGTTATGTCTTCCTAATAAACTAAGAAGTAGATATAGATATGAAGGAAGAACAGCAGATATGAAGTGATAGAGTTAATAGAATAGGCTTTGTCTGACTTAAAACTTGTGTGTTGTTATCAACAAAGACAGTGAAAATGTATTATTTTAAAACCTTGCCTATTAAACAACCCTAAAATTGAGACATTTCCTTATCTTTACTTTAGAGTAAACAACAGCAATGTGTCTGGGAGCTTACGTTTCCGCCTTCAGCGTCGGATTCATTCACTCCCGCTACTCGATCTGCGTCACCGGACTTTTAAAAGAACTTCATGTCCCATCATGCACCTACCGAGACTCCATCTTTGATCACTTTCACCTGTCACCAATCATTCTGGGCTTCGTTTCCCAAAAGCATCGTAAGCTTAAATTGATCGTAAAAACGATCGTACGCCTGATCTTAATATTATGGTCTGTTTCCAGAAAGCATCGTAGCTTAAAGTAGCACTCGAAAATCTTCGTAGAACTACGAGTGCTCTGGAGTAATCGTTACATCCCCAAGTGCATCGTAAGAAGACATATTTATAGGACACCAGGACAACCGGCAGATTACACTTTTATCTAGATTTAACACACTGCAACGTGGTAATATAATAATGTTTTTGATTGTAGTACTTTATTGTACACTTTATTGTACTCGTTTTTTTGTTTACATGAATTTATAAATGGGGAAATAATTAAAAGGGGAAGGAAAAGATAGAAATACACATCTAAATTAAATACATGAACAAACAAAATCATACAAGAAGTAATGGGAAATATGCTTCAAAGACTGGGCAAAACAGGGATGAATTAAAAAAATCTGTCAATGACTTGCTGGCGTGCACGAAAACCAGCCATGTATTGAGCATTTCTTGGTTGGCCATGTGGTCCCATGCCATCTTCATCCTCCACATCCTCCTCCTCTTCCCCACCTCTTCATCTTCCTCCCTGTTAAGTAGAGGGCATCTCTCATCTGCACTGCAATGTTGTGCAGCATAGCTGTTACTATTATGACTGCACAGCACTTTTGTGGAGCAAACAAAGACCACCGCTGGACTGGTGAATTGCCCGAAAGCTGCATCTTCCACCTCCCTATTGTCGCGTTTCCACAATACTCACGATTGCAACAGTTGTGCCTCGTTAAAATTTGTCTCCCTGTTATTCATTATAGGGATTAGCCACGAACGTGAAGAGATATGGCCTCAGTGGGTAACCACTGTCCCAAGCACTGTCCCTGTGAATTTTGTGCCTCCTGACCAACAGATGAATTGGTGAACATGGAAGAGAATTAGGTGTGATGCTTCCGGGCCACCTTGCCACAATGTCAGGATCAAACCTGTGACTTATGGTCACAGATCACCTGGCAGTTGATTGTTAGCATAGCCTTTAAGCGGCATATATATACATGTCCATCCACAGATGGTGTAAGGATCAGGATCAAGGTACCATCGATCACTCCAATGACCTGTGGGATGTGATGATGTGTTAAAAATACTGTTGTATTTCTGTGAGTGTCCTGTCTTGATGCTTGGTGTTTCGCAGCAAGTGGAAGTAATGCATTGGTGACCCTCTTGAACAGCTCTTGAAACTGATGCCTTGCTTGGTCCAAGCCCATCACCAAGTAACCTGGAGAAAACCTGTTGCATAAAATCTCAAGGCTGATAGGAGTTGGACTTCAGGGGACAAGGCAAAATTTCTCCCTGGTGGCACACATCTGCTGAGGTCCAATGCTATTTAGCAATTGGGCTATTTGGCCTCTTGGCGGACTGTAGCCCTTTATTATAGCCATGTCATCAAGGATATCCAAGGGGGTTTTGATGCTGTCTGATGAAGGAGCACTTAAAGTCACCGCAATCTACTTCGTGGTCGATCTTTGTCTTTCTCTGACCCCTCAATTTGGAAGAGACAACAGCTTGTAATGCAGCCATGATTTCCTCTGGCCCATAGTGAGGTGTAAACTCTGTACTAATCCTAAGCTTAATTGGAAGGAACCATGTGAAGGTTATCAGGTTGTGATAATGTTCACATATCCACTACTATCATCAATTTCAGTAGTGACATTTAGGCCCTACCTTGAAGAAAAGTGAAGGTGTGGCATGTGTAGGATATTTTATAGATTACATATTCTTTAATCTATCCTCTGTTCATAATGATGAAAAGTTGTCCTTATTATAAAAATGTATACAGAACAGTACTGGTAAAAAAATTTTTGGTCTATACCTGTAGAAATGTATTGGCTAGATGGAAGTACATACTGTATGTATATTTGTGTTATCTGTCATCACTAAATATATAGACTTGATTGTCATGATTGCAAATCCAAAACAGATGACAATTATTAAGTTAAATGTTCACAATCTGATTCCATATAAGGTTATATTTCCAGCACTTCTTGAATGGACAGCGACTCTTAAGTACGCGTGGCGGCGTTCTGGCGTTCATGTTAAGTGCTGTTTTGGGAAACGCTCATTGGAATTGCTGCGGCGTTCGTAACAGAATCTTGCTGGTAGAAAGCGCTCTTAAGAGCTAAATTAGTCACGTTATCGGGAAACCGGCCCATGGACTCTATATATGCTGCGTGTTTATGTTTAGTTATTGTCAGGTCTTGTAAATGTGTTTCTCCCTCCTTACCACCACAGCTACTCATAAGTCAGGAAACCAACTGGACCTCATCTTCACATGCAACTGCATCACCTCAAATCCTACTGTCTTACCCTACATACCTCTGATCACTTCTTAATAACTTTCAACATACATCTCAGCTCTAACAGTCACCCTATGTTCAAGCACTAACATCCTGCTCTAGACAACCTCTGCCCTCTATCCTCCAGACGACTCATGCCTCCCCTCCATGCCCTTGGCTTTGGATCCTTTAGGTATCATCGGACCAAACTCAGGGCAGCGGAAGAAAATGAAACAAGGCGAAACACCGCCCACCGAACTCTGTGAGCACATGTCTCTACTTTCATCCTTCTCCTTCATCATGCTGTCCACACAGCAAAGACATCCCTACTACATCACAAAGGTCAGTCAGGCATCGGGATTCTAAAACTGTTTCAAACCTTCTTAGCTCCTCCTCTCTCCCACCTCCCCCCTACCTGCCTCGTCATTATCAGCTGATGATTTTGCAAACTTTTTCATAAACAAACATCACTGATCAGCAGCCAGTTCACAACTCCTGAAACCCCAGCACACACAGACTCCACCCTGCTCCACTTTCCCTCTTTCTCCACTCTCAAGCGATGCTGGGGTTACCAAACTTCTCTCCTGCAACCACCACCTGCCCACTCAACCCAATCCCCCTCCCATCTGCTCCAATCCATCTCTTTAGCATAGTCCTCCCATCACTCCACACACGTATAAACTCCTCACTCCTCTCCTGGCATCTTCCCCACTTTTAAGCAGGCCGGGTCACCCAGCTGCTTAAAAAAATCCTCTCAACCCTTCCCTCGATAGCTACAGACCTGTCTCTCTCCTCCCATTCATCTCAAAGACACTAGAGCAGAGCTGATGCCCCAATCCAGATTTCATCCTACCCTCTCCAGAACGACCTACTGGACAAAGCGACAGTCGGGTTTCAAGAGCAACCATTCCACAGAGACTGCGCTTTTGGCCGGTCCTTTCAAGGGCACTGCGACAGGCAAAAGCAGAGTCTAAACCATCTGTCCTCATTTTGCTGGATCTTTCTGCTGCGCTTTGACACAGTTAACCACCAGATCCTGCTGACATCCCTCTCATCGCTAAGGATCACAGGTACCCCACTCCGGTGGTTTAAATCCTACCTCTCAAACAGGTCCTTCACCTGGGTGTCATGGAATGGGGGCTGTCTAAAGCCCATCCAGCGGCCACTGGTGTTCCTCAGGGATCTGTTCTTGCACCACTCCTCTTTTTCTATCTACAATAACATCCCTGGAATCCATCATTCAATCACATGGCTTTTGATTTACCACCTATGCTGACTGACACCCAGATTTTCTTCTCATTCCAGCCAGATGACCCCATTAACCAGCATACGCATTTGCAGCCTGCCTGAATGACATCATCTTGGATGACTAAACACCACCTTCAGCTAAACCGCACCCAGACTGAGCTCTGGTACTTCCGAGCCTTACCTGCACCGCAACACAACCCTCACAATTCAAATTGGCAACACAACCATCACACCATCTAAATCAGTTAGAAACCTTGGTGTGATCTTCAATAGCTGTCCATTACTGAACACCATCTCAAGGGATATCACGGTCTTGTAGATATATGCACTTTACATCAGGGAAGATCAGGCCATATCTCACAGAATCGCTGCCTAACTAAGCTTCTTGAAGCCTGTAGTAATCTCCAGACTGGACTATTTTAAAAGCTCTTCTGGTCGGTCTTCCTGCACGAACAATCAAACCATTGCAGATGATACAGAGCCTCTGGCATCCAAGACTTGTGTTCCAGGGAACCTAAAAGGAGCACATGTCACACCACTCTTCATCTCTCTCCATTGGCTACCGATGGTATGCCTACATTAAATTTAAATCATATAATGCTAACATTTAAAACCATTACAAACTCTGCACCTCACACTTTTAACTCTTTCTACATACCTACAACTCCATCCAGATCCCTGCTTCAACGAAACCGAGCGTGAGCTGGTGGTACCCTCACCGAAGCACTAAATCTCTCTTCTTTTCCTGTCTCTGTTCCCCAGCTTGTGGAATAATTCCCATCTATCTGGGCTTCGCTCTACCTCATCCTCACCTCCTTTCAGAAACTAGACTTCGAACACTTTCCACCTAACAATTGACACCATAATATATATATATATATATATATATATATATATATATATATATATATATATATTATATATATATATATATATATATATATATATATATATATATATATATATATACATATATATATATATATATATATATATATATATATATATATATTATATTATATTATATATAGGATAAGAAGAGAGGTTATTTTTTATTTATTTATGCATATATATATATATATATATATATTATACATATATTATATATAGGAAAGAAGAGAGTTATTTTATTTATTTATGTATATATATATATATATATTATATTATATTATATCATATAGGAGAAGAGAGTTATTATTTTATTTATTTATTTATTTATGTATATATATATATATATATATATTATATTATATTAGGAGTATAGGGTTAAAGAGAGGTTATTTTTATTTATTTATGTATATATATATATATAGCGCGGCAGATATATATATATATATATATATATATATATATATATATATATATATATATATATATATAGCATATATATATATATATATATATATATATATATATATATATATATAAATAAAAATAACCTCTCTTTCTGATCTACAGTATTTCTCTAGAACTGCATTTACTTTTATGAAGCTTGGGAAGCACTTCACCAATGTACTATTGTAATGTGAGTACTAATCGTTGTATTTTTGATTGTCTCCTAATACTCTTGTGGCTTTGATAATAGCGTCAGCTGAAAATACTAAATGTAAATCGCAAATGTTGTAAATGTTATCCGTTTCGAGTCGGTCTGTTGGTTGTTTTGTTTATACTACTCCTGTTGGATTAAAACCTTTTCCCCGTGGATGGTTGTGACTGTGAATAACCATATGTGTTTGTGGATACCTCTCGTTTTCTCTGGAGAAATCAGTGAATGCTTTTGATTTCTATAGATTATTTTGTTCTTGTGGATGTTTATACTTTTGGATATCTTTGTAAGTTATTCAGTAAAATACTTATTTACATTACCTGTGTGGGTCATCCCTTTGATCTGGTAACAAAAATGAAGCAACAGAAAGAGCCGAAGTAACATAAAAGATGAATGTATAAAATTATGATTTTTTTTTTTCATGAAACACACAAAAATTTTTAACTTTTTTCTCTTTAGTGTTTATGTAGCTGTGCATGTATAAGATCTACAAGGTTACAAAGTCACAAAGTCCTCAAAGTCTCAAACCCAAAGGGATATTCTTTGTAAACATGACGTGCTCAGGACACACCTTCAAAAACAATTATCTCGGTATGTAAACAACGGTAATAGCTTTTTAAACCCATAACATAAGCGCTTTAAAATGGAAATTAAAATAATAATAATAAAAATGTTCCTTTCTTTTAGAACCATCATATTACTGCTTTAATGATGTGATTTAATAATTTCAAATAATTAACAAGACATTAAAATAACAAAAGGTTGTTAGAAAAAAGGAATTCTGGTAGAGTGAGTTGGCCCCTAATAAAGTGGTCCAGGGGATGATCATTATTTGTGTGTATGCAAAACCAGGAAGCAAGTTAGAATTTTACCACTTTCCCAAAAGTCGAAGATGGGATTTTTGAATGGGTTTTAGAGTTTAAAATGCCTGAAATAAGGTCTATGGTTAACAAAGCGCTACTAAATATATTCCACATGATTTATTCTATCGACACATATAAAACCACACCAGTAGCCAATGACCACAGCTGAGATTGCTTTTTTAAGCTATACCCATGTCTTAAAATGGCGGTTTGCTAAAAGGGACTACAGTTATGTGGGAGTGGTAAACAGAGGTTTTTAGTTGAATTGACAAATGGTGTGCAAATGCAGTACACAATCAAAACATAATACAATGAAACATAATCTTTAAAAGTTTATTTAGGGCACAATCTTTAAGCAAGTTTGAGGGAAGCTTGGGGTGGTGATA